>CM062804.1:1134343922-1134708922 GCA_031772625.1 Pinus tabuliformis
TTCAAAATGATGATGTCAACCATGGGGGATTATTCACCATTTTTGAAGTAAAAAAGTAAAAAGATTAAAAAATAATAAAACTATTTTTTCAACTCGTATTTTTAATTTATCTCCCTAAGGTTTTACTCAAATTTTGAGCAAGAGTACTCATTGGATGAAAAATTTAGTTCCTCATCCAAGGAGTATCCATGTCACATACTTAACTTCCAACCATCGTCTATGTTAAGATTAATTTCATGTTTTTCAATTTCAATGGCCTCCCTAAGCTTCCTATGATGGAAGTGATCAACCCTAGCGGTGACTCAAGAATCCTCAATGCAGACATGGTGTTTGGATTTCACCGCATGTTCAACTAAAGCTTAGGAACGCGAACGTTGTGCTTAATATCTATTGCATGTTGTTAGATTATTTGGTTAATGGAGCGTCTAGTTTCCCTGATGTAGGGAATCCCATAGGAACAAGGGATTGAGTAGACCCCTTTCATGTCTTTAGGGTTTACATGGTCTTTAAAAAATCTAAGAGAATTTCTAATAGTATTAAGGGGTTTGAAGGTAGCATGAACTTTGTTCTTTTTTAGAATATGAGAAATCTTATCGGTAGTCCCCTAGATAAAGAAAAGATTAACAATGGAGATTTGATTATCACGAGAAGGTTTAACCTTTTATTCTTTATTGGCTCTTTGAAAGGCTTTAAGGCCCTGATGCTCGCTATAGCCATTATTTTCAAAAACTTTCAGAAGATAAGATTTTTCCCTGCAAAAAGTTTAATTCCTAACAACTAATTCCTAACGACTAACTCTGGAATGGGATGCATCTTCGCTACTTAAACATTTGGATCGCATGATCTTTTCACCATTGTCTTGATGATGAACCACATTAGATGGTTCGAAATGTTGATGAACTACTTATGATGTGATTAATCCAAAAGACATTATCAAAAATAGATTTAATTATTGATAAATTAACTTCAAACCTCATAATCAGGTCAATCTCAAACCAATAAAAAATTTGGAATATGTTTTTATAAAAAATAAAAATATTTTTATAATTACCAATTATTTAATATATAAATATTTTAAATTATTATAAAACTATGGAAATAAATGTTTTTTTTTCAAATAAACTAATTAAAACTCAAACATTGATTTGACAAAGTGATTACAGTAGGCTTAGTGTAACTAATAGATGAAATAGTTGTTTTTTCATAATCGTGCAATGTGATTTCGAGCAACATTTTGATTTCTTGTTACCTAAAATACATTTTTGAATGCACGAATGGATTAGGTGTCCTAAACAACCTCTGGGGCACTAGAAATTTGCATATTAAACAGCTTAAACTTATGATTCTTAAAATTATCTACTCAATTTTGGACATAATTAACTAGAAAAAATGATCTATATAGAGTCATTTCTTTTATTAATTAAACTACGAAATTACAATATACTCTACACTTAACCAATATAATAATCAATGCAAAAATGATCAACTAATATAACAATCAATTCAAAAATATATAAAATATATTTATGATTAAATTACTTTTATCTATTAGACTTTTAAATCAATTGAATTTTTACACTACAATTACATTAAATTACAACTACATGTACATTGATTAATTTAACAATTTGCCAACTTGTATATAATCATATGTAATTTCTAATATTAGGTTAAATTACAATTTTATCATTGATTGAGACTTTTGTGATCCATATTTTGTATATTGGAAATCTTATAGTAAAATTCACATTACAATTATTGTTTCTACGTGTTTCAAACCACCTAGTTGGTTCATCGTCGCATTAAGATGAAGAACCTAATCTTGACGAGAGAATAAATAATGAAAACGATGCAGAAAGAAATAATTCCAATGATTAAAATATAATGAAAATATCATAAAGAGAGATTATTAATAAAAATTATTCAAAGATTATTTCAACTACTTTTCAAACATATATTAATTAATAAATAAATAACAATTCAAAATAATCAAAAGGAAAAAAACAAGAAAAAGCAATAAAGAACAAGAAAAACAAAAGATGATTTTATTAAAAGTCAAACACAACAAATAAAATCACATGGTCAAAATTAAATAATGAAAAGAATATATCAAAGTTGAGAATAAAAAATTAATTAATACATTAAAAATTAATTCTCAATAAATAAATATAAATTATTTAAAAGTAATAATAAACTAGACTAATAAACAATGATGAGAGTAATTAGAAAAAAAATAATAAAATAATATTTTTTTTGTAAGCTTGATAGATCCTTCCATTTTTATTAAATATAAGCAAGCTACATCCACATATAAATAGTTAGGTGATATCAACTTGCCCAAAGGGAAACCAAGTCTGTTGGCCACCTAATAGCATGATAAGTCATCTAGTAGCAAAAAATAATAAGTCTTTCTACCCAAGCTATATAAATTTGTATGTCTTTGCCTTGTCTAAATATTATTTGCCTATGAATGTAAAATACAACATCCCAGAAATTAAAATCTAACCGCATATAATAATAAAAATCTGGAAACATCTAGCAAACTACTCTTCTCCCTCAACAGATACAGACTCTACCGGAGCTGGATCCTTAACATTGGAACCCGACAGTACTGTCTGCGAAAGAAGACATGTAAGGTGATCCTTGATTCGATGAAGGTGTCCATCTTGCTTTTGTAACTAGAACTGAAGTTTCTGGAAGTCCTACTTGTAGTTGGGGAAGTCCTGCACCGCTCTGCCATACTCATTGAGATCTGCTCCAAGGCCTTTCCCAGGATACTTTTCATGGTCCAGTACAGGTATAAAGTCTGTTTAAACTGGGTAACGCACCCTCGGGTATGCCCGGGATCTGACACCATCACCTGCCAATCCTCCATCTCAATGTCCATCAATCTCGCCTGGTGGTTCAAATCATCTTCCCACTCCTCGATTAATTGTCTTATATCTTCCCTGGTCCCTTCACAGTATATTGTGGCCTCATCATTTATGATGGTGGCTACCAGTTTGCGGCCTCTTTTTTTCCAACAAAGGAGTTGAGTTGTTCCTCCTACAAGTCACCCGAGTTCTCTTGCCACGGCCTCTAGCCTTCGCAACCCGCGCCATTACCACGAGCTCACATTTTGCAATGAAAAGGTGGGTATGGAAAATTGCTTTTCCTAGTGGTGGCCCGAGACCATAAGATTTTCGCTTCTAGGAGACCCTACCACCTCACACACCTGCCATGGGAGAACAAAACAATAATTTCCATGATAAAATTCAATGAAATTCCTACGAGTTTATCTCATGCACCCCATCCTTGCCATCTCACCCACACAGAGACTCAGCTTCCACAAGCCATAACCAATTATCATAGTAATAATAATAAGAATTTAAGAGATCGACAGGGCTTACATCATAAGTGCAGCCCCTGTACCCAAACCATCGTAGACCTTCATATCTAACCCCGCAAAGACTTCCACAGAGGAAAAAGGCGCAGGAATTGGCAAGACAGACAGAGAAAAACTTACGGATACACAAACAGAGAAAAATTTGTGAAACACAAAAGAAACAGAGATACGAAACTCAGATAGGAAACCGAAACATAGATGAGAAATATAGATAGCAATTTCTGAAACACAGATGTACAATAGCAATTTGCGAAACACAAGAGAAACACAGATACGAAACACAGATAGTATTCTATTTCCAAGGTGATCTTACAATAACTCTCTGGTCCTATATAAGGACCTTCAAGAGTCTCGACATCATTTCTTTTCAAATCATCCTCTCTGTAAAGTTTCAAACCTTATCCTACCAAATCTTCATAGTACAAAAATATCAAGAGGAAATCACTATGACATAACTAAAGTTGATACACAGTGGAGATTCCTTGAAAAAAGGAACCCACGAAAGGAAAATAAAGGACTCTTGAAAATGATAAAAGTTGATACACAGTGGAGATTCCTTGAAAAAGGAACCCACAAAAGGACTCTTGAAATGATAAAAGTTGATACACAGTGGAGATTCCTAGAAATAGGAACCCACGAAAGGAAATAAAGATAAAGACAATCATACGGATAATCTTAAAAGTTATACACAGGGGAGATTCTATACGGAGGAACCCCCGAAAGCTGGATAATCACCAGTCTTGACCTTTGGGACTTTTGTCAGAGTCATAGTCTGAAGCATAGTTGTCTGATGACTCCTGATGGAATACCTCATGATGTGGATCGAGATTGATACCAGGTACAATTTGAGCTAGCCAAGGTGGTTCATTTCCAAAACAAGCAGAAAATGTAGATGATGACATAAACGGGTCACGATTTTCTGGGATGATGCCAATTTCTCCAAAATAATCAAGGCTTAAAATAAAACTGCTTTTTCCTTGAGATTCTTCTGGAATGGGAATGACTGTTGTGCCACGGAAAAGGAGGTTGAATCCAAAAATATTATATCTAGAACTTCCTTCTTCCATATCTCCATGTAAAACAGACAAAGTCCATCTTGGGCTTTTCCCATTAAGTTCTTCCTTCCGAGGAGGGAAAGAATGCATAAGTAGATCCATCCATTGGCTCCAAAACCTGAAAGGGGAAGTTACATCCTCGCAATACATAACTATGAAAATTTCTCTCCATGCTCTAGCATACTGCATAATACCATAATAATCCATCCAGGATAAATTTGGATCAAAGATGTATACAATTCTAGGATGTCTGGCTCGTGCCTGTCCTAAATAGAGATGGTAATTATTGATAATATTCCAATCAATATTATAACTAAATCTCCCTTCATCAGAGTTATACCACTTTTCTAGGATTATTTTCTGAATATCTTTAAGCAGGGCTAAGATCTTTTGAGAAAAACATTCCCAACAAAATTGGTAACGACAAGAGTTGCAAAGACTAACTTGGGATCTTGATATGGAAGAAGAACATTCTCCTACTTCGAAATTTTTGACAGTAAACTCTTTTTTTCCTCCTGTTCCTTCTCTGGTCAACATGTCTGCAAGATAATTTTCTTTTCTTGCTTTGTAAACAATGCTAAAGTCAAATCCTTCAAGCCAGAGTGCCCATCAAAGTACTCTTGAATTTCCCTGCTCTAGTAGTTTTTTGTTCTGCAACATTCCTTTCATATGTTTAAGGTCAATCTTTATAATGAAAGAAACACTTTTTAGGAAAAACCTAAATCTTTTGATTCCATTTTTCACAACCAATATTTCTTTGTGGGATGAAGGATACTTCCTCTCAGCCTCTGAAAAAGTACCTGAAGCATAAGCACAAACTTCTTCTTTTTTAGAATGTTTCTGTAGGAGAATAGCGGCCCAAGTATGCTCAGATGCATCAGTTTCTAGGATAAAAGGCAGGTCTAGTTGTGGTAATGATAAAGATGGAAGGTCTTTAATTATTTTCTTAATATTTTGTACAACTTCTGTCATTTGTGGCACCCAGGCTGAGTTTTTCTTCAACCTTTGCTAGAGGATCTTGGTATCTTTAGCTTGTTCTGGATAGAACTGCCTGATGTAGTTTAGGCATCCTAGGAATCTTTGTACTGTCTTGACATCAGGTAATATATCTGGAAAATTGAGCAATGACTGTAAAACATGGGGTTGTAGCTGCACTTTTCCTAAAGATATGATCATTCCAAGATATTCAATCTTAGTTTGTGCTATCACAAATTTTTCTTTAGAAGCTGAGAGTACTAAACCATGCTGAAAAACCACTTGGTAGAAAATTTCCAGATGCTTCTTATGCTGTTGAATATCTTTGCTATAGACTAATAAATCATCAATATATACAATAATAAAATCATATGATTTAAATATATCCTCCATTCGCTTCTGAAACTCGGATGGTGCATTTTTTAGACCAAACGACATAACCGTCCACTGATATTGTCCGCCAGGTACTACAAAAGTTGTTTTGTACCTATCTTCAGGGTTAATGCCAATTTTCTAGAAACCACTTTTTAAATCAAATTTGCTAAAAACATTTGCTCCCGAAATTTTTGAAAATAGTGTATCCTTACTGGGAAGAGGATACCTGATTGGTTCTAATGCTTCATTCAAAGCCTTGTAGTTGATGACAAGCCTCCTTTTCCCTCTTCTTTGTTCAGAATGTTTATTTACATAAAAAGTCGGACAAGCCCATGCACTTTTGCAAGGTTCTATTAATTTTCTAGCCAGCAGCTGCTTGATTTCTTCTTGACATAATTGTTGCTCTGTAGGGCTCATATGGTTGGTGGAGGCTTTCTGAGGTCTTTGTTCCTGTTGATGTTTGTATGGAAGAGAAACAAAATATTTTTCCCTAGACCAGAAAGCATCAGGATAGTCAGAAGTACAATCATTTTTTAGTTTTTTCTGTAATATCCTTCAATGCATCTTTCCCATGAAGATCAGCATGCTTCACAATTTTCTTGATTTTTGTAAGCTCTTCTATAGTCTCAGAGACTATATCTATATCATCAGGAGGGACCCTGACTATATAAGTATTTGTCATAGGAACTGATACCTTTTCTTTCTGTATGCTAAAAGTAATTTGGTTCCTGTCAACTGTCATTGACATGTATCTTTTTACAAAATCTTGACCAAGCAACATGTCAAATCCTGTGTCATAATTATACAATGTAACATAGACTTCTTGAGAGGCCAAACCAATTGGGAAGTCTGGGGCTACATGAGAGATCTTCATTACCTGCTTGTTTACTGCTTTGAAATGGACTGTAGTAGGTTGCCAGTAATAAGATGGTATGGCTTTATACTTGCAACAACTACTCATAGCACCAGTATCTATTTGGGCATCTAGTGTATAGGCTTTGTAACCTGGCACCTTAATGGTTATTGGTATTATCATTCTGTCTCCTATACCACTGATTTGATTCTCCTTGGGTAAGATATGCAATTGGAGTCTTTGTAGTGGAGAAAGCTTCTGTTACTAATTTTGAATTCAACTCCTCCAATTGTTGGACTTTAGACTATATTTGGGTGGCTAGATTTACCAGGAGTTGCCTGTCTTCCTGCAAACTTTGTTCAATTCTCTTTATCTCTTCCAGTATAGAGTCTTGACAGCTAGTAGATTTGTATTCTGATTGGAAATGTATATCAGAAAAGCTTTCATCTTGGGTTATTGATTTTTCTAGAGCATCTATCTTTTCCTGAATTTTTTCTCTTGGAAGGAGATATCCTGGATGGAGAGATTCCTTTTGCCTTTGGAGGTTGGCTATTTGTTGTTGAACAATATATGATGAAAACATAAAACAATTTGATAAATATGTACAACTACTATTTTCACTATCTGATAGAGATATCTTATTGAAAGAATTCTCAATATCATCATCTGACTCACTGTGTACAGAGAAATGTTCATATTCTGAGTCTGAATTTGAAACAACATCCCAGTTTGCAGGATTGTGAACATAATTAAATATTTCCATTACCTTTGTATGAATTTTTTGTTTTCCCTTTTCTGGACATCTGTTTGCCCAATGGCCATCTTTCCCACATATAAAACATTTGGATTGCCTGGCTGGTGATGTCCTTTTTCTGAACAAATACCTTTTCTTTTGGAACCGAGGTATTTTGTTTTGTCGATTTCATCTGTCAGACCATTTATCATATTTTTGGTATGACTTTGGGCACTTACAATTTTGGCTACGGGTTTTCTCAGATCTCTTAGCCTTTTTCATACTAGAATTTTTGAAACAACCAAAGTGGTAAGTTTCTTCAAAGGTATTACAAAAGTTCGGGCTAAAGCTGAGCTATTTTTTCACATTCTTCTTAGTCTTGTAAGTTGCACATTCATTTCTTAAGATCTAGAGAATATGCTGATGTAATGAAGCTAATGACAATGTATCTATAGAGATACTTTGTGATGTGAGTCTTTGGTGGACAAGCTTTGGAATCCTTCCTAGCATAGATGTTATATAATTCCGTAGATATGCAATATTTTTATGGTCAGGAATCTTGTAATAAATCTTTTGCATTGTGCAATAATATTCACTGAGCAGGTCAATACTACATAGACGTTGGCTCATGAACATTTGTTCATAGTGCTCATTATCTGTTGGAAGTATTCCTATAAATTCATGGGCTAGTGCCATAAGTATGGCTCTAAGTGGGTCTTCATCTTCTAAAATTCTTGACTGGTCTGACCTGTTTAAAACTTCCCACCATAATTTTGCATTGCCTGTCAAAGCCCAAGTTATCTGTATAGCTACTTCTTTCCATGTAGTCTTTAGGTCTGCTTTTCTCTGGCTAGCCCAAGTATTAATCTTTTGAAGAAGAATCAAGGCTTGCTCTCTGTCTAAACAGTCAAAATTTATGAAAAATGTAGAACCAAGCTGGCTTGGTGTAGTGACTAAATCATCATGAGTTTTTGTTATTGATATGTGCTGAGCCCATTTATAGAATGGACTTGATTGAGGTTGGGAGCCAACATCATCTCTTGTGGTTCTTGCTTCCTTGTAAGAGAAACTAAAGGGGTCATCTCTTTTATTCTTAGAGGATTCACCCACACTTTCTCTTCCAGACATCTTAATTTCAAAAGTTCTTAGCTGATTTATTTTATCTTTGAGTAGACACAGCTTGTTTTTTTCTAGGCTAATCCCTTTTTCTAGCTGACTCATATCTATAAAGTCATCAGAGATAACTTTTAGAGTTAGTGTAGAGGATGATTGGGATGCCTTAAAATAAGAAAATTTAGGACCTTATGCTTCTATTTCTTCATAGTCTGGGGGAGATCTTGGCCTGGAGAGAGCATCTTTAAAAGTAGAAACAACTCTATTTATAGCTTCTAATTGACACAATATTTCTTTCAGTTGTTCTTCCTGGTTATCTTGGCGAGCATACATCATATCATGTGTCATATGTATGTGTCTTACATGTTCTTTGACTTCAATCACATCTTTAGCTAAATCATCAATATTTTGGGACAAACATACTGACTGATAATTGTTGTAATTTAGCATTTTCACTGGCTCAGAAGGCTCTGCTTCTGTTGGAGATCTATAATGCAGAAATTGTAAATCTCCTTGCATAGAACCATCTTTAAACTTTGGAACAGAGTTAATAGGTTCTAAATTCCTTTCTGGAAGCATAATTTTGCTACTAGACTTTTCTCTTGGAAGATTTATCATCTTGATATCAAGAGTTGGTACCATTATACAATCGGGGCAATTTGGATGCTGGCCATGATGTGACTGTGGACTTGAAATGACTTGATATTTTTTGGATTTTTCTGGTATATCTAAACAATATTCACATGACTTTCTAGAAGGGTTGTCCTTCTCTGTATATTTACTGAAATTTGCAGCTGGAAAAGAAGAAACTGAAAATCTCGGAGGGATGATATTTCTTTCCTATGCTATTGAAAGACTTCTTTCAATCCATCTTGGTCTTTGAGAACGAAGACTTGAATTGGGATTCTGAAATCTCAGGCTAGTGTGACCATCTCTTGTAGACACAACTTTGAGTTGGTTTGCTATACTGGCTAGTTGTGGGTATTTCTGAGAGAGTGGTTCATAATTACTGGACCATTCATCTGGTAGGGTTAATTCACTGAATCCAACTTGGAGAGGAGTGGCATTACCAGGGCCGACAATTACTCCTTCTTTTAAAGCTCTTTGTTGCAGTTTGGGATTGATAGGTGGCATGTTGGATGACACAAAATGAATGCAAACTGTGGTATGTAATTGAGCTATTTGGGTATTTGGAGCAAAGTTAAAACCATGAAATTGTATGAAAGCTTGCAGGAATTCATTTATGTATGGATCTGTCAGAGAGACTTGATATCTTGGAATAACAGATGACCAGACTAGACCATTATTAAGAGGGCTCTGAAAACCTCCTATTAATGCGTCACTAAATTCATTGGCTCTAGAATCTAGGACACATGTTAGGCAAGATGTATTTAGTCCTGGCCTTACAAGTGGATTGATTCCAAATTGAACCAAACCAATGTGGATATATTTATAGCCATTCTCTAAACCCCATTCCACATCTTCATGATTAATAAGTGGGACTTGATAAATCTACTGTGATAATGAGATTGGAATATTCACTGAGGAAAATCTGAATAGACTAGTGGTGCGAAATTTGAATAATGGCATATTGTAGATCTTATCTACATCTATCTTTGGAAGAGACCAATTAGGTTGTGGTTCATGATCTTGGAATACTACTTTATCATTATACGGAACATCTTTATCTGGTTTATTAAGCAATCTATTCATGAACGACCATCTTTTCTCATGAGCAACCTTCCTTTGTGTAGATGTAAGAAAAGTATACTTAGGATCCATTCTACTATCAAAGAGATTAGAAAAACCTGAAAAACTTCCACCCATCCCTAGGAATTACAATAAAACTAAGCCTAGAGACAGAGTTGATGACGACCCATCCCCAAACCCTAGGATTATCATACCAAACTAGACAAAGAAGGTCCCAAGGGTTGATAATAGAGGCACAAGTCCCATATAACCCCATCCAAGAAAGAAGAATTTTAAACCGAACAGAAACAAAGACCATACCGATCAACATGGAATACTACATCAAGGTTATAAGCACCGACAACTTCCTGAAACCTCTCTTGCTCCCAACCTCAGACAAGTCAACCCCATGTATACCCAAATCCCATAACTAGACAAGATGATGCATCAAGGAGGGAGAGAAGAAGCAAGTCACATACCAGTTTACCCTCGCCCGGAGAAGATTAGACCACCACCTCGCCCCACATTGTTCCTCTACTCTCGGCATCACCCATCCACAATTCTTTACTCTAGACAAAGAACCTACCATCAACTCTCGCAAAGCACTTGACAAAATGTCAGACCCGAGACACAATGTCGTTGCCACTACCTGCGGAAGTATTAACATCTTACATGCAAGGAGCACCACACCTATCACCTCGAGCATGTGAAGGGTGGTGAGTTTGTACCCCAAAATCTTTCACATTTAATTATCTTAATGAGAGTGTTGTCCAACTCATACCTAAATTAGGGAAATAATAAAATAATATTATTAAAACATAAGTATATAAATATATAACATATCTAAACTTAATATAAATCTGTAATATAATGTATATAAGGTTTTTTTTCCAATCCAAAATTCAAGTAGCAAAAATGAGATAGAGAAATAAAACCATAATTAAATAATAAATTAAAAGAAAAGAATCTTAAAATTAAATAAAAAAAATAAAAATATATATATCAAAATTAAAATGACAATTTAACTAATAAATTAAAAACTAATTCTCAATAAATAAATATAAAAGTAATAAAACACAAAAAAAAATAAAAATAATAAAAGAATATTATTAAAATATAATATATATAAATATACATCTATGCAGATATATTACACCTAAATAATATTTTGGTTTAAGCAATATAAACATTTTTTTTATAAAAAATAAAATAAAATAAAATAAAATCAACAAGCAATTAAAAATAATGAAATAGAAAGATAAGACCGTAAGTAAATAATAAATTGAAAGAAAAGCAATTAAATAGAAAGATAAAACTCTAAGTAAATAATAAATTGAAAAAAAAGACTAAATATTAAATAAAAGAATATAGAAAATTAAGATAAAATAAAGAATAAGATTACAGTAAAGTAAAGAAAATTTGATAGAAATACATTATCATAAAAGTAAAAAGAAATACATTATCATAAAAGTAAAAAGAATTAGAAAAAATAAATAAATTTTAAAATAATAATGAAAAAATAATTATTGAATTAAACGATTAAAAAATTGAGCATGTTAATTAGGAAAGTTAAAAAAAATGGAATCCCATGAGGGGACAAACAGAGAATTGACCCAAGGAGTAAAAAGAATAGAAAAACTTTAACAAGGAAACCTTTATTAAAGAAATCTTTGGAATTATTTCTTTCTACATCGTTTTCATTATTTATTCTTTATTCTTTTTGCCAAGATCAGAATCTCCATCTTAGTCATTAAAATGAACCACATTGAATGGTTCCAAACATGTAGACACAATAATTCTAATGTGATTTTTACTAAAAAAAATCCAATTTGCAAGTCTATCAATCAATTCAACAATTTAGGAAATCACATATTATTAAATAATTTTATAAATTTAAATAATTATATATATGATGATAATAATTTCCAAACTCTTTAATATATATTTTAAACATAATTAATTAATTAATTAAATTTTGGTTTTAGACTTTGATCCATATTGTTTTTTAGAATGTATTTCAAATTAATCACATCATTAGTTGAAATGTTGACCAACAACTAATGATGTGATTAATCCAAAAAATATTCTCAAAAACAAAAATAATTAATTAAAAATAATTAATGACTATTTTTTTTTTTCTAGTTAAGACTAACCTAAGTACCCATGGGGGATTTGAACCGGTGACCTATCGCAAGGAGTGCCTTAACAACGCACCCATTCACCGTCAATTCAAAGCCCCGTGGGCAAATAATTAATGACTATTACAATAATATGAACGTTGCTTTGTTTAAAACCATAAATACTATTAAATCATTTCAAGAACTTACACCAAAAAGCTAACTTTATTTATTAAATCATAAAGTCAATTTAAACATCCCAATATTATAGATTAATTACACTCGGTGCATTGAATGGTTAATAAACATGCTACATATGTGGGGTTGTACAAGAAATATTTATTAAAATTAATTTTGATTAAATGTTTAAGAGTAGTTTACCAAGGTCATAAATTCACTTGGAAAATAATAGAAATTTTGGTATGAGTTTTGTTAAAATTCTGTAGAAATTTTGGGAAATGCAGGTTACACCTGTAAGAATTTAGGATTTCGGGTGCCTGAGGGGTTCTTGATGGTGTTGAATTCATTTCCACCTACAAAAAAATAATTTAAACACTCCTATTCCGTTTCAATTTGTGACCTCGACAGACAAAACCAAATACTTATTGTTTAAAAAATTTAATATAATTGAATATTGAACTTTTCATTTTTAATATAATTAAATTTGAAAATTTCATATTATAAAAGATTGAACTTGTAAACATTTGAAAAACTTAATTATATTAAAAATTAATGTAACCCAGCTTAATAAAATCTCTAAATAATTTTTAAACATTGAAACATCCTTATATAACAATTACTTAAACCATTTTTTATCATTTAAAAATATTGAACACACAATTCCTCAAACCACCATAAATCATGGTTGAAGTCACAATTCCTTAAACCACCATAAATCATGGTTGTTTAACTTATTTCCTTTTAAGGGATTTTTTTTTTAAATAAAAAAAAGATATATTTAAATTTATTTTTATTTAAAAAAAATAAAAAAATAAAAATAAAAATTACTTAAAAGAAAACCAAGTTAATATAAAACTTGTGAGGCGAGGGATTATACATTGTCTTTGTATCTATTATTTGGCATATTTTAATTGATTGTGAATAGAATGGAAGTTGATAATAATGTATTACAATAGGATAGAATCGATCATACCTCTAGAGTGTTCCAACGAGTTAAGAAGCATCATGACCTCTAAGTGTGTGGCACTGGCATGCTTCCTCAACAATTACGTAACCAACTTGTGAGTACAAAACTTGGACTACACCTCTACTTTATATTTATTATGTTATTAGTTAATCCTTGTAGCAGAATTACAAGTAACCAAGTTCACAAGTACAACATGATATTTATCTTCCAGTGATATGATGTGCATTATAAAACCATCAACACATAAATCCATGAAACATCAAAATCATGTACACAAGATATGGGGTGGAGGGTCATAACCTCCAAATATTATAATCAACTTCAATTGTAACTTCAATACATAATATTTACATTACATAAGATGGGAGGAGGCTCGGGTCACTCCCCTACCTAGCCTCACCAAAAAACAAAACAAATCAACCTTTAAATCAACTTAAGTCACCGCTTAGGTGAAGACAACCCATCCTACCCACATGCTAGGTGGCAGACTGGACCCACGAACCTCCTCTTGAACCCGCAACTCTTATATCTATACTTTGGATATGCACCTTGGACCTACTCCCAAGTCACTCAAACCAGCAGCATTTCCCTTCCCAACTTCACCAATTTACGAACCCAATCCCCTATAGATATATCTCATTCATCCTCACCCAATGCAAGTAGGAAGGATTCCCTCTTTGCGACCTCATTTCTTGACATTAGTCAATCGAGTATGTTGCTCGCCTTCATTTCTACTCCCCGTTCAATTTTATTCCTTGTCTTCATTGTTGTGTCTTGTTGTTCTCTCCCTCATCTAACCCCTCAGTTATATATAATTTGTTAGGGTGGAGGGTCATGAATCATTGCAACCCCTCAACTCCCAGGTTCAAACTTCAGTCATCACAACTTCACCCATAACTTGTTTCATGTGGTCCTGCTACATCCATGCTCATTCCTCCATAAGTCTGTTGACATGTCTTGACGGTCACTCTTTGGTTAAACCCATGAATTGTGTGGTCCCATCGTGCCACATCTTGTAGTGTGGGAAAATCCACTCTTAGGTGTGCTAATCCAACTCCACTCACTTAGGTCAACCACAGGGCATGCTCGACCCATTATTTTCCAAACTCTCCATGCCGACGATTGACTCCTCTTCATGGCACCCAACTGGCACAATGGGTGAGCTTCCCAAAATATGGGCATAAACCCAAAAATGTCACCCAAACATTGCATATCATCACATTTCTTATGATGGGTAAATCCACCACACTCTCCATCTCGATGTCACTCGAGTTGCATGTGGAAGCTCATCCCTGAGGGTCTAACATCCTCCCCCACTAATAAAATGTTGTCATCCTCGACAATGAACCTCCTTCAATAACTTTTCCATCACCAAGGATCTATCTACGTCACAAGAAAGGTGCTCATATCTAACAATGCATATCATCAATATGTGAATACCCCTACATGAATATCAAGTGTTGGATCGCCTTGTGTCTCTAGCTATTCAAGTAGTTAATATGATCATTGAACCAACTCCACAAGAATGGACATCAAACCATACATTAGGGGAATTTTGAGGTCTAAAATGGACCTCCTAAGGAAATTATAAAATAATAGTGGAAAAAATAAAACAAGATTAGATTACATCATCAAATTTGAGAGGGAACAAAAAAAAAACTACTTTTTCAACTCGTATTTTCAATTTATCTCCATATGGGTTTACTCAAAATTTGAGCGGGAACACTTGTCCAAGGAGTGTATGTGTTTCATACTTTCAATGGACCTTGCTACACGAAAAAATGAAAAATACATGAAAAACATGATTGCAATCACAATTTTTCATGTATTTATCATTTTTCGTGTATTTGGGTCCATCGAAAGTTTACAACATGGGTACTCCTTGGATGAGGAATTAAATTTTTCATCTAATGAGTACTCCCACTTGAAATTTAAGTAAAAAATTAGGGAGATAAGTTGAAAATACAAGTTTAGAAAATAGTTTTATTATATTATTATTTTTTAATTTTTTTATTTTTTTACCCAAAAAATGGTGAATCATCCCCCATGGTTGACATCATCATCTTGAATCGTATTGCTTCTTATAAAGTTTATTTTGGTTGTATATTTTTCTTAGGAGGCACATTTTATACCTCAAAAGCTCTCTAATGCAAGTGCAAACACCCTCAAATCATATCATCATCCAAACATCCTCTTCCTCAAATCATCATCTCTACTCACGAAGAAAGTACCCTAAGGGAACTCTCATACATATAAGATCCGCTACCCTAAGAAAATAACAGTGAGCCCATCTCCAAATGGCTTAGTGTGAGGATGATATGGAGTAGCCTCGAGGACTACCTCTCCAAACTCCATGCTCTAGTCCTCATACTTCTAAAGTTGCTCCTCATATCATCAAGTAAGCTCTATCAGATCTTGGAAAAGGTCCTCCCACTCCTGGGATTACTCCATATATCTGTTGAAATATGGCAACAAGAATATTCCAATTTAATTTGTCCTTGAATTAAATTGTGAATTAAAATCAAATTTAGTCTTAACAGCTACTTGGAAATAATTAATTAATTTATTTTAAATTAATTAGTTGGAGAAATTCAAGTTAGAAGTCTTTCTGAAGTCATGCAAGAGTTATCCCTTAAATTAAGGAGACAAGATTGAGTTATATTTGAGTTGTAATTAGTTAACTCAGTTTACGAAGTTAAGTCCAGTTAAATTAGTTCCAAACTGTTTGAGGAACTAATCGTGAATTAATAGTTAGTTGATGCATTAATGCACTCAACTACTACTACTCCAGTTAACTGAAGATTCCCTCATCAGAAACTCATGCATGTCTATTCTGAGAAAGACCCAGTTGAGATTAATGTTCAAGGACAGTGTGCTATCAGTTTCATGTGTTTTCTCATGGAGAAAACTCATGCATGCAATCAAGGATTCATCCTTGAGGATTGCAGAGTTTTGAAGGCTTGGTTTTCCACTTGGTAATAGTAAAATCATCCACAAGGAATAGTGCAAGGAAATAGGATCTTGGAGGGAAGAGAGGAAGGCTGGAGAGAAGCCAAGATTGCTTATGAGCATCTGTGAGGATTGTATTGAGAGCTGGCTAGCTGTGAGAGCTAAGGCTTTGTATAATTCCTATGTATTTCCACCATGTATGATAATACAATAGTGTGGAGTTTTTAGCTGAAGCTTTCCCCAAAGTATTTTCATGTGTATTGTGCCATTGATTCTTCTTCTTCTGGTTATTTTTTTCAACTTGATCTTTAAGATTCCGCAAACTGATAGTAGAAGTAGGTTATAGTATTTTGCTTTGGTTTATATTTCATTAGTGGGTTAACCTATCACAGATTTTCTACATGGTATCAGAGCTGTGAACAGTATACTGGAAGAGAATTCGAAGTTTGAAGTCCGGGCTTGCAGGTGCAAATTGAAGTCATATCACACTTCAAGGTTGGCCAATGGCGTCCTATGGCTTGAGACTCAAGTATGCCTTGGAAGGTAGCTCGAATTACATAGCATGGAAAGATAGAATGGAGGTTGTATTAGAAAACAATGGCTTGAAGGAATTCATTGATTAAGGAATCCCAAAGTCAGCTTCAACTAATGCACAAGAGTTGGCTGAGTGGAAGAAGTGTGTGGTGAAGGCGAGATGGATCATCCTTAAGGGAGTTCGAGACCATATTGTCTCGAGTCTCCATGGGAAGGATACTCCATTTTCAATGTGGAAGACATTGAAGGACCTCTACCAGAACAATAGCGACCAGAGGAAATTGGCGCTCAAGGATAAGCTTCGAAGAATCAAGATGGAGAAGGGTGATGCTATTTTCACATATCTGAACAAGCTCACCACCTACAGAGATGAGCTTGGCAGTGTGAGAATAACTACTGCCAATGATGATATAGTGAGCCTCGCTCTCCTTGGACTTCCAAAGAGTTGGAATAGCTACCAGGACTCTGTGAATGGAAGCGAGAAATTATCGGATTGGGAACGACTGTGGTCGGATCTTATGCAGGAGGAGATCAGGAGGAGCACACAAGATGGTTCTTCATCCAAGAATGATGATGAAGAAAATATGGCCTTAGCAAGTAAGGCAAGGAAAGGGAAGGGGAAGGCTTCACATTTCAAATCGAATTCTTCTCATGGGGGAAAGAAGGGTGACATGTCTAAAGTAAAATGCTTTAATTTTCACAAGATGGGACATTATGCGACTAATTGCCCATTGAAGAAGTCCAAGAAGGGATCCTTGGAAGGATTAGAAGGTGAGGCATTAGCCTCTCAGTTCAAAATGGACTTTACCCTCATCGCATGCATGGTGTCATCGATGATGGGTTGTGTCTGGTATCTTGATAGTGGATCCTCATTCCAAATGAACGGTGATAAAAATTTATTCAGTGCCTTGGAGGAGAAAGACCTCAAGATGCGCATAGATATGGGTGACGACATAAGGTATAGTGTTTCAGGAGTGGGCACGGTTGATTTTCAGAGGGAGCATGGAGCTCTTCTCACCTTGACAGATACGATGTATGTGCCTGGAATGAAAAAGAACTTGGTATCGGTTGTGATGTTGGAGGACAAAGGCTACGATGTTGTCTTCAATAAAGGAAAGGAATTCCTAAGACACATAGACACGGGTTAGACCAAGAGGATAGGGATTCAAGTGAAGAATCTCTATAAACTAGAGGTAGATGATTGTGCAGCATTGAGTACAAAAGCAAAATTTCTGCAAAGCCAAGACATTGGCGAGTTATGGCATAGGGGGTTGGGCCATTTGCATCATGGGGCTTTAAAGATAATGCAACAGATATCTACAGGACTTCCCAAAGGTAAACTTGAGCAAGTTGACACATGCAAAGTTTGTACCTTGGGAAAGTACCAAGTCTTCCTTTCATGATCGAGACAGTCGAGCAGAGGCTATCTTAGAGCGAGTTCATACTAATTTGTGTGGACCATTCTCAATGACATCCACAATGGAGCAAAGGTATTATGTGATTTTCATTAATGATTATTCTCGTAAATGCTGGATTTATTTCATGCAGAAGAAGGACCAAACCTTCACAAAGTTTTGTGAGTTCAAAGTTTTGGTTGAGAAAGAGTCAGGGAAGAAGATCAAGGCCTTGAGAAGCGACAACAGTGGAGAATATGTCTCTCAAGAGTTTAAGGACTTCTGTGCAGCGGAAGGAATTAAACAAGAGTTGGCAGCAGCTCATAACCCACAACAGAATGGGGTGGTTGAGAGGAAGAATAGAACTATTGTAGGGGCAGCACAGCCAATTCTGCATGAACAAGGCCTACCACATCACTTGTGGGATGAGCATGCAACACAATGGTCTATTTGCAGAATAGAAGCCTGCCTCACATACTTTGGATGAAGACACCAGAGGAAGCTTTCTCCCATAAGAGACTAGATGTGGGTCACTTCAGGATCTTTGGCTCATCGGTATATTGCCATGTGACAAAGGATGCATGGAAGAAGCTTGAGCCGACAACAGAGTTGGGGAAATTTTTGGGGTACACTGATACACCTCACAACTATCTGGTGTAATTTCCTACTAGCCGGAGGATAGTGGTTCACAGAGATCTCAAGTTTGATGAGTAGAAGGCCATGCGAGTTTCCCTTGAGAGGGAGCTCCAACTACAGGTTGCGGTGGAAATGTTGGTTCCTAAGGAGGAGGAGCCTCAGACTGATGTGGAGCAGCCGCATGCAGAGGTTTTAGGAGTGGAGACATCCACTCAAGCAGAGTCTTCCAAAGATGGACGGAAGTGCACAAAAGAAGCTGACATATTGTTTGAGGATGCGAGAGAGAATGTGGGAGCACCATCTTCTCAACGCAGACAGAGGAGGTTACCTGAGAGGTACACTAGATACATGGCCCTTGCTGGGGAATGTGTTGAGACCGAGCCATCTTCCATTAAGGAAGCAGTGCAGCAGCCGATTTGGGTTAATGCTATGGTGGAGGAATATGACTCCATAGTTCGTAACAGTGTTTGGGACGTGGTTCTAAGACCGGAGAACAAGTCAGTTGTGAATTCCCATTGGATTTACAAGGTAAAGCAAGCTGCTGATGGTAGTGTGGAGAAGCATAAGGCAATATTTGTTGCCCGTGGCTTTTTACAGGTCTAGAGGATCATGTTGCTATAGTATATTTCGACAGAGGAGGAAGATGTTAACATTTTGACAAAGGCATTGTCAAAGTGTAAATTCTAGTTCCATAGAGACAGGATCGGGTTGACAGATAATCCCTTTATTTTTTAGAGGGAGTGTTGAAATATGGCAACAAGAATAATCCAATTTAATTTGTCCTTGAATTAAATTGTGAACTAAAATCGAATTTAGTCTTAACAACTACTTGGAAATAATTAATTAATTTATTTTAAATTAATTAGTTGGAGAAATTCAAGTTATAAGTCTTTCTGAAGTCATGCAAGAGTTATCCCTTAAATTAAGGAGATACGATTGAGTTATATTTGAGTTGTAATAGTTAACTCAGTTTACTGAGTTAAGTCTAGTTAAATTAGTTCCAAACTGTTTGAGGAACTAATAGTGAGTTAATAGTCAGTTGATGCATTAATGCACTCAACTAGTGCTACTCCAGTTAATTGAAGATTCCCTCATTAGAAACTCATGCATGTCTATTTTGAGAAAGACCCAGTTGATATTAATGTTCAAGGACAGTGTACTATCAGTTGCATGTGTTTTCTCATGGAGAAAACTCATGCATGCAGTCAAGGATTCATCCTTGAGGATTGCAGAGTTTTGAAGGCTTGGTTTTCCACTAGGTAATAGGAAAATCATGCACAAGGAACAACGCAAGGAAATAAGATCTTGGAGGGCAGAGAGGAAGGTTGGAGAGAAGCCAAGATTTCCTATGAGCATCTGTGAGGATTGTACTGAGAGATGGATATCTATGAGAGCTAAGGCTTTGTATAATTCCTATGTATTTCCACCATGTATGATAATAAAATAGTGTGGGGTTTTTAGCTGAGGCTTTCCCCAAAGTATTTTCATGTGTATTGTGCCATTGATTCTTCTTCTTCTGGTTATATTGTTCAACTCGATCTTTAAGCTTCCTCAAATTGATAGTAGAAGTAGGTTATAGTATTCTGCTTTGATTTCTATTGCATTATTGGGTTAACCTATCATAGATTTTCTACAATATCTCTAATGTGTCTCAACAAAGGAGGGTAGGATCCAATACCATCTTCACTCTCCTAAATAAGATACTCCAACTCCAAATCTTGAGGCCATTCGTCCAAATCTAATGTCTCTCTAGAAGAACCAATCTCCCTATTTGATCATTTATACCAAAATTCATCTCCCTAGCCATCATCTTGGACTATTTATTTAATCCTTAGATCCTCATCATCATCAAGACAATCATCAAAATCATCCTTTACATCATCTTCATCGTCATCAACATCGAGTAATGATGCATCTTAACTACCATTCTCATGTACTACATGGGATTCTAATGATTCACTCATAACCTTATATATCAAAGTCTCCATAAACTTCACATGATGCAACAAAATAGAATCCACAAGGTCTAATCTCTTATGTGCCTCAATACTCATCTTTCTATCTGCTACACAAATAGAATCCAGTGATGATCCTTGTGACTTAAAAATGATAAGAAACTATTAATTATAGTCCTCTTCAAGGGGGAAACTTACTTTTAAGACAATGTATAAGACAATAATTAATGATTCTAAGACTATGTCTCCTTAGTATATGTATATATATATATATATATATATATATATGGAAGACACGGGTTACAATTATAATGAAATGGGACCATGAAGGGTTCTAGCCTACATAGCAATATAATAATAGAAATGTAATCACTCAATATTTAGGGATTTATAATGGGGTTATAGGAGTAACATGGGGCATGTATATAGGGCTTAACATGCCTCTCCACTTCAAACAAGTTTTGTCCTCAACACCTGACTCATTGTTAGTGATTCTACAAGAATAAGTCATCTTCTCATTTCATTCCTTCCACTGGTAGGTTCTTATATTTGATGATTTAATCCATAATAGTTGGGTTATTCAGCTTCTTAATCCTTGTTTCACGAATTGTTTCTACTTCTACCATGATTCTCCCTTTTTCATTTATCTCTGGTACATTTCCCATATGTAAATGAATAGCATGGTCATGATCTTGATTATGTGGAAGACCCTTATGCAATAATATAAATACCTTGGGATGATTACAAATATATTTATAAATATTCTCTAACATATATGATATTGATGTTTGAACCTTTAGTGAATATAATTGTGCCACTACACCCTGGTGCCCCTTTTTGAGTAATTTTGTCATCCCATTAAAGCTTATCACTTTAGAGGGTTTCCCTTGGATGCCTTAGAGATCAATTTCCTTCCATTTTGAGGTAAATACTATGAAGAAATATTGAAAATTAAAGGTCATTGTTCCCAATGATTGTAGCCAGTGGACCCCTAATACAACATCAACAACATCCATTCGCATTGAGATCATGGGGTTGTCCAACAAATACTCCCCTATATTGACCTTAATACTATGGGACTTCCCTGAACAAATTATGGTGTCTTCACATGCAATCATTACTTGAAACTACGGTTCTTGATATATGAAACAATTGAGAAGTTTTGCTAATTTGCAATTGATTGGATTATGGGCACTGCCTTAATCAATCAACATTGTTACCTTTTTCTTTTTATATATATCCTTCCATATTGAGGGTTTGTGGAGTATTGATGACATCCAATGCATAAAAATATATTGTTGGAGTAGTCTCTTCTAACTCTAGATCTTGTGACTATCAAATTCTTCATCTTCTTCCTATTCAAATTCTAAGTAGAATAATTTCTTCTCATTTCATTTATGCCCCTTATTGTACTTGTCACAGTTGAAACATACTCCCTTTATTGTTTTCTCATCCATTTGTTGAGGAGTCAACCTTGTTGGTTTAGGAGAGGGAGCATGATCTTTGCTATAGTTATTAGTGATTATTTTTATAGTGGCCATATTTTTACTTTCAAATTTTTTTCGAGACTGAAAACATGTTCTATAGATTTAGGTTCAAAGAGGACCACCTCATGTTGGATGATTTCCTTTAAAGTTCCCTTTAATAATTCTAATAATTTATCCTATAAATTATTATTCACTCTGAGACTCAACTTTTGGAATTGTTGAATGTACTTTGTAACTGGACCTTTTTGTCAAATATATACCAATTGGTTGAAGAATGTATTGTTCTTAATATCCCCATAATGTGCTATAAATTCCTCTGTAAAAATGGACCAAGATATAACATAATCCTTTTTCCTTTCACAAAGCCATTGATACCATACATGTTGGTCTTGTTCTAAAAACAGGGATACAATATTTACCTTGTGTAAGGATGCCACTTATTGTATATCAAAGTATTGCTCCATATAAAATATTCACATGTTACAATATCATTACCATCAAACTTCCTCATATCGATCTTTGGAATGCAGTAGTTCCTTAGTGTTGACTTGAAGCCTTGATTATGTGGATCATGGATTGAAAATGAATTATTATGGTTTTTTGATTCAATATTTGTGTTTTTCAATTCTGACGGAATACTCCCCATATGAGATTGATTCTCAATACCATGCTTCTCCTTATGTTCCTAGTTTCTTTGGATTTTCACATCCCTTTTAGGGGACACTTTTATAGATTCTTTTAAAATTCTTTGATTTCTTCTTTGATGGATTTTTGTATATATTCCTTGACATTTTGAATTTCTTCCTTATTTTCATTCTTCTTTTCTATTCCTTCCTTATTTTCATTCATATTTTTTTCCATTACTCTTTTAAGCTTTTCTTGAGAACTTGATAAATCCACCATTTTCAGCATACAACCATCTATTTCATTAACTTTCTTATCTAATTGAGATAACTTAAATTATAAGTCTCCACCTTCTTAATGAGTCAAGGATGAGCCTTCATTAGATTTAATTGGTGTAGTATATTTATTTTGAGGCATTTTGGAAAATAATAATAGTACTCCTCTTTATTACAAAAAGAAAGAATATTTTAATCAACAATTAGGTCACTAGTAAGTTATGGACCTTAATTTGGAGAATATCATAATGATTGAATCTTAATTATATATCTCTAGGATTTAAGGCCTTATAGATCTAAAAAATTATTATGTAATACTCTAATATACATTTTTTCTATAATTCCACAAGTGTAAACTCAATTTGACATGCCCACTGAAAGTTATGGTAACTTTCCCAAAATTTGTTGATTTTGTGGTCTCTTTCCACAAGAAAAATTATATACTGTTCCATATGTCCATTATTCAAATAAAATTCCGACTCTTGTACCTAAGGTACTTCAATATGTATCCTAAAATAATTGAACATTTCACAGTCTGAAAATTCCCAGACATGAAGATATAGCAAAGACACCAAGATGAACTATTTAAAATTTATTTCATGACTATTCACAAACCTTAAACTTACATAGGGTATAAATCTGAAAATATATTGAACCAACTATTCCTCGATATTTCTCCTTCATATGGTCCAAGTTTCACTTTTGAATCCTTACAAAAAAGACATTATGGCAAAAATGTGAAACCAACCTATTTGAGACTTATCTATGGAGCATACATAAACCCTAACTTCCTTGGAGCATATCTCTGAAAATATAGCAAACCAAGATTTGTAACTTGAACTACATGTTCATTACTATTTTTCCTCAATGTGTTCCATGTTTCATGATTTGAATCCTCATAGAAAAGAGAAAGTTATAGTGAAAATTCCAAACTGACATGTTTGAGACAAATTTTAGGAGAATTTAGAAACCCTAACTTCCGTGGAACATATATCAGAAAATATAGATAACCAAGATCTAAAAATTGAATAAGATATTTCTTGTGATGTCTTCTCAATCTTCTCCAACTTTCACCATCTGAAAACTCCCAAGAAAATTTTTATAGAAAAAATGCCGCAATGGCCTGTTTGAAGTAGTAAAACCTTAAGATCATGAGCTACAATTCCAAATGTTATGATCCTTGAGACTTTAAAATGATAAGAAATCAATAACTATATTCCTCTTCAAGTGGAAACCTCCTTTTGTAATGAATACAATGTAAAATACAGTAATTTAATATTTTAATACAAGGTCTCCCTAGTATATATATATAGGAGACAATGGTTATAATTATAATAAAATGGGACCATAAGGGTTAAATAGAAATGTATAACTCAATATCTAGGGCTTAATAATGGGGTTTTATTGGTTAACATCGGGCTATTATAGGGCTTAATGGTCGTCTTCTAATCTACATCCATGTATGCGCCCACTATCCACACTACCATTAGATCGTATCCTGGGAGAATGAACAATCTCTTCATATGAGGAATCGATACAACTCTATCTCCTATCAAGAACTCTTTTCCTAAGACAAGATCATAGTCATCTAGTTGTACAATAGCGAAATAAATCCTCCCCTTCTAGTCTCCTATCTAAATGGGTATATCTCTGATTGTTTTGAGTACTCCCTTATATTCCTTGGAATTTACTACTTTAGAGAATATGTGATTAAATATTGTCTACAAATTGTATCTACCTCATCACATCCTCCCTCATAAATTTATGAGTCGCACCACTATCTACCATAGCAATCCACCGACTCCCTGTTGGAAACAATACTGAGAGGGGGAGGGGGGGGGGGGGGGGTGAATCAGTATTATCAAATCAATATAACCTTTTCATTTCCATATTAAGATTCATATATGCTACGTCAGTTAAGGCAAACTGCGTGTATACGCAACTGTGTGTAATGCAACAAGCGTATATCCAGTAAACTTATGATTCAGTTAGTTGATCCTTAATGAGTGCATCAGAACATTATTAACCATATGAACAATAAATAGGAGCAGTAAAACAGAACAGATCATCACACATAAGAAACACACATGAACACCATGATATAAGGTGGAAACCCAATGTGGGTGAAAACCACCTACTGCAATTCGTCTCTATCTTCTTTAATAAGAAACTTCTTTTTACAAAGGTTCTGTACTGGTGCAGTCTTATACCAGTACGCAGGCTTCTACCTGCAGAAGGCTACAACCTTCTCTCGTTCTCTAGACTCTCCTAGAAGGGAGCTACAACTCCCTTAGCTCTTGTACTAGCTGATGTACTAGTACATAGGTGCTAGCCTACAGAAGGCTACAACCTTCTCTTTTCTTCCAGGGACCACGTTTCATAAATTTTCATACTGGATCCATAAATACAAAACAATCACCACTGCAATACACTCATCAACTTATACCTGCATCATCAATCTTTGAATCATCCAATATTGAATCATTGAAACCCTGTCATCAAAATACAGTTACCTGAACACAGACCAGAGCCCAAAACTCTGCAACAACCACTAGAACCAACAACAACCTGAAACATCAAATCTCATAATGTATACGCTACTTGACTATGTCAAAACCGTGTGTACATGCGCTTTCACCAGAGAGAACCCGCGTACAGATCTAAAGATAATTACTTATACCTTTGTTGCCATTTCCAACTTGATTCAGATTGAGCCAAGCATCACAACCCATAACCAACATACTAGATCTTCACACTTCATCAGACATTCATTACTTGCACATCCACCCCTTGGCCTAATGATCTTCTCCTTATATAGGTTTAGGCCTCTTTCAATATCATGGTCCAAAACCACTTAGAAACAATACCTTGGACCCAATACTTGGGGTCAACACTTCGGACCAAATACCATGGACCAATACCAAAATACCATGGACCAAATACCACGGACCAAAACTTAGTTTTTCGACATGTATGCGCCTTCCCTCCTGTGAACCTGCGTGTGTACGTATACGTGCCTTTTTTTCTTCTCACCCGCGTGTATATGCACTTTCATCAAGATTAACTTACGTATATCTCTCTCTTGACCTGTTGTACTAAGATCTGTCCTCTGATTGAGTTGCCACCAAGGACAACACCTGTATCATATCTCTGAGCAAGTTGCCATCAAGGACAACACCTGTATCATAATGCCAACGCTCCCATCAATGTCCACACTTGCAAACTTCAGTCTATTCTGGCTCTGGTCATGTTTTGGAATGAAATTCTTAGTAGAAGTTTCCCCGCAAACTTGCATCAATCTCAAATATGGATTCTCTTTTTGATACATAGAAACTAACTTCTACTTTAATGAACAATTCTTTGCCATAGGACCCTTTGCAAAAATACAACATGAAAGAGGCTTCTTCTCTTTCCCTTTTTTATCATTATTTGGTCCATCTTCTTTTGAAGACTTCCCCTTTATTTTTTCATCCTTCTTCTTTCCCTTTCCACAGTCACGCTCTCTTCCTTCTATCTTCCCTTCATTTTGTAAGTCCAAAATCTTATCTATTATAGTGATAGTTTCTACAAGAAATTGTACATTCTATCTTCTCAATTTAATTTGTGCCCATGGTTGCAATCCAACAATAAAACTAAAAAATTTATTATCCTCTGACATATCCTTAATCTTCAACATTATATATGAAAATTATTTTATGTAGGCATGAATGCCTCATATCTATTTTTAGACTCCTCGGCCTATTCCTTGCAACCCATGACTAATTTACCAACCCAAACTGCATATACAAAGTTTCCTTCAGTTTTTCCACATATTGATATTGTTATTAATGTAATCAACTACCAAGTCTTCCATCCTATATCTCCACCATAGTTTTTTTGTCCTTGTCAAATATGTAGTAGAAGTCCCTACTTTCGCTTCATTTGAGAGTCCAATCATCTGACCCAAATATTGATCCATATCCAAGTAGAAGTTCCCAAGTAACGTTTCGCACCTAGCACCATCATATATCTATGTTCCTTTGGCCTTTACCCTTATTGAGTTATTGGAAGAACATTTTCCAACAATGTTCTTCAATAATGCAATCATCTTTGACTACTCACTAACCAAATTCATGAGGTCATTCACCTTCTCTTCAAGTTAGTCCTTTATTTCTCCATCAATCTGGTTTTCTCAATCAACTAATAAATCATATTAATCAAAGCTTTTCCAACTACATCACTGTTATCAACATGTGAACCATCCATCTCAATCTACTAGAGAAACCCTAGTCATAATTCTTGCACAAATTCCCCTGATAACCAAGCACAATAAAAGCAGAAGCCAACCTAGTATCCCCCTTCTAGCAATAGATAATAGAAATACCTTGGTCACCCCATATAGAAAAAATCCTCCCACACTAAAAGCCTTGTAAATCACCTCCTCAAAGTGATGAACTACCTACCAGATTATCCTACTCCAACACTATCTCATTGATTAATAAGAGTCCCTGTGTCGATAATGATTTCACCTCTATAAGATGAAAATCATGCCACATAATATGCTTTGAAATCACCTCTTGGTGAAGAAGATCCCACCACAAAATAAGTTTTGATGCAAAATCCTAGTGAAGAGGACCCCACCACAAAATAAGATTTGATACCAATGGTCACCCCCCCCAATAGCATTCCTATGAATTAAGGTGCATTGTGAACTTTGAGCGTGCAACACTAACATGCTTCCTCAATAATAGCGCAACCAACTTGCGAGTACAACACCTGGACTATGTCTCTACTTTGTTATTATTATGTGATTAGTTAATGCTTGTAGAAAAATTATAAGTAACCAAATTCACAAGTACCACATGACATTTATCTTCTAGGCATACAATATGCATTATAAAGGCATCAACACATATGTCCATGAAACATCAAAATCATGTACACAACTTATGGGGTGGATGGTTGTAACCTCCAAAGCTTATAATCAACTTCAATTATAAATTCAATACATAATATTTACATTACATTACATAGGAGGAGGCTCGAGGTCACTCCCCTACCTGACCTCACCAAAAAACCAAAAAAAAATTGACCTTTAAATCAACTTGGGTCACCCTTCAGGGAAATATGACCCATCCTATCCACACATCGAGTGGTAGACTTGACTTGCAGACCTACATTAGGACCTACACCTTTATCTTATACCTCTTATCTACACCTTAGACTAGCTCCCAAGTCACTCAAACCATTGGGCCGCACTTCCCTTCTTGACTTTACCAATGAGCTTGTCCCCTATAAAGACATATTTTCCATCCTCACCCCACGTAGGTACAAAGGAATCCCACTATGCAACCTTGGTTCTTGACCTCAGTCGAGTGATTCCCTTGCCGATCTTCATTTATTCTCCTCATTTGATTATACTCCTTATCTTAATTGTTGTTTCTTGTTGTTCTCTCCCTTTTCCAACCCCTCAACTATATATGCATGCATTAAGGTGTAGGGCAAGGATAATTTTAGGGGCGAATGTTCGTCCTTTGGCGAAATTAAGGGGTTTTAAATTTTTAGTGGGCGAATATTTTGTATCATAGTACATTTTTAAAAATCACCTAAAATAGCCCACCTTATCTTAAGGGAGAGGGTAAAAAAGGTAAATTTAGCCCTTGAAATTAGGACTTACAACCTTCCATTCGCCCATTTTCAAGAATAGGTTTTATTTAAGTGAATCCATTCGCCCATTTTCAAGAATAGGTTTTATTTAAGTGAATCCTATGGGCCAAATACCATATTTATAAAAGAGGTATGGTAAATTAATAAAAATATAAATAAATGAGAGGTATGGTAAATAAATAATACATTTTTTATATTTACTCCATAAGTCACCTTATATACATGTAAGGGTGTAAACAAATAAAAATACAAGTAAAGTGGAGGTATGGTAAATAAATATAACGTCTTTTTATAAGGTATGGTAAATAAATAAAAATATAAATAAACTAGACTTATCGTAAATAAATAAAACCTCTTTTTATATTTAGTCCATAACCCTCATTCTATTTATGAAGGCTCAAGAAAGAGGTTTTATTTAAGTGAATCCTATGGGCCAAATACCATATTTGTAAAAGAGGTATGGTAAATTAATAAAAATATAAATAAACGAGAGGTATGGTAAACAAATAAAACATTTTTTTTATATTTACTCCATAAGTCACCTTATATTTACGAACACTCAAAAAATGGGTTATATTTAGGTGAAACCTATGGCCAAAATACTATGGGACAAATGCCATGGACTAGATTGTTATTAATACCATGCAAAAAACCATTATTAACCCTACTATTAGAATTAATAAAAATAAAAATGGCACATGGTATTGACCCATGGTATTCACCAAAATGGCACATGGTATTGACCCATGGTATTCACCTGGAATGTAGCCTATTTAAATGGGGGAATTAAACCAGCATGTAGCCTATGCTAAGATTCACTAGGACTTTACAAAGTTTTATTATTTAGTGAAAGACTCGCCAAGATCTTACAAGATTTTATAATTTAGTGAAATATTCTAATAAAAATAAAAATGGCACATGGTATTGACCCATGGTATTAACCAAAATGGCACATGGTATTGACCCATGGTATTCGCCTGGAATGTAGCCTATTTAAATGGGGGAATTAAACCAGCATGTAGCCTATGCTAAGATTCACTAGGAATTTACAAAGTTTTATTATTTAGTGAAAGACTCGTCAAGATCTTACAAGATTTTATAATTGAGTAAAATATTCGCCATGCCTGGTGAGAGATTCGCCAAAAAATTATATATACATATTATATTATTGATAAAATCGCCTTCCATTTTTCCTATATACCATGGAGATTCGCCCATTTATTATATTTATAAATTTAGGGGGGGGGTTCTTAAAATTTTCCCTGGTGTAGGGCCATGAAGGGTCATGACCCCTTGGATCTTAGGGACAACCTTCTATCTTTCCAACTCCACTCATAACTTGCTCCATGTGATCTCACTACACCCACGATTTTTCCTCCATAACTTTGTTGACATATCTTAAAGATCACTCTTCGGTTAAACGTGTTTATTGCACAATCCCGTCATGATTGCATCCACTTTTTGGCATGTCCACTCTTAGGTGCACTTGTCCAAAGCAAATCACCTTGATCCACTATGGAGTGCACTCGAATGGTCAATGCCCAAACTCTCCATGTTGATGCCAAACTCCTCTTTACAATGCCCAAGTCACATGATGGGTGAGTTGCCCCAATTATGGAATAAAACCCCAAAATGTCACCTAAGTACCACATATCATCACATTTATTACGATGGGAAATCCACCACACTCTCCATCTCGATATCACTCGAGGTGTGTGTGGATGCTCATCTTTAACGGTCTGATAGATTCCCCTCCATCTTCCACAACAACACTTTTAATACAAAAAAATGAATGTGCCCAAGAAGTATATATACACACAAACACAATGTCAAAGGGAAACATAAGCATGAGCTTGACAATCTCAAAGGAAGGAACTATATAGATAAAGAGACAAATTTCAAAGGGAAGTGAATTTCATAATTGTGGATTAACTTATTTATCATTGATACTTCAAATCCAATATCAAATAATACTAAATAATCATACTAAAATCATTTCCTAATCATGCGCTTGTTCATAATGGTCTACTACCACACTTAGACAATCATCAATAATATTTGATTATAATAATTAATCATCATAATGAAATGTAGCATCAAAATCATCACTATCAACTACTAACATCACTATCATCAATATAGTCTATCTCGATAACCAAAATTGCATAGCAGAATCATCATCACATGAAATAATAGCCAGATCATCAATATCTCATGTCCTCAAATAAAATAGTGTAAGTCACATTATTAGTCTCAAAATTCAAAATAAAAATAGGAGGAGTTTGTCTCAATTCAAGCTAGGATGGGGCACTACAATAGTGTGCACCTCCACAAGTCCAACATGCCCCCTCAAGATCCTAGCTCCCGCTAATGGTTGAACTGAAAGATGTTCTAGAATTTTTTTGGTGCGATCTAGATTATTGTGCTAAATGGTGTTGAGGTGTGGCATGAAATTGCTATGCAAGGAGATATTATTATGTCTAACATATTTATTTCAATGTGGATTATGATTGTTGCACTGGTGGCCAATATGGTGGCCTTTGGTTCCCTGTTTATCAGTTTTGGTTGTTAAATATTGGTATGTTCTTATGGTTTTTTTTATCTACGTTAGTCTAACTAGCTATTGAAATCACAAATACTCTAGGTGCTCCTAATCCAGTAGGCCTTGGTAGTCTACTCCAACAACTACTCATAATCTCTTCCTCCATAATAATGTTTCACTAAACTACTTCATGCAAGGTTTGAGGCATTAGAATCCTCACTTTAGCTAAAATGTTAAAACTGAGACCATACACAAACTTGCTTACTCTTAGCTTTTTGGTGTTCAAATGGGGAGCATATCTAAGCTCCATAAATTGAAACCCATACTCCAGCACTGATCAACCACCCTAATTCAAGGAATTGAATTCATTCAATAGAATCTAAATAAACTACTCTAACAAATAACACTCCATGAAGCTCTTTTCAATTAAATTACATGTCACTTCTAAAATACCCGTACCCAATTGTGGTAAATGTGTCGTCCACCATAGCAATGTGCTCCCCTTTATTTGGAACACACCCATTCTCACCTTCAAGTTTGAGGTGTAATCTCTCAAAGTGAAGCACATGGCCATGTTCTCTAGCCATGCTTCCGTGACTTGTCCATCCATGGATCCCCAAAATTCTAGAAATTTCACCATTTCTAGTTCCTTGACCATGTTGTTTTTGTTCGATTTTTGGGACCCATCAACAAGCGCAGAGGGTACTCCTTGTTCCTACTCCAAGAAGTTCATTAAAACTTCTAGCATTTGTCAAAATGATCTCATCAGATTTAATACTTCTTCAATAAAAAAATTCATGCATTGTCATATCCTCCATATCTCTGAGTAAGGTGTAAGGGTGACGCCATTCTATTCCCTATTGCATCCCTAGCCCTTCCTCTTCATCTTCCATTCATGTTACCCCTTACAACATAAATCAGGTCACATCATTTAATCACATAATAATAGATAATGCATAATGTTATGATGGTTCGAAGGTTCCAATGCGTGACCCATCATTAGATACCACATGTAACAGTCACCTAACCCTTCACTATATGTGTACTTGCAAAATTTAATGATACAAGTTATGAGTTTTTTTTTTGGTCATTACACCATGGATTCCCTTACGTAGTTGTTAGTTTTATGACGAGAAAAACTAACTTCAGAAGTCTCGAAGAGAATATTTAAGATGTAAGTTGATGAGTAAAAGTAATTTACGTGCACTCATCAATTACTTTTACTCATCAACTTACATCTTAAATATTCTCTTCTAGACTAATGAAGGTAATATATGAAAAGCCCACCCATAAATTACTTTTACTCATCAACTTACATCTTAAATATTCTCTTCTAGACCTGTGAAGTTAGTTTAATCTATTGTATGTGTATTCCATTCAATGCATTTTCCCGTCATATAACCACTGATAATCAATATCGATATCTGCTTGTAACACCCTCCAGTGATAATTAATACTTCTCTCCTTTTTTTTTTAACCCTATATGAACAATTGAATAGATTAATGAATTATGATAAAGTAATTAACTATTTTAGCGTAATTGATTGATTATATTTTATTGGTTCATTTTCACTTAATTAATGATATCGAAACATGAATGGGTTTACCTCGATTCCATTCATTGTAACCAAATATTTTATCTATGATTTAACGATATGATTCTCATAATGTAATTATATCTTATTAGCTAGAGTTTACCAATAATGTTTCGTCTAGTTATCATTATCATCTATAAACTATTTACCAAACATTCAAATTCAGTTTGTTTCTAGATAATGATACAAAGATAAAATATTATGACTTGGTTTTAATGGCTATATAAAATTTTCAATAGGTGCAGTGATCCATTCTTACCATCATCAATAATTTGACCTATAATTTTATGGTTAACTGTGTTCCAAAGTTTCTTAATGAAATTGAAGAGTTCATTAATGATTTGGAACAGAACACAACACCACCAACAATTGGCCCTAACATGCTTCTCTAGTTAATTAATATTTTACGTTGAGAATGAACACTTTTGCCATTTGGCAGGCTATGTTTGTACTCTGAATTTTGTAAAAATGTGCATATTTTGTGATTCTATCGATAACTACAAAAATTCTCTTTACCTTCAAATTTTAATAGTCTTGCAATGAATTCCATTGATATCTCTTTTTATATTTGATTATGTATGTGTAATGGTTGCAATAACTCTAGAGATTTTACTATCTCTCCTTTATTTCTTTGGTAAACTTGACATTCTCTTAGGATTTTTTTATTATCTTTCTTCATTCCTTCCTTTATATATTGTACTTTTTTGTTTAGTATTGTTGTCATTTTATCATTCATGGTGAGCTTCTTCCAACTAAACTAGAATAGAAGTTGTAATAGAATATAAACTTGAGGCTTCTTCTATTCTAGAAAGACCATCTACTGCTATATTGTCCCTTCCCTTTTTGTAGATTATTTGAAAATCAAACCCTTGCATTTTTTCTACCCATTTTTGTTGCTCTTCATATGAAAATATTTGCTTCAAAAAATACTTTAGCATATCACAGTTGGTCTTGACTTAAAAGTATCTTCCAATGAAATATTTTCAGCACTTTTTATTGCATATAAAATTTCTTCAATTTATTTTTCAAATGTTGATTTCAGTATATTTTCCCTTGAAGTATTTGCTTTCAAAATCAAACGGTCTCTCTTCTTATGCAATACTGCTCTAATTCTTTGTCCTAGTGCATCACATTCTACTATGTGTGTTTTACTAAAATAATATATTGCCAATACTGGTGTAGAAGACATTGAATTTTTTAAGAGAAAAAATGCCAGAGTAACATCATCATTCCATACAAACAAATTCTCTATAAGAGAGATGTGAGTGGGCCTACATTGTGTGCATAATTTTTCACAATTTTTTGGTGATAAAATGTAAGTCCCAAATTCCTCTAAGACTCTTGACGTTCTAAGGAATAGTCCATTTTGTAATAGCTTGGATCTTTTAAGGGCCCAACCTAACTCCTTGCTTTGAAACCAAAAGACACAAATAGTCTATGTCTTGTTTCCCAAGAGCACATTTAAATCTTTTTGCATATAATTGATTGTTCTCAAGAATTTGTAGAACTTTATCCACATGTTTAATGTGATCATCCACAATTTTCTATAGATAAGTATATCATCAGAGAAAACTAACACAAATTTTCTAATATCAAGTCAAAAAAATTGATCATAAGGCTTTGAAAAGTAGAAGGAGAATTAATCAACCCAAAAGACATGACCAATAAATTCATAGTTCCCTTCATGTGTCCTAAAATATGTTTTATGAATGTATTATTTTCTTAATATAATCTGGTGGTATCCTAATTTAAGATTACACTTTGTAAAATAAGTCACTCCTTGAAGCTCATATAATATTTGATTAATAATTGGGATAGGTAATTTATCCTCAATGGTGATTTTGTAAATTCATAGTTCCCTTCATGTGTCCTAAAAGATGTTTTGTGATTGTCTTCTTCTCTTAATCTAATCCAGTGGTACCATAATTTAATATTAAGCTTTGTAAAATAATCCACTCCATGAAGCTCATATAATAGTTCATCAATATTGGGATACATAATTTATCATTGTGATTTTATTTAGATCTCTATAATCAAGACACATCCTCTAAGAATTATCTTTTTTTCTCATCATCACTATTGGGGATGAAAATGAACTCCTACTAGATTGAATAATACCTAAATTAAGCATGTCTTGTACCATTTTCTCAATCTCCCCCTTCTCAATATCCCCCTTGTGTTCATGAGAAAATATTTTAAGGACTTTTATTAGGAGTGCTTTGAGGTATAGTTTGATTTCATGTTCATGATATTTAGATATGCCTTTAGGAATTTCTTGGAAGACCCTATAGTGATTTTTCAAGGTTCATTTTAATTCTTTAGGAATATTTTCATCTTCCTACTTAACTTCTATAGAATACAATTTAACCACAAGTCTTCTGCTACCGTTTTTTAGGATATTATCCATTCTATGAGAGCTAATGAATTGAAAATGTCTAGATTTTAACCCTTTTATTTCATATTGGATTCCTTCCAATTCAAATCTCATGAATAAATCATTGTAGTTTATAGGAATTATACATAATGTTCTTAACCATTGAATCCCTCGAATAACATTTACACCTCTAATGGGAATGACATACATTGCACTTTCCAAATTATATTCACCCATACTCAATTTAATGTTGCAGATTTTCCCCACACAATCAATACTCCCTCCATTAGCAACCAAAACTTAAAAATTTATCATTGGATATGGAATATAATTGAGGCACTTCCTAATATTTTATCAACAAAGTTATGAGTACTACCCAAATCAATAAGAACTATGACCCTTTGTATCTTAACGTAACCAACAACCTTTAGGGTTTGAGGTGTTGACAAACCTGCCAATATATGAATTGATATTTCACATATATTTGAATCAATTTGTGCCCAATTTTAGCCTATATTTCTTATTCTTCTAAGTTGACAAGCTCTTTTTTCTTGAAATTTATGCCCTTTTGATCATTTGTTGTTACAACCAAATCATAGTCGTTTTTCTCTTGTTTCCTCCATTTCCTTCTATGTTATTCAAGTAGGTTGAGATGGGGAAGTCTTATGAACCACAAAATGATATTTTATTCCTATGTATGCTCCAATGGTAGTCTTCAGTGTAGCCTTATAGGCTTGGCTTGAATATGATGAGAAAAACGTACATCTTCCAAAACGTTTTCAGGATGTTTTAGGAAAACTTCATGTTTAACGTCTTATTTTAATCCACTCACGTAAAATTTCAACAATTGTTCATCACTTATATTATCCACCCTTGTGGCCAATAGCTGAAATTATGAGTTATTATCTTCACCATCATCTAATTGTTTGATTCTTATCAACTGACTAAAGTAGCCTTGTTCTCAAAATTTCCCATATTGTGCTTTTAATTCTCTTTCAAATAAACCCAAATTATAATTATAAGAATGGGGCTTCCTTTTAATTACCCATTGATACCATTGATAGTGATTTATCTCAAACTTCAAAGTTTCTATGTAAATCTTGTGCCTATAATCTATAATATTATGCAATTCAAAATATTTATGTATTTCCCTCACCCATGTAAATACCTATGTTCCATCCATTTCTTTACTTCCACCTTGGGAAGGTTCACTCCTTTTGAAAACCATCCATATGTAACTCCATTATTGGAGTTAAATCTCTCTAGAAAATTCTTAATTTTAGAAAGTTGTTCAACATGAATGCTACCTTTATTTTCCCGAGTCCCTTCAATCAGAGCACCATTTTTAGGAGGCCTCCCATTTAAGGTTTCTATAATATTATATTCCAACTATTCAATCTTTATTTCCATATATTCCTTATTTTAATCCATATTTTTCCCAAATTACATCTACTTCATTTTTAGAATTAATCAAATCTACCTTTTTCATTGGCCTATCATTCAATTCATTAATTTGACGTTCGAAGTTGGATAGTCAGTTTTGTATCTCTTCATATTCTTCATGAGTCATGAGGAGATTTTTCAAGGTTTAATTGGTGAATTAAATTTTGGATCTTTCTTTGGAGCTATGGGAAAGAGTTACAAATTCCTAAGGATGAGCGTCAGGTGTTATAAATTTCTAATATGCATGTGGGATCCAAAAATGGTACTTAGACCAATATCTTCAGGCACTAAATAAGGAGGCTCAATCGTTCCCTTAGCCATACTACCTAGGTACTAAATATTGGTCTCCTAAAGTGTTGTTCTCCTTGTACTATAACAATAAGAAGGTCGAATAGCTTATCCAAAGATAGTTTCAATTATACTTACGGGACTTCCTATATACCAAAAGACACATAGAAGTATTGTCTTGTGTGATACTACTTAAAGGGGCACAAAAAAGGGTTACAAATTTTTACAACAAGGTGAAATCATGTGTAGTTTATATGTGTCTTCTTCCCTAACCATAATTTCACCTACTACATGACAAATCTTCTTTTATTTAAATATGTCAAAACATATCTCTAAAAATTTAAAAATGAGCTTTTCAACCCAAAAATAATCTTCAAATCACCTAAATTATAAGGATTCATGAATAGAAAAAAATTCCATAGGTCATTCATTATGTCTCCTTGAGATTCTAAAAAATTTAGATTCGAAAACTTCATTGAAATTGTTTTATAGTAGAAACTCCAAGATGGCTCTTTTAGAACTCATTTCAGGATTAGTCATAAACCCTACCTTTTATAAGCAATATCTCTTTAATTATGGTGAATCAAAACTTGAAATTTTGATAACTTGCACTTCAATATTTTTTTCATTCACCTCAAAATTTGGTTATCTAAAGCATCCCATAATAAAATTTATAGCAAAATTACAAAGACAACTCGTTTCAAACTAATTTCAGGATTAGTCACAAAGTCAAAATTCCAAACGTTATATCCTTGAAATTATAGCGATCCAAAACTTGAAATTTTGCAACATGTACCTTGATATTTCTTCTCAATCCCCTAAAAATTTCGCTACTTAAAACTTCCCAAAAACCAAGTAATAGAAAAAATTCCATGAAGTATTGGTTGAAGGAGGAAAACCCTAAAATTATAGCTCTGATACCAAATTTTATGAACCGTGTGCCTTGAAAATGATAAAAAGTTAATGAATACAATAGACTTTGAGGGGAAAACCTCAGTTTACAATAATTCAATACAGGACAAAATGAAATGATCTGGACACTAGGTCTCCTTTGTATGTGTGTGTGTGTGTGTGTGTGTGAGAGAGAGAGAGAGAGAGAGAGAGAGAGAGAGAGGGTATAATTATAATGAAATGGTACATTGAAAGGTTCTAATGTACCTAATAATATACCAAATAAACTAATATTGAATGCATATTAAGGCCTTAATATAGGGGTTCAAGGGCCTTAACACCTTTCATGTTAGTTAGTTTGTGCTTGTACATTAGGTACCTAGCCATATGCATACTCTTAATGGGGGGAAGACCAACTTCTATGAGGATAGGATAAGGCACATTAACTTTATTTTAAATATTATAAATTATAAAATTCTTCTGAATTTGCTCAAGCTTCATCGACAATTATCTAAAGATGTTGCAACCCCAAACTTCCCACCCATGGAAGATAATAACAATAATAAGAGTCTCAAAGATAAAAATAAATAAATAAATAAAAATCCAACAACCACAATTCTACTCATTTTCAATTATTTTCAAAATCAAAAATAGGCCCATTAGGCTTCGAGTGAATCTCATGGGGCTCCTGCATATATTTGGAACAAACTCCTATTGCAAAATATATATTAGGTCGGGTGTGAGTAAGATACAACAAACTCCCAACCAACTACCGATACAGTAGACTGTCCACCAAAGGTGTAGTACCCGCATCCTCAAATCTGATCCCTGAAAGAAAGGGAGATGTTGTTGGCTTACATTCTGTCATCTGAAAGTGGACAAGTAGATCTGATGCATACTTAGACTGTGCCATCTTGATCCCTAACGTAGACTGAGAAACTTCAAGACCAAGAAAGTAGTGCAACAGTCCCAAATATGTCATGGAAAATCGATCGTGCAATGCTGATTTTTCCAAATCAATAGTTGAGGTAGGGTTCCCTGTCATCAGTAAATCATCTAAATAAAGTACTATCAGCAAAAGGGAATCATCAAGTTGTAGAAAATAAACATTTGGATCAGATTTGCATCGAATGAATCCAATGGAAAGTGGGAAAGAATCCATCTTTGCATACCAGACTCTGGGAGCCTGTTTTAGGCCATACAAAGATGATCCAGTGGATATTGGTGGCCACCTGCCAAGTCCACTTGGACCCCCACCATTGTTTCTTTAAGCTTTTCGGTTTCCTTAACTGTAGCACAATTTACTATTTTTAGCAGTTTTTCGAGTCTTGAACTTCAGAAGCCGTTTTGAGGCCCTAAACGACATTTTTTGGGAAAACTGGGAGCAACATGGGTTTTTGGAGTGATGTTGCTCATCCCAAAGTTGTAGTTCTCAGATAGATCTTTTTGACGAGATATTGTGCGTGTTAAACGGAGATCATATGCCAAAGTTACAACCCCGGGAAGTTGATGTACCAATTTACCCAAACGGGGCCCACAGTTTGGCGTTTCATCTTCTAGGGTTAGGTTTTTGTATGTTTAGGGTTTTCCATTGTTTCTCAACAATAGATAGGCCATCGAGCCTCATTGTAACACAGTTCAGAGGCATGTAGCCGCCACATCTCTTCTCAGAGATAAGCTACCATCGCCCTAGCTGATTTATTTCCATTGTTGTTTGTAAGCATATTTCAGTATTTTGCATTAATGAAATGAAGTATTATTTCCACTGTATCTCTGTGTTTATGGTTATATCTGTAATTTTTTGAGTTCCTGTTTAAATATAGATCAGTGGTATCAGAGTGGTCTACTTTTTCTTTGTTTTTCTTTGCATGTCCCCAACGAGGTCAGGATATAAGGAGTTAGGGCTTGAACTGGTTGAACCTTTGCAAGACCAGCCTCACAAATCCCAACAACCTCCCATGGTGGGCCTTTTTGAATGGTTGATTATGCCTTTCGGATTGACGAATGCTCCTGCAACCTTCATGAGGCTAATGGATGACATCTTGTGGCCATTCACCAACTCATTTGTAGTGCTATACTTGGATGACATCCTGATCTTCAGCCAGAGTTGGGAAGAGCACCTCCACCACATCCGACAGGTTCTCCAAACACTACGACAACACAAGTTATGTGCCAATTTGGAGAAATGCACTTTTGGCATGACCCAGGTTCAGTATCTAGAATACATTATTGATGAACACGGGGTGCATGTGGATCCAGCCAAGATCCAAGTCATTCGGGATTGCCCATCTCCAACCACTCTGACAGAGCTCCGCAGCTTTCTTGGTCTTGCTAACTTCTACCGCAAGTTCGTGTTGGGATTTTCTCATATCACTTGGCCCTTAAGTAAAGTCACCAAGGGAGGAGCGAAAGCAAAATTCTTTTGGTCTGAATCTCAACAGAAGGCATTCACAGAGTTGAAAGATTGCCTCTGCATGGCACTAGTGCTCGCATTACCAGACTTGCAATAACCATTTGAGGTTGAGACAAATGCCTCTGAATATGCTATTGGGGCAGTCATTACTCAACACGGGCATCCAGTCGCATATCACAGTGAGACACTTTCAGACACAGTCCAGAAGTATCCCACTTATGACAAAGAGATGTATTCCATTGTGCAGGCCTGCCGACAATGGAAGCATTACATTTTGGGGAACGAAACGGTCATCCACATAGACCACTGACCCCTGTAGTTCATACAGACCCAAGGGAAATTGCAAAATAATCACCATCAGAAGTGGTCCACATACTTGAAACAGTTCCATTTGAATATCAAGTATAAGAAGGGCAACACCAATAATGTTGTAGATTGCCTCAGTCGACCATCGATCATGGTGTTAACCACCATGCTCAACTCTTATGGGCACGAGACTTCTGATTGGCCACTTCTCTACCAAAGCAACCCAGAATTCGGCCACACATACCAGAAACTCTTGGAGGGTCAGCATGTTCCAAATTTTCACCTCCAAGATGCCCTGTTATGCCACTTGGGTCACCTTTGTGTTCCTTCAAGCAAGCGTGCCAAGATGATTTTGGAAGCACACTACAGTCAGGCTGCTGGATATTTCGGGGTCATGAAAATGGTGGCAGTACTACAGAAGTATTTCTATTGGCCGAATCTTCGATAGGATGTTGGGAAGTACATCAGATCATGCACTTCCTGTGCCATTGCCAAACCAACCATTAAGAAACAAGGCCTCTATACCCCGCTGCCTACCCCTAGTCGACCTTAGGAATCCATCTGCATGGATTACATGTCAGGCATTCCTTCCATTAAGCATGGAAATGACTGTGTTTTTATGGTCGTCGACAGGTTCTCGAAGATGGCCATTATGGCAGCCTGCAAGAAGAATATCATAGCAGAAGCCACTACTAAACTCTTCTTTGAACGAGTGTGGGTACAGTTTGGGATCCCGCAGGCTATTATCTCAAATCGGGACAACAGGTTCCTCAGTACATTTTGGTCCAGTCTTTGGTCGACGCTGGACACCAAACTCACTAAGTCCACAACCTTCCATCCTCAAACTGATGGCCAAATAGAGGTTGTCAACAGGATGTTCATACACATTCTGCGCATGTACAACTCAAAGAATCCATGCACATGGGACGATAGCCTCCCCTATGTTTAGCACAGCTACAACCGGGCTCTTCACAGCTCGACTAGCCACAAACCTTTTTAGGTGGGCTTGGGATTCCATCCACTATGTCCTAGTGATGTGGCCATGCCATTTGTAGCTACTCATGCAGATTCGGCTCATGTCCAGTCTGAAACAGATAAGGCAACCAGCTTCATTGAGCACATCCAACATATTCCCCAGCAGGTCCATGACATTTTGGAGAAATCAAATGCCAAATACAAGTAGCGACATGATCAACATCGGGTGCCACACACGTTTTAGGTGGGCGACAAAGTCTGGTTGCATTTACAAAATGAACGCCTTACTGGAGCTTATCAGAAACTCAGACCACTCCAATATGGTCCTTACACCATTACCAAGGCTGTGGGAGACAATTCATTTGAGCTCCGCATTCCCCCATTCCTTGGCCTGCACCCAGTGTTCAATGTGAACCACCTTCAGCTATACTTTCCACCATTACTAGACACATCCGACATTGCAGAACAGCTCACACCCATAGAGTTAAATCCAGATTGCGTGGAACAAGCTACAATTGATCGGATCATAGACACACAGATCAAGCACACTTGCCAACAGAATATCCAACTGTATCAATTTTTCAAAGCAGGTCAACTCCTTCACCAGGGCAATTGGCTCACTAGGGACCAAGTTCAGCAGAAGTTTCCTCATCTCATGGAGGAACTCAATGCAATGGGGACCATTTCTTCCTAAGGGGGAGGAATGATCCAAGTGGATATTGGTGGCCACCTGCCAAGTCCACTTGGACCCCCACCATTGTTTCTTTTAGCTTTTCAGTTTCCTTAATTATAGCACAGTTTACTAGTTTTAGTAGTTTTTCGGGTCCTGAACTTCCAGAGCCGTTTTTAGTCCCTAAACGACTTTTTTTGGGAAAACTGGGAGCAACATTGGTCCATGGAGCAATGTTGTTGTTCCCAAAGTTGTAGTTCTCAGATATATCTTTCTAACGAGATATTGTGTGCATCAAACGAAGATCATATGCCAAAGTTACGACCCCGGGAAGTTGATGTACCAATTTACCCAAACAGGGCCCACAATTTGGCGTTTCATCTTCTAGGGTTAGGTTTTTGGATGTTTAGGGTTTTCCATTGTTTCCCAATAATAAATATGCCTTTGAGCCTCATTGTAACACAATTCAGAGGCATGTAGCCACCACATCTCTTCTTAGAGATAAGCTACCATCACCCTAGCTGGTTTATTTCCATTGTTGTTTGTAAGCATATTTCAGTATTTTACATTAATGAAATGAAGTATTATTTCTGCTGCATCTCTGTGTTTATGGTTATCTCTGTAATTTGTTGCATTCATGTTTAAATCCATATCAAAAGATTTCTTTAATCTGTAAATGAGGGAGAGTTCTGAATGTATCCCTGTGGCTGCTCCATATATATCTCCTCCTTGAGATCTCCATGAAGAAATACACTCTTCACATCCATGTGATGAACTTCCCATCTGCGAGAAGCAGCAATGGCTAAAACTAGTCGAATGGAGTCCATTTTTGCAACAGGTACAAATGTCTCTGTGTAGTCTATGCCATGTACCTGTGAGTATCCTTTTGCAACAAGTCGAGCTTTGTACTTTCTGATCTCACCATCTGCAGCAATCTTTGTTCGATAGGTCCATCAACATCGAACAAGCTTCTTCCTTTCGGAAGTGGAACCAAGTCCCATGTGTTGTTTTCCATGAGAGCAGTGTACTCTTCATCCATGGCAGCCTCCCAAAGCAGGTTTCCAGCAGCCTCAGAGTATGAATGTGGATTTGAACCAAGTGTCATATAGAAATGGATGGGAAGAAATGGTTATGTGGCATCTAGGGCTTGATGAGCCCCAAAAAAATGTGATCTAGTCCTTCTCGCATTCACAGGATCACCAACTAGTTCACCTGCATCTTCCAGGGTTTTATCTGCCCAAGTTGGCAGCTGAGTTTGAGCATCCATGACCTGCTCCTCATCCTCTGAATCAGACCCAAGAGGCTTCTTTGATGGCTGCTCTAAAGTGCTTGAAGAAGTTTCAGACTCCTCCTCATCAGTGGCAACAAGCAGTTCCTTGGCAGGGTCTGCTGAAAAATCATGCAATGATTCTTCTTCAAACTTCACACTTCGAGCTACAAGGAAATTTTCAGTGTGAGAGTCCAGCAATCTATATCCTTTGACACTGTCAAGATATCCAAAAAAGATACATTCAACACTTTGAGGCTCCAAAGCCTTCCTCTTATCTGTCGGAATGTGAGCCCATGCTCGTGAACCAAAAATGCGAAAGTGCGACACTTTCAGTTTCTTACCGGTCCAACATTCAAATGGAGTGGTGCCTTTGAGTGCTTTGTGAGGAATGCGGTTCTGAATGTATGTTGCACAATTAATAGCTTCAACCCATATCTTAGGAGCTAATGATTTAGACTGTAGCATACAATTGGCCATCTCCTTTAACGACCAATTTTTCCTCTTCGCGACACCATTCTGCTGTAGTGTATATGGCACTGTGTGTTGTAGTTGTATACCTGCATCAATACAAAGTTGTTGCACATCTTTGTTGACATACTCCCCCCCATTATCAGTACGGAGTATCTTAATCTCACACCCAGAATCATTCTCAGCAAGTTCTTTAAATTCTATAAGGCATTCAAATACTTCTGATTTTAACTTCAAAAAAAATACCCAAGTAAAGCGAGAGAAATCATTTATGAAGGTGAGTACATATCGAGCCTTACTGATTGAAGGCTGCAGGAATGGGCCCGTGATGTCACTATGAATCAGCCCAAGAGGTGAAGAAGCTCTCTATCCCTTCCCTTCATCAAATTTGTTCTCCGGATTCTTGCCAAGAATGCATCCTTGACATACACTGCTTGTGAATTTAATAGCGGGCAATCCTTCTACCATGTTTTCCTTGTTGAGTTGATGCAAGTACTTATAATTTAGATGGACAAATATTTCATGCCATAACCTGTTGATATCATTATATTGTGACAGAAATACAATGCTAATAGATTTAGGAACAAATTGGGAGAAGAAATACAAACGAGAACCGGGATTTGCAATTCCATGTGCAAGCTGTGAGCTCATGGAAATGTCGGTATTCACTGCGGAGTTCGGAGTGAACTCCACCTTCCTTCCAGAGCCGAAATGAGCTATCTTATATATCAAGAGAATATTTGCGAAAAGTGAGGGAACATGAAGAACATTTGTGGAGAAGCCCCCTTCAAGGTCTACAATTCCTTCTCCGCACACCTTTGCGGGTGTGGCATCTCCCAAGTAAATTGGGGATTTGGTGCTTTCTTCGATGGAGGAAAATTCATCTTTTGATGCAGCCATATGGTTCGATGCACTTGAATCAAGGATCCAAGCTGATGGAGTGGATGTGAAAATCATTAAAGCATGACCATCTTATGCTCTCCCTCTCCCATCTCCCGTTGCATTATCATCCTTCTTCTTTGCATTCTCGGGCACGGTGAGATTGTGCTACTGCAATTGCTTAGCCATCTCATCGATTGTTTTCCTCATGCAATTTTAATCGGGATGAAAACCTTTGGAACAGTAGCTGCAAAGTGTTTTTTCCTTCTTCTTCTTACCCTTAGGCAAAGAAGAGCTCTTTGAAGATTGTACGGGTCTCTTCTTATTTGATTCATTAAATTTACCCTTCCCTTTTTGCTTGTTTCTTCCACTGCTCTTTGGAGGATCAGTAGCCAGAAGTTCTTGGTTCTTTGAACGCTTGATGGCACCCATTTGGACTAACTTAGCTTGTTATTAAGTCAATGCTGCAATGAAGTCATTCAATGGAGGCTTTTTCCATTTTTCATGAGTCCATTTAGATGCTTGAAAATACGATACAAATATAGAATATTCAGGGCCTAATTTCGAGAGAATCGAAAGGATGAGTTGATATTCCTCTTTCTTGACTCCACATGCATCAAGTTCAACAAGGAGGGATTTAAACTTGGTGAAGTATTCTTGCAGGTTTCTGAAATGAGTTGGACTGAGGGATATGATTTCATTCTCTAGTTTGTGCACTCTCATTTCATCCTGCTTGCCGAATAGTCCTTCCAATGTGGTCCAGACCGCATTAGGAGTAGTGACTCCGCTGACATCAAAGAGGAGTTCTCTGGAAATTGATAGGCATATCAACCCAATTGCTTCATCTAATTTATTGAAATACTTGATCTTCTCCGCTGTAGAAGTCGGTTCAGTCTCCGTTCCCATTGTTACCCTGTAAAGCCCTTTTCTTCGGAGGAGTAGAGTGATCTTTGAATTCCATTCGAAGTAATTGAAAGGATTTAGAACGAGTTTTTTGGGCTGAGAGAGATGAACCATTATTGATTGTTGCACCTCCTGATGATGTATACATGCAAATAAAATCGTGTACAATCCACTAGATTCGAACTAGCTCCAATACCATGTAGAATTCCTGTAGAAACTCCAATAGATCTAGAATTCTAGTTAAATTAAACACAAGTAAATTGCTGATATTCAGGAGAGGAGAGAAATAATTTTCTCCATAAAATCAATTTATTAAATTAATGAACAATAGTAATACATGAGCAACCAAACCTGTAATCCCAAAGGGAGGTGTTTATATAGAAATTGCAAAATCTAGAAAACTAGGATAAAACTAATAAAAAACTAGAAAAGGCTAAGAAAAGCTAAAGGGAGGCCTAAAATAGCAACAATGACTCAAGACAACCTATGCCAACTATCAGCCACGAGGAAAGCATGAGGAGGGGCGCATTTCCCAAGGAAGACAACTTTAAAACATGCTAAAATGGTATGGGGGACCAAATCCCTTGATTTAAGGGGGAATCTTCATGTGGGGTGCCAATCCTCAAATAACTCAAGTGGATGAGGTGTGGTTAGGTGTGAACATGCACTTAGATGTCTAAATGGTTTAGGAAAGTGGTTGGATCAATATTTCCATAATATTAAGCCTTTAAAGGCAAAAAACAAGGGAAAGTTGATCCACCGAGCTAATTTACCAAAAACCAAGTGTGAACATGATTTTTAGTGCATGTGGCTAAGTCAAGGATACTTAGGCTAAAAATTAAATGTAGATGTTAGGATTATATTCCAACATCCATCTAAACTCTACATATATTATATGCCCATAAGGATCAAATCCATTGAGGTGAAAACATTTTTTAAATTGAAAAAAATAGAAAAAATAGAGAATAATTCTTAGTCACTGCCTCTCCAGGGACTATAGCATTCTCCTTGTAGTGAAAGTTCATTGAATCTACATTATTTGGCTATGTTTCTGTAATTTTAACTAAATTTTCGGGAAAATTCTTAATATTTCTATTTTTACATAAATTCAAAAATAATGTTCTAATTTTTAGCAAATCTTATTCCAAATTTTCGATTTATTGAGGGAGCTATAATGGGACGTAATTCCCCTCGTGGAGAGTGTTTTATTTTTGGTATTTGTTAGTGTTTGACAATTCATTTTCAAATAAAAAAAATGTGAGTGCCCATTTCATTGGTGAGTGTTGTGACATTGACATTGTTATGTTACTACTCTACACAATGATGCAAGAATTAATGCGGTTGCAGTTCCTTTGCATAGGAAGGTGGTGGGGTGCTAAAAAAATCTCCAATTAATATTATTATGTTTCCTTGTGTGGAGCCTTTACTGTGTGAAGATGGAGTATGTGCAGGAGAAAGGGGGTGCTTGGCATAGGCAAGGGGGTGCTCTGACACTAACACTATTACGTTATTACGTGGTTATTTCTCTGGATAATATTCAAACTAAAATTGAACTTTGTTATCGAATATTAAGTGCATTAGTGATTTCACATTTTTCAATTGAACTCGTATTATGCAATATTAAATAAAATTTATTTTGAATCTGTGTCAAGAATAATTGTTGTGCAGTAAAACGAATATGCCAACCATACTATGAATGAGTCAATTAAGTAGCAATTTTTTCCATGAAAAGTTTGGTCTATGTTTGGAAAACTAAACAATATATGAAACACCCCCATGTTTCCTTGGGTGAAGCTTTCACTATGTGGAGGATGAGATATGTGCGGGAGAACGAGGGTGTAGAGATGAATTTATTCTACAAAGATGGAATTATTTTTAAACACTTTTCCATTTAAAAGTTTTACAAATCTAGTTATATGAAACAGTAGTTGCATAGAGTTGTGAATATGTGTGGAGAATGAGGTATGTTCAGGAGAATGGGGGTTGGAATGTGGATCTGAGGAAGAAGTTTTTGTTGTGATGATTGAAGGGAGTGCGAATGATGGGGTGTGTGTGGGAGAATGGGTGTAGAGGGGACTATATTTTTTTCCATTTAAAACTTTTACAGGTTTGCTTGTGTGGGAGAGCAATTACATAGAGCTACGAATCTGTGTGGAATGAAGTATGTGCAGAGGACAGTGTATGTGCGAGGGAACGAGGGTGTTGAGATGAGTTTATTCCACACAGAGGAAATTAATTTTAAACTCTTTTTCATTAAAAACTTTTATAGATTTAGTTATGCGAAAGAGTAGTTGCATAGAGTTGTGAATGTGTGTGAAATGAAGGATGTGCATAGATTTTTAAACACTGATACATTGTGTGATTTTTTGGTCTCGTCTATGTGTTCGTAAATTGACTGAAGATGTGTGCAGGTGCGTAGTCGACGAATTGAATGCTAAAATGACTCATATTTACCTGCAATGGTTTTTTCTATTAATTAGAAGACATACATCGGGATGATAAAAAATATGGATGGCATATTTTTCTAGATTGTAGTTCTGTCTTTGTAACATGTTTCAGATGCAAAATAGTAGCATGTAGTGATTTCTAGGGAAACGAGTCTGCAAGCATTTGAAATAGATAGTTTAGTGAGGAAAAAATGTTATTTGTAGTTATACAAATAACTCATTTCCTTGCAATTATGTTTATCAAATAAAATAATGTATAATGTATTCTCTTTACAAAATATTTGATTTGCAATGTTGTGGTGTTGCAAATAAATTTCCCATCGGAAAATTTCTTTCGCAAATGTGTTCTTGCTTCTTAAATTTGTGAATTAAATACTAATTAGAGGAGAGATATTGGGACGATAAAAATATCTGGATGCGACATTTATCTCTTATGCAAAGATTTTGTGACACATGTTAGGTGCAAAAAAGTAGCAGGTGATGATTTATAGGGAAATAAGTCAACATTATTGGAGAAAGGAAAGAAGCTATTTGATCATGTTGATAGGAGAATTTTCTAATCGACTATGTATTTCAAATAGCAGATCATGTAATGTTTTCTCTTTGCAAGTTTCGTTTAAAATCTTGGACTATTATCCGAGCTTCCATTGCCTTACATAAATTGTTATCTTTGAAGCTAAGGTTACATAAAATCACATTACTAGCTTCAATTGTGTTTTAATGATGTCTCTATTATTTGTGGTTGGTAATAGTAGTGCAGAAATACAAAATATCTACAATACTCCTAGCTTTTGGACAGATTCATCTTTGGCGATTTTCTATTTACATTTATTATTGAAAGTTTCTTAGTTAATTTCCATGATCATAGGCAGTTCACATTTATTTTATATGGTAAATTTATGTTTCTTATTATACATATAACTGTGATATTAAAGTAGTGGAAAAGTGTGGAGTAAATGGACGTGATGGTGGTTAGCTTTGGTATGTTCAATTGCTAATTATTGAGTGTGTTGTGTGTAACAATTTTGACACGGGTAATAGTAACAGTTGCAGCAGAATGGGTATGCAGAGAAAGGAATATAAATGTTTTCGGTGCAATGTTTTGTATGTGTGTATGCATTCAATATTATTTAATTTCATAGCAAGAGGATGTTATTAGAGGTTAAGATTCGAAGACTGGAAACATTAGGTTTTTTAACAAATCTATAAACATAATACTGATAGGAGCTTTTCCTTGTGCAAAGCTTATAATGAAAGTACTTATCTGGGGTTTGGATACATTGTAAATGATGGATAATTAATTAGCGTAATGTGTGCGGAGGTATTAGAGTGTTAGTTTATGTTCCTTGACTTGTGCAGCTTACTCAAAGTCATTGGTTTTTTTATTCTGAATGAATTCTAATGTTAAATGACATTTTCCCTCACTATAGTAGCCATTTCAAATGCTTGTTGACTCATTTCCCTAAAAATCACTACCTACTACTATTTTTTGTCTAAAACATGTTACAAAATATTTGTATCGAAGATAAATCTTCCATTCAGATTTTTTTATATCATTTTGATGTATGTCCTCTAATTAATAGAAAACACTGATGCAGGTAAATATCAGTCCTTTCATATTTCAATTTACCGAGTACACATATGATCATGTCTTTATTATAAAATGCATTTTAAATATTTGAATGCATTTTCTAATGTCTTTATTATATAATGCATTTTCTAATTCATAGTTGTATGCAACTTCTCTTCCATACAACTAAATATGTAAAAAATTTAAAGGAAGAGTTTAAAATTAATTTTGTCTATGCGGAATAAGGTCCAGTTTACATCGAAACATTGTGTCAAGTTGTGTGGGAGATAGGTAAGTGGAAGGAATTTCCAAGGGGGTATATGTGACTCCATCCAGCTAGATCGAATGCGTATTGATAGCTAGCTCTGTATCATAATGTTCAAAATCACGTGTTAAGTCATTCATAAATAAATTTTTCTTTGCTTTTACATAGTAGTGGGGACCATCTGTCAAGTCGATTTTTCGTAGAAGGTAGCTAAACACGTCTGCACATAATATTTATTTGTGAATGTCCTTGCAAAGTTTATTATTTATAGTTTTAATCTATTTTCCATGATCACAACTATAGTCTAACAAGACTTCAAATTTGTCCAAAAAACAGTGGAAATTTTGGCACATCCTTGATAAAATTTGGCAAATATTTTTGTAAATCTAGGTTACAGCTATCACGCTTCAATATTTTGGGTGTCTCTAGGGTTTTTGTTTATGTTTAATAGATTCAAACACTCCTATTACCAGATTTTTATGAAAACAAAAAATTGTCGGATTTCGATTGATTTTTGGTCGTGCAGATAAATTTGTTGCCTCAATAAACAACACCTATTATTTATATTGTAAATTTCTTATCCTTATGGCACTTATATCAATGATATTGAAGCAAGAGAAAAGTGTGGAGTAAATGGACGGGATGCTTTCGGAATTTCAAAATCTTTTTCCATTACATTCCATAAACATTGGCTTTGGTATCTTTAATTGTTATTTATTCATAGTATTGTGTGCAAAAATTTCCACATGAGTAATACTAACAATCAATGATCATGAAGAGAATGGAGAATTATATTGTTAAATGGAATTTGAAAATGTTATTCATTGACATAATATTTTTTACTACAAAGCGAAAATGAGTAGCAGAGGAAGGAAAGAGGTTATTTGCAGTGATATGGTTAACTTTCTTACTAATATCAATGATATATTTGAATGGTCGAAAATGCATTAGAAATATGTGAATCTTTCAACAAAAGAGAAAACAAGAAACAAGATTTGAGTATTGGATTAGCGAAAGTTGGGCATCTTCTAGATGTCTTTGCTTTCAGAGAGATATTTTATTTGTGCACAAACAATTTCATTTCAAGAATGAGAACAATTAATCTTGGATTAATGAAGGTTCCTCTAAATCCCAAGGCATTCAGATGGTTACTCAAGTTACCAAAACTGAACAAGAATTTAGAATTATCTGATGTGAATAGCTTCATAAAGCCATAAGTAGGCGGATTGACATTACGTGAGAATTCAATTCTCCAACTTCTAAGATTCCTTCTCATCTTTCTCTACTAGATATTTCCTTGTTTAGACAACCATTTAGGGAATTTTATTGCCTCTTTTCCCACGTAGTGGGCCAAGAAAGCACAACAAATGTTCCGAAGTGCATTTTCTATGTGCTTTATGAGACATAAAAAAATAATTGTATTTTCGATTTGAATGATGTCATTTCCAACTAATCAGATGTTTAGTTAGTTAGATTATCCAAGAGCAATAGATTATTTATGATGGCATATCTAATAACTACCCTCGTGTCAAGGCATGTGTTTGATAGTTGACCCTGTAATCTTAGATTCAATTTTGGTGAGGAACCAATGTAGTTCTGGTATCCTATATTGTGGAAGCATAGAGCCTCTTTAAATTTTTGTTTAATTCAAGATTTGTTTGTAAGGAAAGTATATTGCATGGTAACTGGACAAGAGCCTCCTCGAATATCTATAGAGGCTGAAGTTTTCCTATCTGGAAAAAGGGGAGCATGAGGAAAGAGAAAGCAATATGTTTATTCAAACTAATGGTTTTCAAGGTAGGCCATTGTTATTGTTGAAGTTTGTTCTAGATAGGTATTTTATTGCTAAAGTTTACAGATAATATCGTCATTGGCTAGTTACATTTGAACGGATAGAGAAAAAACAATTTATTTATTTTTTATTTACTGTTGGAAAAGTCACTTTGAAGAATACGGCTCATGCTAACGATCCTGAAAATTATTTAGATGCTTTTAACTTAGGTGAGGATGAAGCTATTGAAGGCTTTGATAGAGAGAAAAAATTCAATGAACACCTAGAGTCTATTAGGTATGGGAACTTGTTTCCAAGAATTAGATAGAAGAGTGTCTCGAAAGTCAATATGTATCAATAAAAAATTAAAAAATGCTAGTGGGTTTTGAAGAGATCGCTGAAAAAGATATCATCGACATGGGGGGAAGATACAAGCAAAGAGGCACAAATACTACCAGACAATATCAATCTTGCACACGCAGTGCTAGCCCAGCTTCATCTACCATTGAAAAAAGGAAAAAAAGCTATTGCAAGTGAAAAACTGGTTTGTGATGGGCTATCAAATGGTAGGGATGATGAAGAGCCTATTTGTAGAGTAACTCCAGAAAGAGCACACATAGCTGAATCAACTAGATTCAAGAGTCTACCTAAAATAGGGAGCATTGAAGAGGCAATGAACATGGAAGTTGATAGCACTATACTACTTAATTGGGTTAGCACTTGTTTGTAAGAAAATCATAAAATGATGGAACAAATTTTCGAGGAGGTCATTACTTTCGATGATCGTCCTATCACATTGGAAGATCCAAATTATGGCAGGGGCAGTAAAAGATTAAAGATTGAAAGGGTACAGGTTTTCAACAAAAAGGTTGTTGATCGAATAGAAATGAATGTTGATCTGTATGGTTGCAACACTAGGGTTGATGAAATTGCTTCAAGTTAGTGGTGACGCTCTTGCAGAGTCTATCACCTGACAACAAGAAAAAACTCTGAAGGTGAAGGAAAAAAATAAAAGAGCTATAAGCTACTCTGAGCCTTGATCCTTTATTAAAGACTCCACTAGCAATATGTAGGCTTCCATTGGCAATTTCTAGTCCTGGAAGATCTCATAGATTTGATCAACTTTTCATCTTCTTAATGTAATGAAATTGTATATTATTAGTAATATATATGAAAGATTATCAATTATTGAATTTACATGGCAAGCAACTTTCTATCTGTGACATTTAAAGCAGAGAACTAAGTCTTTTGTTGAGTTGGTAAAAAGTTAGCTCGAGGGGGACAGGGAACCCATAGACAATGACCTACTAAAATCTAGTCAGAAGCTTGATTTACTATCTAAAATAGAAAAAGAAAAACAAGGGTTTTTGGATGTTCACTGGATGAAGCATATCAAGGCTACATATTTTGAGAAAATCAAAACATTAGAGGACATTATTTTTAAGCGTGGAGCCATAGAAAATAGAAGAGTTGATGTGTATCTAAAGGAGGTAGTGGATATTCGCGATTTAAATGGTCCATGCATTACATAAGAGTCTGGATTAATTTTAAAAGACAATTTGATGGCTAAATTGGAGAAGCTAAAACAATCACAGGAAATAGAATTTGATGATATAACTGATTTTACTGTAGATGAAATTAGCAAATGGATAATTACTTTTGTTAGTGTTAATGAAGAGTACTTTACCTTGGCTTCGCAATTGAAAGAAGAAACTAGAGAAATTGAAGAGGAGACATTCAATAAATGTGTTGAACTGGACATTATTGTCACTCTGATGAAAGAATACATTAAAGCTAGAGTGAAGAAATCCATTGTAGAAATTGTGATTCTGAGAGATATTTGACAACTAAACAATGTCGGGTTATGCTTTTGCATATTGTAAGTGTTTTAATACCTTGGAACATTTGTTTTTATGTCCATAGTATTTAGATGTTGAATTTTTTTGGGTATGTTAACATGGAATAGTCTAAATCTTGAATGTAGTTTCTTGTTTTATTTTGCAGATGACTTTTAGAGATTACGGTCGATGGGAGACCAATTCCAGTTCCCATTGGGAAAAAAGTATTTACTTTTATAATTTAAGTATTATCACTTTGATAAATACTTTATGTAGCAAATACTATTTTATGGACCATGAGTCTCTAGTCTTTTCTATTTATCAATATATTCACTAGTTATGTAAAGAATTCTGAGATAGTGTTTTGCATGGGATGTTGTATAGTCCTGAAATTTGGGACACTGTTGAAAAAACACTAATTAAACATATGTTTTCCAATATTTTCTTTGAGATTTTATATATTAGCTAATGTTTTGTAATTCATGATAATTAAAATGGATTTTTGTTTACTTTATCCTAATACTGAAACTGTTTACCAATTATATCAAGAATTCTTAGATAATATTTTGCATGTGAACTTGTATAACTCTGGATTTTGTAGTGTTATTCAAGAACATTGATTGAACATAAGTTCATGAGACTATGCTTTTGAGATTTTATATTCTATGTAATGGTCTGAAATTGATGACAATGAAAATGAACATTTAGCAGGAGTTTTGGTTCAGATATATCTATTCCATTTGTAATGTTTATTTTAATGATAGTTATAGTGATTAGCATTTGAATATGAATACAATTGTTGTTATTGTAACTGTGTTGGTTATTTTTCAAGGCTTGTGAAGCACAAAGACTGATTACTCTGTTCCAGTTCTATTTACAATGGAAATGAACATTTGGAAAAAGTTTTGGTTGTCAGATATCTATTCCATTTGTAATGTTTATTTTAATCAAAATTATGGTGATTAACATTTGAATTTGAATACAATTATAGTTGTTGTAACTATGTTGATTATTGTTCAAGGCTTCTCAAGCAGAAATATTGATTATTCTTTTCCAATTTTGTTTATTTAATAATACATGTACAGAAGAAAGAGCTGCAGGGATCAATATTTCAATCTGTGGAGCTTCCTTGTGTGGATATTTCACTTTGCAAGGCTTAGAATGAAAGTTTTCATTGTGCAAAGTAAGCTTCTTGCCCAGAGTGAAAGCTCTGCACAATGGAACATTGACTATGACTAAATCATATTTGTTTAATAATAAATTTTATCACTTTGTAAAAAAAAAAAAACATGAGGGACTTATGACACAATAAATTATTTTTCTCAACTTGAAAGCAATATCTCATAATAATAATAATACATTAAACTATGGGTTCTATTTTTCAAAGAATTGTGCAAAAACTCCATATTTCATTTTGCAATAGTCAATGGTAAATCAATCTTTGTAAGTAATTTAGTTATAGACGTGTACAATTTGTTTTCTTAAAACAAGTAAGAATTTAAAGAACTTGTGCTAGATGTAGAAACTTGTTTCATTGTGCAAAGCTTTTCTTGTGTGAAGCTCATATTAAAGCTTACATTGTGTGCATGAAGCTACTTCCACACAATGAAAGCTTTCATTAAACAACTATAAACCTAAAAATCATAAATATAAATTAATTTAATTTAAATTTATGACGAAATCAAAATTATTTAATAATAAATTTTATCAATTGCAAAAAAAAAATATTATTATGAATGCAAATTCAGATATTTTTTAATACACGCAGGAAAGATTTCACTTGGTAAACTGAGAACCATATTTATATGTGGATTTTTCATTATACAGAAGAAGCTTATCTATGTTTCAATTGGATATTAATTTTTTTCTTGAAGTTTAAATAATTTCATGTATACATAATCATTTGTTTTCAATTGCATTTGTCGAATAGTGGAATGTGTAATGTTTGTTCTTTGTAGAATATTTTTGAATACTGTGTGCATTTGTGATTAGCGTATTTTTAATGCATGTGAATAGTTAGTGTTGTGTGGGAGAATGCGTATGTAGAGAAAGGAATAGAAAGTTTAATTCATAGCGTAACAAAAACTTTCGTTGGCAATGTTGCGGTTTTTCATATAAATTTCCCGTCAACAATTTATTTCACGCATGCATTCTTGATTACATTTGTGAATTAATACTAATTATCGAGTATTCAATTAAGTATTTTTTAGTGCATATGAGAAACATTACTATTCTTAAACTGATAGTAATTCAATTCTGTAATTATAATGAATGTGGAAGGGGCACACCACAAACGGAAAAGGCACAAAATTACAAACTAGCATTGTGTACAACCAAAAAAATAAAAAATAAAATTTTTCATTATGCAAAGTGCACTTTCCTCATTTTCGTACTCGGCATAATGACATTAACGATTTGATATTCTTTAAGAGAATGAAGAAATCAAAACATAATTGGGAATGGTAAATGCTACCACCTATACACTGGCATTGATATAGTAGTGGGTGCGAACCAAACTATGAAGTTGTTTTGTAATAGAGATTATTAACAGCCTGTATGCTAGCTGTCATTATTAGAAATTATTCACTTTTAATTTGGTTTGTACATGGAGTAAATGGTTTCCAAATTTCGAGGTTTGTTTCTAAATTATTTTGACTACTTCATGGAAACATTGGCTTTTCTTTTTTTGAATTGTTATTTATTCAAAATGTTCTGTCAAATAGATTTCACACACAGAATAGTAATAGATAGCGCAAATGGAAAAAGCACAAAATTACAAATTAGCATTATAATTTTGACATGTGTTTTTGTGTTGCCTACCAAGAGCACACTTTCGTCCAGAGAACAAATTTATTTCCATAAAGTGGTGAAATTTTTTCCAAAAAGCTTAACTATCAGAGTTTTAAAATCATTTTTTTTTCCTTTTTTTTTTTTGGCGGAAATGGATTTAGCAGCATCAACAATCATTTTGATAGAGAAAATCCTGAAGCTTTCCAATTGTAATCCATTTTTCCAAAAATTTGTGTTGGGTTTTCTAAAAATCATGCCAAAATTTCTATTATTTTATGGGCGAAATTGTGGAATGTTTAGACTATGCGAATTATTTCCACTATTTCCCATAAATTCCAGCTTTGCTATTTTGAATTTTTATTTATTGAGAGTGTCATGTAAAACATATTTCACATGAAGAATAGTAATAGGTGGTGATTGTTTAACATACTGGTAAATATATACTTGAAGGCCAGTGAAAATGTTGTTGATTGATCGAATATTTTAAAATTACAAAGAAACATATGGCTACCAGGGGAAGGAAAGAAGTCATTTGCACTGATATGGTTGACTCACCTGCACTTATCAATCAGATATTTCAGTGTTCGGTTGCACATCAACGATATGTGAATCTATCCATGGAAGAGAAGAATAGCGATAATATTTGGTCTAGCAGATTAGCGAATGATGTGTGTGTCCCATAATTTTTTTATTTCAAATAAATCATTTATTTGTGTGCATAGAATTTTGATTTAAAGACGATTTATGATAGAAGGCACGAAGACTCTTATTTCTTTAACTCTGGAGACATTCAGGTGCATATTAAAGCTACCAAATCCAGATATATGCCTAAAATTGGAAAAAGAAAATAGTTTTTTAGAGTTACAGGAAGGTGACTCAAACATCATTCAAGATTTCATTTCGCCAACTTGTGAGGTTCATTTTGATATTTCCTTTCTAGATATTACTTTGCATAGAAAACCATTTAGAGAGATATGTTGGGTTTGTGCTTGTCTAATTGGCCAAGAAACTATGGCTAGTGTCCCAAGATCTATTCTCTATGTGCTTTATTATCCATATAAAAAAATTGTGTATTCGACTGGGTTGATCTTATTTCAAATTGATTGGCTTTTCAATTAGTGAATTTGTTCCAAAGCAATAGATTATTCATTATGGTGTATCTAATAATAGCCCTCGTCTCGAGTCATGGCTTTCATGACTTTCCACATAACCCTAACTTCAACTTTAAAAAAGAGCCAATGCATTTCTGGTATCCCATATTATGGAGGCGGGAAGCTACTTCAATTATTTGCATGATAACTAGACAAGAGCCCCAATGCATAGTTGGTGAAGCGCAAGTTTTCTTATGGGAAAAAGGGATACATGAAGAAAGAGGAAATAATACATTTATTCCAGTTTATGGGTTTCGAGGTAAACCATTATTGCTTCCAATAATTGTTATAGAGAGGTAAGTTTGTTACCAAAGTTTGCAAGAAATACTACGATTGGCAAGTTACATTTGTATAGAAAAAAAATAGTTCATTTATTTGTCATTTACTATTGGACAAGTAACCGTGAAGAATGGAATCCATCTTGTAGAGCTTGTAAAGTGTTTCCATTGTTTTAATTTAAAAAAAAAAAATTGAATCCTAGCGAGGTTTGATCCAGAAGGCTTATTTATCACACATCTAAGTGCTATTAAAGACGAGATATCTTTTACAAGAGTTGCAGAGGAAAGAAAAGAGATTCACAATGCTCCAAGAAATAATCAAGTATCGACAATAAGTACTAGATAAATTATTGAAGAAACGAGCATCAACACCAAAACAAAGTATAAGCAAAGAGGTAGAAACCCTGTGCAATCTTCATCTTGCACATCCAAAACTAGTTTGGCTTCATCTTTGATTCAAAGAAATAAAAAATATATTGAAAGTGTAAAATTAGTTGACAAATAGCTATCAACTGGTGGGGATGATGAGGAGCCTCGACGAACATTTATTCTATAGAAAATGTACATCACTAAATTGGAAAAATCTAAAAGTCCCCTGAAAACAGGAAGCATTGAAGAGGTTATCAACGTGGAAATTTAAATCGGTTTGCTACTTGATTGGGTCAGTACTTGTTTGGCCCAAAAAACAGAAAATAATGGAGCAAATTGCCAAAGAATATTCTAGTTTTGATGATCACTCTATCACTTTTCAAGATCCAAACTATAACAAGGACGATAAAACATTGAAAATTGAAAAGGTAAAGGTGCATAGTAAGAAATTGATAAAGTAGAAATGAATTTTGATATGTCTGGAATTGTAACAAACAGCCTCATGAGATTCCATCAAGCTACCGGTAATGCACATGCAATGTCTAGTGAGGAACAGGAAGCAGAAAACCCGATACTAAAAGCAACAATAGAAGAGCTGGGAAATGCTTTAAATATGGGTCCTTTGTTGATGATTCCACTCATAATATGGAAACTTCCATCTGCAATTCCCATTGTTAGCACATCACATGGATTTAATAAAGTTCTGAAGCTCATTAATGCAATCAGATGCCATATTGTCACTAATATATTCTAAAGATTAGAAATATTGAATATGCATGGCAAGTAGTTTCTGATCTGCTGCGTTTAGCACAAGAAATCAAATAATTTATCGATTTGGTGGGGAGTAATGTTAACGAAGAAAATCATTTTGTTAACAATGACTTACTTTCTTTTAGTCAAAGGCCCTAATTGTTGTCTAATCTAGACCAAAAAAATCAAGAACTCCCAAATGCTAATCGAATGAAGCAAATAAAATTTGGATTGTCTAAAAAAATCAGTACCTGAGAAAACATTATTTATTATTATGAAAGCATAAAGAATAGAAGAAGTGATAACATTTCTAAAGGTGGTGCAAATTGTTCACGATCTAGAAAATCCACGCATCATACGCAATTCTAAATTGATCACAAAAGATATGCTAACATTTGAATTGGAAAAGCTAAAGGAGTCAATGGAAAAACAGTTTGATGATAAAATTGATTTTACTACAGAAGAAATTATAAAATGGATAATTAGTTTTGTTAGTATTAATGATGAGAAGTTTGTATTAGCTACTCAATTACAAAAAGAGGCCATGGAGATCGAAAAGAAGATATTCAATCAACATGTTAAGCTAGAGATTTAATCAGTCAAATTAAAGATTTCATTAAAGTTGTGTTGAAGACATTGGTTCAACAGGTCATGGATTCAGAAGATAGTTGATAGTGAAACAATTAGCGATATGATTTCACATACTGTAAGTTCCCTTAAATATTTGCATATTCATGTTTTGCTTACTAGTATTTAGTTATTGGGATTTGTTAATTATATTAATGTCACCTAGTCTAGTTTCTCAATGTAGTTCCTTGCTTACTTTTGCAGCTTCCTTTTTCCATATTATGGTTCACGGGAGCCCAATCCCAGTCCCAATTGGGAAGAAAACATTTACTTTTCCATAATGCAAGAGCAGATAGTTAACGAGAGCAGATAGTTAACGAGAAGATGTTAGAATAGCATAGTGAATGAGCTTACGAGTTGAGCTATTGAACATTTTCATTATCGATATAAGCGACTTCCACTAAGAATCAAAGTTCTTTATATTTTGCATAAGATCTTGTATGCATTTTTATTCTGTGACACTGCTCATTAGCATTAATAGAATATAAGTTATTGATCACAATTATATTGAATAGTCGAGAACAACTTTAGATTTCAAATGTATGTCATATGCATTGTATTTATTTTAATCATCGCTATGATGATCGAAATTTTAAACTCGATACAATTATTTTATTGTGATTGTATTGCTTAATGTTAGAGACTTATGCTTTGAGCTCTTATATTATGTCATGCATACATATGCCAATAATGCATAATAGAAATGTAGTTAAGAGTTTTTTTTATTTTTAAGTACTTATGTTTGCTATGAAGCTTGAATAATGTTGATTGTTTTAATATTTTAAATTTTTGCAGACAGTGGCAGTATGGGAAAGGATTTTATTACGCTTTCCCATTATCTCCCTAATATTCATAATGGGAGTTCTTTTCTTGTATTTCGAAATGAAATTGATATATTGATTTTATGCGATTTAAATTTTTAGGTATATAGTTGCTTGATATAAAATGTTTTGATCTTAATCAAAATAAGAAATTCGTGGAAAATGAAGCGTTATTGTAGCCAAAAAAAGTGCAGAAAGTTTTGTGCGGAAATATTTCATTGTAAATACTACACAACATTTAATCAATTAATTAGTGGTAGATATTTGTGTAGAGAGATTTCATTGTGCGAGATATTTCATAAAAAATGAACAAATATTCTACTACACATATTGCTTTTTATACATATCTTTTCACTGTGATAACAGAGATATGCATTCCGCACAGTGAAATATTTGTAGAAGTAAGTTCATGACCCCTCTGCACTCTGCACAATGAAAACGTTGATTGTCCCTTTGCATAATGCAAGTTTTTGCACCTCTGCATTCCCTTATAATTGTAAGACATACTGTTGAGTAGCCACATGTGTGAAGTGTGGAGGTGTCAACAAAATCTGTATTTGGAGATAAGAAAAAGTACAGAAGTGCTTCATACAATAAAACTTTCGACTCCACTCCCACACTCCACACGAAGAAAATGTTCACTTCCCTTATGCATTGTGCATGAGAAAATGTGGGCCCCTCTCTAATATTAAATTAACTCTCCTTTTAATGTGTTACTATTAAATATGTTCAATACACTGTATGGATCTGCACATTAGAATTTCAGACACATACCGTCTTCATTCCGCACTTCTACCTCGCAAAAAGAAAAATAGCTTAAGTATCCAAGATACATTGTTGAAAGGCTACATGTGTGAAGTGTGGAGGTTACAAAAAAATCTATGTGAAAAGATAAGCAAATTTGACTCCACTTCTGCACTATGTACGAAGAAAACATTGATCACGCTTTTGCATTGCAGCCTTAGTATCTAATATCAAATGAAGTCTCCTTTTAACTATTAACTATGTTCAATATAATGTATAAATTTAGACAATGTATGAATGGGCACCTTCACATTTTGTACAATGTATCAAAAAATCTTGGTGTTTTGTTATAATTCTAAGAGGGAAGCCAGAGTTGCACAATGAAACTTTGAATATGATGAAATCAAATTTAACTTTAACTTTAACATCATATTATCACTTATATAAAATTTCTTATATTATTTTGCGGAGTTGTAGAACAACTAATGTTGACACAATTTGAAGAGGTGTGGAACAAGTAACATTAACACATTGTGTGGAGGTGCGGAACATTGTGCAGAGTACTTAAATATTATGTGGATCCTTGATACAATTGTTTGTTCTATTTGATATATGCAAAGAAATTCGATATAGGATATTCAAAGGACACAGGGCAAGTTCTGGAGTGGAAAGACTATTTTTCATTTTTATGGAAACATAATTATTATGGATATGCATAATTAATTAATACTAATAGCATATTTGATGAAAACAAGGTAAGTTGTGGAGTGGAAAGACTTTCAAACTGGGAATTTGTCGTGAAAAATTGTTCAAGAAACGTTGACACAAGGCTATTGAAAATTTTACATTTTCTACTGCTTATCAGAAATGGAATGATGGTTCTCTTATTTGGAATTTTATGCAATATTAAGTGAACTGCCTATTTTGTGCGGAATAATGGTTTTGTGGGTCAGGCAACAAAAACATTGTTTCGCATTGTTTCATATGTTTGTATACAATTATATTGTCTTTTTGTATACAACATTACATGTTACAAAGTACATAAAATATATAGCAAAAAACATAGTTGTATAATTTGATAATAATAATCAAATGAGACGAAATTAATTTTAAACTCTTTTCCATTTAAGATTTTTACAAATTTAGCTGTGCAGAAGAGCAGTTGCATAGAGCTATGAATCTGTGTGGAATGAAGGATGTGCAAAGTATGAGGTATATGCAAGAGAACCAGGGTGCAGATGGAATTTTACTCTGTAGACACGAATATAATTTGACTAGGAACATAACCTATAATTTAAAATATAATAGGCAAAACTAGAAAGAGTGGAGGAAGGGGGGGCGGGGGGCATTTCTTCGATTAGTGCTTTGTCACTAACAGTAAAATAACTATTTCTATTATTTTAATTTTTTATTATTTTACATATTTAGTTGTGTGGAAAAAAGGATCTACAGAGGACAGGGTATATGTGGGAGAATCTGCACCTCTTACCAAAGTTATCATTGTATATCATTGTATCTAACTGTATTTGTTATACTTGTGTTCATTTTCTCATTTTTCACATTAAAATAATACTTCCAAGCTACTTTTGCATATTTCTTCCCAATTTTTCTCGCAAAGTATTTATGGCATATTTCTCCCACCTTGTTTCTCTTTCCTCTACATATCACAAAACTATCATAATTAAACAAAATAGCAATGTAACATTGGTAGCTTTGGTTTTTCCATTTTGCTTGATTTCTAGAGATGATAACGAGTATTAAGGTTCCATATAATCATTAAGCATTCCACATTATGTAACTTCTTTAGCAACAACCATCATCTTTTCAGTCACTTTCAACATGTATTTTGAACTATCGATCTTCAATCAGTTTTAACATGTTTCATTGTCTAAAGATTTTTTTGTGTGAATCTTTCATCAAGCGAGGTGGGGGGGAGGGGGGGGGGGGGTTTCTTTGATTAGTGCTTTGTCACTGACAACAAGTCAGTTATTTCTATTGTGTTTATCTTTTATTATTTTACATATTTAGCTATGCAGAATGAAGGATATGTAGAGGACGAGCTATGTGCGGGAGCTATGAATCTGTACAGAATGAAGAATGTACGAAGGACGAGATATGTGCAAGATAATGGGTGTGTTGAGAAAACTTTATTCCACAAACACAAAAATAATTTTAAACTCTTCTCCATTTAAAATTTTTACAAATTTTCTTATTTTAAGATTTATTTTAATAAATCGAATAGAAGTGAACCTCTTAGCAAATTTATCATAGTGTAGCATTGTCTCTAACTATATTTGTCATATTTGTGTTCATTTTCCCATATTTGACATTAAATTAATATTTCAAATCTACTTCTGCATATTTCTTCACTTATGACACTTTTGTATATGACAATAAGAATTTTGAAGAACTGCATTTTTTACTTTGTACAATGATGCATTAGATGTGACCAAATCAAGTTTAACTTTAACTTTATGAGCAATTCAAATTTATTTAATGATAACTTTTTATTATTAGTTGGAATTTCATTGTGGATGAAATGTGTTGGTTGTTCACTATTTTTTGTAACTTTTTATTACTATTATTAATTATTAGTACTATTATTAGTACTCCCAACCTCGTTGGAGACTATAGCACTCATCTCGTGGTAAAAGTTCGTTGACTATTGATTACTTTTTACTGCAATTTTTTTTATCTGCACATCGAAGTCTGTTGACTATCTAATACGTATATTAAATATTTATAAGGTAACGTGACAATTGTAACCACTAATTTTGGTTATGTTATCCATAGAAGCATTCGCCAAGTGTTCATCATGCAATATTTTTAGCATACACATTATGAATTCATATTACATCACTTTTCGGACGAGTTGGTTACAAACGGATTCCTTGTCTAGGTTGTACAAAGTTGTTCTGGTAGTTGCATGTCGTGAGGGATTATCTATGCAAGCTCATTTCGAACAAAGGTGCAAAAAGTGTAGTAATTTTGTCAAATAAACAATGCATTGTTTCTTCTACATGCAAGTATTTAGAACATTTATGCAATATACGGTACAATCATGTGGCAATGAGGTACAAATTTCAAAAATAGGATAATGTGATGGTACTAGACACTTTAACACAAGATATGTTATTTTAATATAGCTCTTACATCTAAATTACTTATGTGCTATGAAATTAGAACCTCTTTTTTCTTATTTGTATATATTTGATCTAACCCATATCATAAGAGCAACAAAAATGAACACATTCATAACATATACCATTAAAGACAATGATAACTTTGCTAAGAGGTGTGTTTCTCTTCTATTTATTGTCAATTGATTATCTTTACATTATAAATGCCAACCATTTTTTTTGGCTATATTTTTAATGTACTATGACTAAAATCAAGGATTTTTCAACTCTCAGGAAACATATAACACTTAGAGATTTAGATGCAGGACAAAAATTACAAGGAAAAAAGTACCATTTCTATAAAACATTTGTATTTGCTGAAACTAAAATACATTTAGAATTTATGTACATTAGCAACGAATTTGTGTTATTTGATTATGTTTTCATTAGTAAGTTCTTACTTAATGTCAATTATAATGTCTTTTTAAGCAGTGATTTCAATGTATTATTTGTGAATAGGAAAAAGATAATGAATTTGAATGATGTCACGGTAGAGATGGATGAGGGTGTAGAGGTATCAATGAGAAGTACCACATAAAATATATCACAACAGAAAAAATGGAAGGAACATAAGCTAGCGAAGAAACAAAAGCAAATAGGTAGTTTTGTGTAAGGTTAGTTAACTGTATATCAGATTTTTGTTTTATGTTTTTGCTCTTTTTCTTTGAATTAATTTCAATTCAATGCTCATGACTAGGGAAAAATAAATAGAGTCTATTTCATTATTAATCGAAGATATCTGTAACAATATAACTGGGAGCATTTTTCATGGCGTTGTCTTGGGTACATATCGAACATTTTTTGACAAAACAAACAAGACAAATACAAAACTTTGTGCAGATTTAACAGATAAGAAAGCAGAAATGACAATAACATAGGTTGTTCCAACACGGTTTATCGAATAGCATGAAACAAAACTTATTGCAAATGTTGGTGTTTCTACTATAAATTTTGATATAATTCTAAAGCATAAATATGATAGTGGTGATTGTGAAAAATATATTTGTATAAATATTTTAGCAGTGTAGAAAACATTTGTCTTGTTTGTGCAGAGTATTGATTCTTTCCAAATATGACGATTTCAAACATGTCATGTAATGAACATATGTTTCTAGTTCGCAGAATCAGTGCTATTACAATTTTGGTAATGCACAAGAATTTAATATGTACTGGAAATCAAATATGGAAATGCAGAACATGGCAGGACAATAGAAAACTTTGATTTATTTTAATGTTTCATTGTTACCAACTGCAAGAAAATGTTTTTCCTTTGATCTTGCTAAAAAATATAGTTAGAAAACAAGAAATATTTTTCCGAACTTTTCAATCAATATTCATATGTCCATTGAAAATAGGAAAGAAAGTTGAAAATATTAAAAAATTGCTTTCTTCATCGAGTGGAATATGCACGGTAAACTTTATTATATTGTTTATATAGACATAGATAAATAAAAAAGGATAAAAGTACATTTGATTTCATGTTACTAAGCCACAATTTTCTATATCAACTTTAAAATACTTATAAGGACACCTGAAAATGACTAGTGCATATACGAATCCATTTGAGATTGTATGTGTGAAATGTAGTATTCCAATCACAAGTGTTAGAACTATGAATAAAACTATGTTTTATTGCACCAATTGCAAGTAGGACTCTTGCTTCGTTTATTTGCATCGGTTAAATTGTATCATACATGAAAATGATAGGACTGAAATGCAATGTATTCTGAGAGGCGTGGAACTAGAAAAAGTATTACTTAAACTAAGAAAAGTTTCCTATGTGCAATATTGTACAAAAAAAACAGTTGTTATTGATATGTTTTCCATTTTTTAAACGCATGGCACGTTTACAATAAACCATCAAAATGTGATTATATGTATACAATGATGGTTTTCTTTGTTTACATTGTCGAGAAATCTAGTAACAACACTATTCTTGTTGCTTTCATTTTCAAGCATATTAACATTGCCTTATAGTTTATGGTTCAAGAATTAGACTATTGTCGAACATCTCTTTCACTTTACTAGATGATCGGGATCTTATTTTACATTGTCAAGCAATATACTATACTTATGACTACAAGATTAGGAATGCAATCATTAGAGAAAACAAGGTGATTGCTTCTACTAATGCAAATACTAATATGACATTGTACAAGAATGTATTTCAATGAACTACTATGTTTAGGTTCTATGTTTTGTGCTATAATATTTACTAAGATTATTTACTATGTTTTTATTGTTATGTGTAATTGGTTCATTACGCTATGTTGTGTTTTCTTTCTTGCAGTCTCATTTCTTACATTGTTTTGTTGATTTATCAAATTTGCAAGCTCTGTAACTAGTCAGATAATATTACAACTTGGTTACACAGGATAATCGATGAATCATTTTTAAGTGACATTGTTGTTAATCAATCGAGTCTACAATCATGGTTTTCTTTCTTTACATTATCGACCAATCTAGTAACGGTACAGTTCTTGTCATTTTCATTACTAAGCAATCTTAACAATACCTTATACTTTCTAGTTGAATAATTTTACTATTTTGGAATAGCTCTTTTAGTTTATTGGATGATTGGGATCTAGTTTCATGTTATAATTAGTTGATCTACTATTCTCTTTTCTTGCATTAACAAGCAATGTTTATTGACTATTAGAAAAGGGTGGAGCGCCATCTGTATTTGCGTGCTTCTGCATATCCATACTTGTAATCTTAACATCATCTTATACTTCCTACTATTCACTAAGATTATTTACTATGTTTTGATTGTTATGGGTAGTTGGTTCATTATGTTGTGTCATGTCTGCTTTCCCACAGTCTAATTTCTTACATTATTTTATTGATTTATCAAATTTTCAAATTCTATAATTAGTCAGACAATATTACACCTTGGTCCTTAATTAGTGACATTATTGTTAATTAATGGATTTTTCCTAGTGGCATTCTTTGGGATTTATGACGATTTTGTCTTTTTTATGAGGATGTAAGTGGAAATGTGCGGAGGTGCGTAGTTGTTCAGAAGATTTTATGAAATGTGAAGGCCTCCGCATTTTGCATTCCGCATAAGTACTCCACTCGATGCAACGAAATGATGTCTTCCATACTTCTAGTTTTCTTACTTCAATACGTAATCCACATCTACAACAAATGGAATTTAAATTTTTGTGCCTTGATTAAACCAATCCATTTCTCCTTATGGCAATGTCTATTGCAACTATTAATCTAGGGAATATGGATACTTAATACTTGTTTGGTGCCTTTATAAATAAAAAGTTGTGTTTAATAATATTTGAGAATGATTGTCATGCTTTTAAGTTTAGTTCTAATGTCTAACTAGTTCATTGTCTTATGTCATATCTATTTTTTTTCGATGTAAAATTTCTAAACAAATCATTATCATAAAGAACTAAAAAAAAATTGTAAAACGAATACTTATTTCAAAAAGAAATGTATAGAACAGTACCACATAACTTACATAATACTTTGCATGCACACATACATGTATATTATAGAATATTCTAATACTTATTTTATTCTTTTCGCATTGTTCGGTGAACTATTAACATTGATACATAGTGTGGAAGGAGATTTTTTCTCCCACCCACCTAATCGCTTTGTCATTTGCACTATGCATAATGATTTCCTACCCCTCTAACCCCCCCCCCCTCCCCCCCCCCCCCCCCCCCCACACACACACACACACTCGCCCCACTCATATTGACTATTCATATTTGTACTATGCTATTTACTAATATCATTTAATGATATGTTTTTCATTTTCCTATGTCATGTGTGCTTCATTTCTTACATTGTTTTATTGATTTATCATATTTGCAATTCTTTATATATATATATATATCATGCAAGATTTAAACCAATATCTAAATAAATCATTATTGTACAGAGCTTAAACAAATTTTTAAATCGAATAAGCAAGACTACGATATAACTTATAAAATATTTTACATCTATACATACATTGATATTCCATAATAGTCCAATATGCATTTTTACTATGTCAAGAATATTATTATACATAGCCTTTAGCATATACTGAATTTCAAAAATGGTTGAGAAAATAGCAAAATTTGGAAACAATTTCTTTACTAATCAACCATTGTTTTTGGACATTAACACTTTTATTGATTATGTTTCCAAATGGAGATTTGATTGCTATGTTCATGTTTTGCAAGAGCTCTTCTAACAATGTTCTTACGACATCTAGTTCATCTTCAAATTGACTAAGCATTTGTTGAAATTCCAATATATTATCCATTAGCATTAAAATATCTTGAATAAGCATTAAGGTATATTGGCTCTCTAAATGCACCTCTTCCTGTGTGCTTCTTCCATTGTTTCTTTGGGCCATTTGTTCCACTCTTACTAAAAAATTCAAAAAATAATAGACGAATTATAAAGGAAAACCCTAAAAATACTTAACAGTTTCAGAACAAACAAAGAAAGTCAGGTGTATAATACTTACTAATAGGTCTACAACAAAATGAACATTGACAAATTGCTTTCATAGGAAATAGGCCTACATATAATGCATCAAAGGCGATAAGTCATCTAAATCATGGATTAACATCTAAGTTCTGAAATGACATTTACCTACTATCGATTTTAATAGTATTCATTAACCAGAGATTGTCATCAATATGGCTAGTACTAATTTTCATGATATTTAAATAGAAAAAACTATTGTGAAAATGGTTTCTTTAAATCATATACATTTTACTTAAATTCCAACTCAAGATAGTCCAATTGATATGATTACGTTTCATGATTGATCTATTTCGCATGCTTTATAAATCAATATCGAGATACTATTTTATTAATATCCTAAACCGCATTCTATTTTGATTAACTAAATCTCTCATGCCAATAAATACAAGTATTTTTGGCATTTATTCAGTGAACCAACATGTATTTAGGACATTTACTATTTAAACTTGTTTTTCTATGGGTCATATTTTATTATGTGGAGGACGGAGTGATTTCAAATCTTAGATGTCAATTCATGACTTGGATGCCTTATCGCCTTTGTCGCATTATCCAAATATTAAATGAACTATCTTCTCTCAATTAATTCAATTAAGTATCAATTTATAAGTTGGTATGGTGTCTACCATTTTTGCATTAAGTTAAAACCTAGCATTCCAAAACTATTATAAGCTTTTTCTGCACAATGAAAGCTTTGATTGTAAGCTCTACACTTTGAAGATCAAATTGAAAAAGTTTATTATTCTGAATGGATTAGACAATAGCAACTAACACGTGTTTTTATGTTTATCTATTTGTTTGTGCATTTCATCATTGCTGTCAATTGACTAAAAGGATCAAATAATATGGAAAAGGAAAAGCTCGAAAAATTGAAAATGTTCGAAGCGAAAATTACAGTATCGATAACAGCTTAACAAAACTTTCAAGATCCAAAAAACTTCCAACATCATTACATTTCCAAAAACCGTTTTGCTTCAAACATCACCCAAAAGTTAAGACTAAACAACACCATCCATCTCCATGTTTCACCTTCATATAGGTACAACATAATACAAATGAGTCTCAAACTATTTACTCGAGAAATAGCCTCAAAAATAGATTCAATCTGCCATCTATGACTAACCACTTTGACTGGTTACATGTAGATACAAACTGTCAATCACCAGCACTAAAACCAACAGCATCTCTAGTCGAAGCCACTCTTTTAAAATCACTATGTATACTTGAATTAACTGAATAAATATCAAAAAGAGTATTTTATAATATTGATAGATATGATTTTATTGATATGTTTGCAACTAGTAATCATTACACAATGCATTAGAGTAAATGTTATTAAGCACTTGAGCAATAACGTAATTATGTATCAATTTGTTGAATAGATATTAATACCATTCCTAAGCATTAATTAATTCTTCAATGCTAAGTGTGAATTTCAATTTTCCATATTTTTGTAAACATTACCGTCTTGACATAGTTTTTTCATATAACACACTTGTCCTTTCTCACATGCTCTAGTACTAAATGCTTTCAATAGTTTGTACATTACTTGTTATCATTAGAATGATTATGTAATAAAATATGTTATAAACACTAATGTTAAACTACACAAATAATGAGTACAATATGTGACATTAAATTTGATAAATGAGATTTGATATTGTATGTTGGATTTGAAGTGTGGAGAAGTCAATTATGCAACATTGTATGTTGCCTTTGAACGTTTATGCACTCAAACAAAGCTTTTCACTCATGCACATGTTTTGAGAAAAAACCTAAAGTGTGGAGTCTTCAATGCAGAAGAAGTTGATTCTGTGGCAATGTGGGAAAATCATTATTCTCTGAACTTCCAAGGAAATCTTTCATTATGTAGAGAGTTTTGTGTGAATAGATTTCATTGTGTGGAGAGGTTTCATTGTGAGAACAAATTTTACTATGCAGAGAGATTTGAGCAGATAACTTTCACTATGCAGAGAGAGATTTAATTGTGCGGAGAGCTTTCATTGTGTGGATTTTTTTCCGCACTCAACGCAATGTTTAATCAATTAACTAGTGATATTCAGAATACGATATAGTATTAAAATATTACCAATAATATATAATAAATAATGATCTGAAATAACTCTACGGAGAGAAAATGTGGATATTGATTCCACTGCAAATGAATTTGCGCTTAACAATAAATAATTAATTATTTCTGAGCAGTGTTATTAATATCTATTTAGAAAAATGATACACAATCACTTTATCGCTAAAATGTTCAATAGCATTTACTCTGATATCAATAAAATCATATCCATCGATATTATAAAATAATATTTTTTGGCATTTATTCAGTGAATCCATGTTCATGCACAGGTTTTCGAAACTGGTATGCCTCATAGCAAATTGAAACGATGTGCGGGTCTACTTTAAACACTTCTATTTGCATATTTCTTTTGTCATGGATACGTCTATTCAAAATAAAATAGCTAGACAATGTAACCATGCCTAGACAAAATCACATTGAATATAATAAAGAATCTATTGTTATTTGTTCAACTTTCATGGATAACATACTTTATTCTTATTGCATGTATTCTAGTTATCGTTTACTAATTTTTCTATAAACAATAGAATGATTGTTGCAACTTTTTCCTTATTGCAAAGTGTGGAGGTAGAGTCAAAGTTTTTATTCTGTGAAGTGCTTCTTCATATTCCCTTATCTTTGCACATACATGTTCTCCCCACACAATACACCATTTCAAAGCTATTTCTACATATTAGGAACTTTTGTGAGCTTTGGCATCATTTTACAAAGCACTAGTAATCTCAGCCATAACACTGTCATATCACTTGTTGACCCTGCTTCTACCACTAATTAATTGTTTAAGGCCATGCTTCTTTATGTAGGGCTCACATTTTCTCATTATTTGAGAATGCTCACATTTCTACAATTTGTCATTATTGCAAAGTGCAGAGGTATAGTTGAAGTTTTTATTGTGTGAAATGCTTCTTCGTACTCCATAATCTTCGCACATACTCATTCTACGTACACAATACTTTGTCATTATTGTGGAGTGCAAAGATAGAGTCGAAGATTTTATTGTAGCATAACAATTTCATTAGCCTTAATTAACTTTTTAATATTTAGTAATATGCACTCTAGAATGTTGCTAGGTGTAGATGCATAACATATACAAAAGAGTAAAAAATAATGAACGAAGATTATGTCGCACATATTACTTTCCGCACATTGCTTTACTCTGCCATAACGGAAACTAATTGTGAAACAATATTTATGTATGAATTTGTTGAATAAATAGCGAAAATAGTATTTTATAATACCAGTTGATTTGCTAAAAAGAAATAATCATTATACAATATCAATTTTCCGAATAAATTCTTACATTAGTAGAAAAGGGAAATAGACAGTGTACAAATTGAGTTACGGAAATATTTTTAAATTAGGGAAATATTTTTGGTTTACGAAAGTATTAGATAAAATATATTTTACACCGATGCAGAGTGAAAAGGTGCAGAGGTGTGGAGATGCTTTCAAGTTTTCATTGTACGAACCTCTGCACTTTGCACAATTTATTAATAACAAAATAACTACTAGTTCCAATATATATTCAAAATTTAAACTAATTTATATATCAATTAGAGATATAGATATGCCACTTTATTAATAACAAAATAAATACTAGTTTCAATATATATTTAAAATATAAACTAATCTATATATCAAATAGCGATATAGATAAATGTCACGTATGGAAATTAATTTTGTCATTTTTGAATTTGATGAGGAACTAAGGTGAAACGCCACAACCTTGTACATCATCAGCCAACATTATTCTTCTAATGTCCAAAAACTCCAAGAAGGATTGACACATTTCACAATTGGACTACAGAAGCTATTCTAAACTGATTTGTTCCATATAGTCTCTAAAACACACTTACAAACACAATATATTTGCATAACATAAGAACAACAAAAACTAACAGTTGTCTAAATCACTACATATCCTCCATAACATAAGTGACTTGGGCTTCATTAACTTCTGGTTCAATCTAAGAAGGAGGGGAATCCTAGTCAATGTTCATGCTAAAATCCCATGTTGCGCCGTAATATCCTCATTTGCTTCATTATCATCCTCCTCAACATTGACGTCCTCTGATTGAGCTAAATTATCCACATGAAAACTCAACATTTCATTTGCCAATTGCAATCACTCTAACTTTAGCTCCAATATTTCCACTTTCTGATTTAAAAGCTCGAAATGGGCCCGTGCTTTAGATAGAATCATACCATCATGCTTTGAGACCAAAGCAATGATAAATTCTAGAGCACTGACCATTTTAACTAAATAAATGTTGATCTCTTGTTATGCAACTCCAAAATCGCGTTCCATAAACCTCAACCTGTGTCACACCTACAAATAAATATGTTCAATTATAGTTCTAATCCTTGACTCTATGCTTGAAAATTCACTCCATCAATATATATATACCATCAATCTCACTTTCCTTGATTTTAAGCCTCTATTTTTCCATTAATGTCGGCTCAATCCACAGGTTCCAAACAATCAAGAAAATCAAAGGTGATAATGGAAACTCCACACAATGTAAACGTTCATTATCTGAAGGATGTGAAGAGGATGGGTTATGTGCAGGAAAATGGGAGTGCGGAGGGAAATTTATACCATTAATGTGTAATTAATTTAACTATGAACACATTTCAAATTAGTATTATTATATTTACATGTGTGAATTTTTTATTGTGTGGAGGATGGGGAATGTCGGAGAACAAGGGTGTAGAGGGAAAAATAATTTTAAACTCTTTTCCATTTAAAACTTTTACAAATTTAGCTATGTGAAATAAAGAATGTTTGGAGGATGAGATATGTGCAGGAGAATGGAGCTGTAGAGAGGACTTTATAACTTTAATCTGTAATGTAATGATATTTCATATTTTCCTAATACATATATACAAATTTTCTCAATGTACATATTGATTAAGGTAGGGCTCTTTTAGTTTGCATTCTCTACAATAAAAGTTTTGATTATGCTTTCATACTCCACACAATTAAAATAGAGGGCCCTTGATAGAACATAATTTTGTTGGTGGAGGGCGTTTTATTTTCAAAGAGATTTCATTGTGTGGAGAGCTTTCATTCTACGGAGTTTTATCCACACTCGGCACAACGTTTAGTAAAATAATTAGTTGTATTTAGAATTAAAATATTACAATAATATATAATAACAATAATGCTAAAGAATTGTGTGGAGAGAAAATGCATATAGAAGTGTGAAACATTGTGGCATACTTGTATCACTACAAATAGCATTTTTCCCTCACTATATTAGCCATTTAACATATGTTTGTGCAGAGAGATTTCATTGCACAAAGAGATTTGTGTGGAAATATTTCAGTGTTCAGAGAGCTTTGTTTGAAGATATTTCACTATGAGAGCATAGCCTTTAATAAAATAATTAGCAAAGTCTTTAGCATAGAAGTTAATTCTGTGGGAGTGCATAAAAGTCATTATTCTCTGCACTTACATACTCGGTCTCCAAGAGGTGTTCACCAACATTTGTGCTTATGTGGAGAGTTTTGTGCACAAATATTTCATTGTGTGGATAGCTTTCATTGTGCAAAGTTTTTCACTTTTAATTCTAAAGTAATTTTTATTAACATTTGAGATTTTCCATTTAAACATTAAATGAATAATTTGATTTCTTATTTCACTATTTTCAAAATTACCAAATCTAAATCATTATTAATTTATTGATATTGACTGGTCAATCATCATGGTTTCAAAAAGGTAATTGGTCAAATATTATTTATTAGAATCAAAATTATGACCGTTAACCTAACATTCCAAAATCCTCCTACAAAAATGCTTTCCAGCACTCGTTAACACATGAAGCTCTCTGTGGTCCCTAATGATGGATGGAGTCACCATCAGAAATGTTGGATAGATCACACATATTACACAATGTCATTCTGGAAATTTCTAACAATATGATTCATTATGGAAGTCTCCAATCACTCAACTTTTACTCATTTGACTAGTGGTATTCAAAATATGGAGATATGGCTTATTTAGTATTAAAATATTACCAATAATATACAATAATAATGACGTGAAAGAGTTGTGCAAAATTCTTGTGAAAATATTAAATAGCGATAGATATAGTGGTATTACGAAGATATTGGTTATTTAATATTAAAATATTACCAATAATATGTATATGGAAGTGTGAAACATTGAGGCACACTTGTATTTGTTATTAACAAATGGTTGTGCGGAGAGTTTTCATTATGGCAGTTATTCCTCTTATTTAAATAGATGTGTGTTGTTTATTTTCAAATGTATTATCACTCAAATCTGTGCACTATATCATTAAAAATTAATAATTATAATGCAAAATATTTTGTTTATGATGGGACATTGATTTTATACTCCATTTGTCAATTTTATGTTGACGATGAAAGGAATCACAAATATTTATATAAATATGTGTGTATATATATTTTGTTGATATTGAAATATTTCATTTTATAATAGACTTTAAAAGTTTTTTAAATCCATATTGTTAATAATAAAAAATACACAGTGAATTCTGTATGGTAATTGGGTCAGCCTTAGAGCCCACTCCTTTTCTGCTTGCTAGCTCTCTCCCTGGATGTTAGCTATGCTTGGTAGGGTGTCTGAGTCTCTTATCAACCGGATATCTTTTGGGTCCTCCTATCTCTGTGGGTTTTCCTTGGATTCTGGACACCCACTGTTGGGTGATCGGCAATTGGGTTCGATGGTGTAAAATTGTTTATAAGTAGGACTTCGGCGTAAATCACATAAAGAGAGACATTTGTGATTTACGCCGAAGTCCTACTTATAAATATTATGGATCACAGAAGCCTCAATTCAACAGGTGTAAAATTGGTCAGAAGGCGTATGTGATGACTAGTAACTGGCTTCGGTTCGTATCTCATGTGTTTATGCTCAGGTGTCAATTCTTTATGTCTGTGACTTTCTTCCTAGACGCTTCCTCTGGTAGCGGTGAAGGCAAGGTCTTTATCCGGTTGGTGCATTTCTTATATGTGGTTTCACTTGCAACTCCCCAAGATGGAGAGAGGTGGTCGATAGTCCCAAGAAGAAGGAGTTTGTTGGATAATTCGACGTTTCTTGTTTCTTCACTGCAGTTCACTGTGTATCGAGAGGTTTTTTTGTTCATTGTTGATCTTGTTTTAGAGGTGTATCCCTAGGCCCTCACCATGCGACCTGTGCCATGTAATTCCTACTCCAAGCCCAAACAGGGAGGAGCTTTGACCAGCCAGGGAGGGTGCAGCAATGAGTCGAAGGTGGCTTTTGCGGGCCGAGTTACTACACGTCCATCGTAGGGCAGTCGAATTTTCGGTGGTATGATTCGAGCGGCGGCGGGAGCCTGTGGTGGCAGGGGTTGTGCGAGAGCAGTGCAGGGTGGTCGTGTAGCTGGGAATGGAAATAAGGGTAGTGTGGCGTGTGGGGTAGCAGCAGGTGTACGAGGTCGAAATTGTTGGCCAGGGCGTGCAGGGGCTGTTGGCCAGCGGCGGTGCTTCGAGGCCTATCGTGACCTATTTTGGATCGCCTGGAAGCTTACAAAAAGGCTAGGAAGGAACAACATAAGGATTTTATTTCTACACTTAATCAACTCCATTACTTTCAATGCCATATCAGAGAAATGATTGTGGTTTTTTGGCGTGGCCAAAATCTACTATTTGAAAAGGTGGAAAAGCTGGAAATGTGGATGGCTCACTTTGAGCAGCATGTTCATTGTACCTATTGTCCCCCTCCCCCTCTAGGGACTAGGCTGGGCAACCCTGCGTCTATTACTTCTGACGATTGAGCATGGTCACAAGTGTTCTTTTGGTTATGTTTGTCTTTTGATGCTTTTGGTCTGTCAAGCTGTGAATTGTTGCTTTAGTTTTGTTAATTTTTATTTGTCATATGGTGCTAGCTTTAGTCAACAAACCCGGTCAAAGTGAGACTACTTGCATTTTGATATCTATGTACTCTCTTTTTGATGAATGAATAGAACCTCGACTTACAAAAAAAATAAAAATTACAACCTCTCAATACTAAAAAATTAAATTATAATTTGTAAACACTCACACCATACTTTATATAAACTTATATTTATTTAAAAGTATAATCATCATACCTAAAAAAATCACGTTAAAAAATAAAATAATATCCCAAAAATGATATCTAATAAAATAATAGACAAAAATAATTTCAAAACAAAAGGAGTAAAGATAAGATTCCATAATACACCAATTTTATGTTAAAAAAATTCATCAATTAGTAGTTTTTTTAATCAACAAATAAAAATGCATACATTCACTACCTTCTCTCTCACTCACTGATTTTACTATATATAATTTCTAACTTGTAAATATACTTTATTACAATATTATAGACTAATACCATATTCCCAAACCATTGTAATTTAGTTAACTTCTTTCATTACATTTTATAAACATAAAAAGTCAAAATATTATATATATTATTTTAATTTGATTTATTCTTGCACTTAACAAATAACACAATATTATATATTAATATGATGAGCCAATACCATAAATTATCATTACTTTTGTAATTAACTTACTTATCATAAATTATAATTTAGTTAACTTCTTTTATAGTATTTTATAAATATGAAAAAGTCAAAATATTATATAATATTTTAGTTTGATTTATTCTTACACTTAAGAAATGACATGCAGAAAAACATTCCTAATGGCTGGCTTGATTAGATCTTTTTCTACTCTTGAACGACGTGTTGTTACTGAAGTTGATTCTAGATCTCTTGAAAAAGAGATCGATTCTAAAAAGGAACTAGAGACAGTAGAAAATCCTGAAAGTTGGAATCCTCCAACTCTTCATGCAACCGATGTCTATAAAACCCCTCTCTCTAATATCTTTCAAAAAAAGATGCTTTTAAAAGAAGTGGAAGCAAAAATCAAAATCTCTGGTCCTTCTGTTCAGATTGTTTCTCTCTCTTTGTTTAATAATGAAGAAGTTAAAAAATTTCGACAATATGCAAAAGACAAAAAATATTCCTATTTACATTTTGGAGGTATAAGGATAGGTTTGGCCCCTTTGTTTAGACATGGCTTAAATACTCTGTGCATAGCTGAAGTATTTGATACTCGACACCAAAGCTATGATCATGCTAGAATAGGTACCATTGTCGGTAACCTATCTACTGGTTGTCAATATGGAACGATTTTTCCAGATTACTCTATTAGTCTTACAGATCCTCATCTAAAAGATTGCTGGAAACTTATGGTAGGAGTCCAAGGATTACAGATGGTTGATAACAGTGAATTCTTATCTATAATGATTCAAACATCCTTCCAGTTGACTAATACAGTACATCCGAAATTAAAACAGCCAGTACTCAGAGATTGTGTGTCAGTTGGTTTAAATAATGCACAAGTAGAAGGAGTATCGTATGATTCTATAGGTCTACCAAACAACTGGTATTTTCAATACAAGTCTTTAGCTGACGAAAAGAAACCATGAAGCCTAACAAAAAGAGCCTCGTTGCAAGATGGAAAAATTAGAATACTTCAAGAAAATCCTTCTGTCCAGCGACATATCATTCATCTGAGAAAATATGCATTACCAGTCTTTGACTCTACAGAATCCTCATCCCAAATAGCTATCACTTCCAGTCAGCCTGTACAATCTTCAAATGAATTGTATATACCTGAAGTTAAGCCTTTTATTGCTATAAATAAAATGTTTAGGATTTATAATTCTCAAATTACTCCAGTTGAGGAATGGCAATTCGCCAATCACCACTTTGTAAAAGGAGGAAAATTCCCCCTAAAGACGAAATTCTGCACTACTTCTTCTTCCTCAAAGCAACCTCCTACAAGAGCTTATTGTGCCCCTTTAGTTGAACACAGCTCCTCAAATACAAATGATCTAGATCAATTGTATCAAATTGGTAATTATATTACTACATGGTGTTCTTATGCTGAAAATTCTATCAATGATCTGGGCGCAAAAAATGAACTAATTCTAGCTAATCTTAAGCTCTTACATGATGAACAACAAGAAGAAAGAGCTAAGAAAGAAGACAGGATGCAAAAGAAAGAATGACGAAGAAAATCAAAGGTAGATCAGAGCTCAAAATTTTCTATAGATATTTCAACCCCAAATTTTTGGGATCTAGAAGAAACAAAAGCTAGCACCTCTGAAACACCTTTCAGGCCAATGAAAATAGAGTCTGTTCCAGAAAAACCAAGAAAAACAAAAGTAGAAATAGTGACTCTTGAAAATGCAGCTTCTAAGTTCCCATCTTTTATCATGCCATCAATCCAAAAAGCAAATTTTGTCAAAGAAGTCCAAAAATATCCTAGGATAGAAGAAGATCTGTTTGCTTCTAATTCTAGTGGTTATATTCTAGATTTGGACAAATCAACAAATCCAGATGAATCAATTAGAATATGGATTGGAGATTTATACCAGATGCAAGTAACCACAAAGCTCGATAATGTATCCATATTTGTTCTAGCAGAAAAGAGAATGGTCGGAATAGTTTATGACTGGTGGATTGGACCACCTGAGTCAGAACGACAAGCAGTTGTTGCAGCACGACTATCTACCCTAGAGGTACTACTGAAAACACAGTTTGTCCCCAAGCCAATGAGAGAAAGCAAATCATTACAGATCTTGCTAGAATGGAGCTAAAAGATTTAAAATATATTGAATCTTTTGGTCAGGATTTTATGGCCAAAGTTTACAAAGAAAATCTTTCAAATGATTCAGTTCAAAAAATTTCTTTTCTATCAAAATTACCAGGAAATCTAGGAGATCTGGTTTCTAAAGATATTGAGCTTCAAAGTAAATCCATTGATCATATTTACAGGCTAGATCTTTTATTTCGGTGTCAAGAGAAAGTTAAATATCTTTGTTGGCAAAAACAAGCACATGATATAACTCCCAGTGCTAATGTTTGTTGTGCCATTTTTCCCTAGACACCATTTAAGAGAAAGAAAAAGCATAAAAGGTACGGAAAATTCAAGACCAAGAAAATTGCAAATCCCAAACAACCTTTTAAAAATTTCAGATTTCTGAAGAAAAGGAAACAACTAAGAACCAAAAATAATTGTTGTTTCATCTGTAAGCAAGAAGGACATTATGCTCGTGCCTGTCCAAAGAGCACATCTAGTAAATTAAAAGCCTATGTAGATATTGAAGAGTTTTGTGACGATTGGTCTATTGTACAGTCAGAAGAAGAACCATCAAATGTATATATGCTAACTGATGCTTCTTTTTCAGAAGATGAAGAATTAATCAATTCTGTTCAGAAAATGAATATTTGTTATGATTGTTCTACTGATGAATTTTTAGATGAAGATGAAGAAGAACTCCACTACAGTGAATAATTTGAGACTGACTCAGAAAGTTCTGACATCAGTGAAGCCGAATCTTTATGTTGGTCTCAACCCCCAGAGAAAGACAAAGGAAAGCAAGTCATCTCTATTCTCCCTCAGCTAAACTCTTTTTTTCCATATAAGAAAAATGTTTGATAGACTTCTTCACTGCCAGTTCCTGAATTCGACCCAGCTGCAGAACAAAGTTTTTTGAAGAAAATGGTAAAAACCAATAATCTTTTGTATATACTAGTTTCAGTCCAAGTTAAAAATAGTTGGATAGATCTTGATGCATTTGTTGATACTAGTGGCTCAAACAATCTTGCCAGACCATCATTGTTTAAAGGATTATGGAAACCTCTCCAGTCATAATTTCAGAAACGATCATAGGTACAGTTAATCTTACCCATTATGTAGATAATATTTCCTTAAAATTAGGTGGGAAGATTGTCAAGATATCTGCTATACAGCATTATGACCCATCCACCAGTTTATTTTTGGGTATGCCATTTATCAATTCTGTTTTGCCCGTGACCATTAGCGAAGATAAAGTTATCTTCAATCTCAAAAAACAAGCAATCTTTTTTCCTTGATTAAAAATTGTAGACTCAGATGTTCGAAGAGAAAGCCAGAAAAAGACCCAGACAAGAAAGCCAAAAATTGATTCAAAATACTGGCAGGAAGTTCTACAAATTTATGAGAATAAAGAAGCTCTCAAAACAAAACAAAAAATAGTAATAGACCCTCAGTGGTCTCAAGATAAAATCTCTATATATCAGCGATTAGTCAAGAGTTGCTCAGAAGACCCTCAGAAGTTTTGGGAAAAAGAGAGCCCCAAGCACGAAATTGTGACAATGGTTATTTATTATAAACCATTGAATGCAATCACTCAAATCTTTCATTATCCATTACCTCGTCAAGAAGTAATAATGTAGAAGATTCAGAAGAGTAAAATCTTCAGTAAATTTGATATGGAATCTGGTTATTACCAGATTCAGATTGAAGAAGCATACAGGCACAAGATAGCATTCACATGCCCTGCAGGGTTTTATCAATGGAAAGTTGTTCCATTTGGATTAAAGAATCCTCCTGCTTTCTTTCAGAAAAGGATGGATTTTATTTTCGGTAGGTATGATTATATCATAACTTACATTGATGATATTTTGATTCATAGTCCAGATTTACAAACACATTTGGCTCATCTATAAATATTTCTTCAAGAAGTTCAAGCTCACGGTATTGTTCTCTCAAAAAAGAAAATGGTGTTATTTCAAAATGATATTGATTTCCTCGGGATTCATGTAATAGATGGACATATACAAATGCAGCCTCATGTTCTGACAAAGCTTGTTGAGTTTCCCGATGAACTTAAAGACACCAAAATGATTCAGAGATTTTTGGGGGTTTTAAATTACATCCATAAATACATTCCCATGCTATCCGAAAAAACTGCTCCTATCAAAAAGCATTTGAAATCAGGTTGGTCTAGCCAAGCCACTGCAACAATCAAAAATATCAAAGAAGAATGTAAATCCCTTCCAAAATTGTAGCCCCCGGGAGATGGATTGTTAATCATACAAATAGATGCTTTAGATGAATTTTGGGCAGCTATTCTTTTTGAAAAGAAGGAGGAAAATAAAGAAGAAGAACTATGTGCCTATGCATCACGAGAATTTCTCCCCAACCAAAAGAATTATTTTGCTGCTGAAAAAGAAACTCTTGCAATATTTAATGGCATTCAGAAATTTGAATTGTATCTTGTGCCAATAAAATTTTTGATTAGGACTGACTCAATGAATTTTAAATATTTTCTGTCAGCAAAATTATCAAGACAAATGGCAAGAGGAAGACTATTAGCATGGCAAATCTGGTTCCAGCAATATGATTTTGATGTAGAATGGATTCCTGGAAATTCTAACTATATTGCTGATACTCTTACCAAGGAAATGAATAAAGCTCATAGAATCGGTCGTAGAAAGAAAGAATTCAGAGGAAGCATTTTTGATATTCCAGATCAGCCAGATAATTTTGTCACTCTCGCAAAGAGATTCAAAATTCTTGAAAAACATGTTGAAGATCTTTGTCTTGAAATAAAGAAGGTAGTTGGACTTAGGCTTCGAAGAAACCAGTGGATTCAGAAATGTCAAGCCTGGCAATCAAAGAATATTGGCACACTTCTTGGATTGGATCCTGAATTGGTAAAAGTATACTCTTTACCAAATATGAAAGTCAAATTATATTTTAGAACTCTTGATGATCTATGGTCCATACAGTATACACAATCTATGATTTGGGTTTTACAGATTTTAAATTATTATCAGATGATTGGTTGTATTGATTTTGCACTTGAAATCTTTACAAGTGCTAAGATGATGGACCTTGATGATATTAATATCAAGATAGAAGTTGGAAAGTTTTTACAGTCCTTAAGAATCCCAGATCTATTTGAAGAATTGGAAGCATCATATTTACAAAGAAGAGATGTAGATTATATGCACTCAGATACTTTTCCTCAGTATGAAATCTTCGAGCCATTTGCAGATTGGGAAATAAAGGACGGATATTGCAAGAAGAAACATGTTGAAAGACAATCTCGATGTGTAGAAATAACTCAGCATTATATCAAAATCTTTTCGACACCATGGGATTTTCAAAGCCCAAAAATCAGAAATGCTATTGATCCAAATCCTTTTTCACAGGTTTTTGCAAACTGGTTTTTAGAAAGTTCCACCTTTGCAGAAAACAGAGATGAAGTGAATAGATTTTTGGGATGGTTAAAAGAATTTCCCATGCAAAAGTTAGTTGAAAAAATCCACATCATTAAAAAACTAACAGAATTACAAGGGAAGCATCCTGTTTTGAAATTTTTTGTGAACCAAAAAGCATTAATCACAGTTGGAGTAAGTTCAGGAAATTGGACAGCAGACACTATATGTTTGATCAGCTTGTTACTATCAACCAGGGTATGCACAACATTCAATTTTGAGTTTGGATGGCAAGAAAAAGAAGGCGTAAGTGATCACTGCAAAATCTGGGTACAACACACAATAGAGACAACAACCAGCATGTTCTAGATATTCAAATGGGAATTATTGGATGGAATAGAGCTACCAGTACAACAGATGACAGCCTTCTCGAAAGCTCATAAAGATTCCTTTTTGGACATAGAGATAAATCCTATGTCTTATATCAGTAGATGGAGAAAAAGAGATGAGCCATTCAAGTTACCCTACCAAAGCCATCATGCCTACAAAGATCGAATAAAGTTGGAAGTTGGACAGTTCTCTAAAGAAGCTACAGCATCTACATCAACAACATCTTCAAAAGGAAAGGACATTTTGTTTTTAGATGTATACCAAGATGCTCAAGACCCCACCGAGCCGAACTATGAAGAAAAATATCTAAAGATAATGGAGGAACCATATCTGCAAAAGAATCAATCTTCTAACGAATTCGATGATTATGACTCAGACCACAGCCCTATGGGACCATGGTGATAGTCCTTAGATTCCTTGTAAATAGTTGAAAGTTTGAATTATTGTATTGAGTGTGCTTTTGAATTATTGTACTGGAGTATTGAGTAGACACTGTCGGACTATGGAAATGCTGACAGGACCCTCAATTATTTCCACTTTGTGTCATGTCTAGGTAAAAGTAGATTCTTTAGGAAGTCTATAAAATGAGAAATCGGCAAAAGAGAAGCCCATATTGTTGGACTGAGTGCTTCTAAACTCTGAGATTTCTTGTTTCATATTGTAATGCTCTGTAAGTTTTTCCTTTTGAGTTAATAAAAGCTTCGCGCACCTTTTTACTCTAAGTTGAGTTGTTCGCTTGATATCTTCTTCTAAGTATCAGCAAGGCTACAAGGGAGGCGTTCGTAAAGCTGCTGAGAGAAGCACCAGAGAAGAGGCCGAGTTGCAGTAGACGCGCGTAGCAAGTGCTAGAAGATACCATCTCAAGGAACCACTTTGCTGAACAGTAAGAGCTTCTCGATCTTTTATCTATTTAGATACACTTATTTGACACCGTAATTGCCCAAACCAAAAAAAAGGAAGAAAGAAAAAAATGAGATGCAATGACTATTTACATTGACTGGAAACAACCAAAAATACCATAGCCAAGTAGAATCAAGTTTTTCTTTGAACTTTTTTATTTGTTGTAATCACTCTATAAGGTTTTGGAGGTTTTTTTTGTTTTTAGTGAAGTTGGTTTCAAATTCTATAAAAATTTAAGAATTCCTCTAAGAACTCCTCGGAATTACAAATAATTTGATATAGTTCTAATTCGGCAAAAGGTTGAAATCATTTATATATTTAAAAACAAAGACAACAAGATTTCACCAAAATCCAGCCAAAATCTCCGAACATAGAATAATTAAAATACACCTAATTTGATTTTTAAATGACTTTGAAAATGGATTTAAACCCACAGAATTTCAATTTTGATAACTAAATACGCCTTCGTCTCTTCATAGGGCTACATGGACTTACCTATATTGTTTTTTACTCTCGTCATTTCGGATAGCATTGAGTCTTCAGCACTAGACTTGTGCCATAAGAATCTAGTTTTCGTGATCGGCCACAGGGGCTTTCTTCGTGGGTTGCTTGTGCCCCATCCAACGATATATTTATATCAAAACTATGGAAATTGATGGCGGGATATCTGTTACAGTGTGCCGACAACCTGCGTTTGGAAGATTACAAACCCATGCAAAATTTCATACCACCAATGCGACGTTCTCCATTTCCGTTCCGATGGTAACAATAACAATATTATTCGGTTGACATTGTCAATTTCGATAGGAACAAGAACATTATTCCTGCGTAGTTTCACCTAACATGTGCAGTTTTCCTTTGTTGTTTATCTAACATTATCAGTTTTCCAAACCCTACAAGAAATCCAAACTTCCATGCCACTATCGTGCCAACCCTTCACGTGCCCTTTGATCCAGGGGATCACGAATATAGCATTTCTATATATAGAGTTCACAAGAGACAATCAGCCATGATAGCTACCTTTCGCATTCAGTGAGCAGTTCATTTTGAATTTCGACTCTGTCATTTTGTTTTCTATTGTCGCAGGCAGAAAATCTTCTTATGAATATGTGCAAAAGTGGCCATGAAATGGAAGAACAGGGGCAGCCAGTAAGTCTTATAAGCCAGGCTCTCAGCAGCTCGCTCATGTCTCTCTATGTACACGTTGTACTCGAATTTGAAGAACCCATAGCAGAAATCTCTCGCTACACGAAAGCCCTCTCCGACGCCTCCTTGCACAGGAACCCACTTTTCTCTTCTATATTGGTGATAATCGCTTTCCTCTTCCTTTCTTTTTCGGTTTGATTTTCACAATTGTAATAGTGGCAGTTAGCAGGGAACTTAAAAGGAATCGATTAGATTTGAACATGACCTTTTCATCGGCAGCATGGCTGAAGCGAGAGGTTCAACCGAACTGACCCTTACGACTAATTTTCCCCTCCTCTTTGGATAACTTTGCTGCTCAATAATTCCATACTTGCAGAACATTTAGTGCTGTCCATAAGATTTTGAAATATTCAAAAATTTATTTAATTTAAACATGATCTTTTGATCAGTAGTATAGCTGAAGCTGGAAGTTTAACCGAAATTGCAGGTTTTAGTACACTTCCAAACAGAGTGTAGGTTAGTCTACTTGATAGATTTCCAACCAGGTGAGTGTGAAAATCCAATACCTTCTCTCAAATTCAAATTAGGGAATTGAACCTCTGCCAAAGCTTTGATACCATGTTGAGGTTTTCCCTTACACCAAAACCAGAAGGCTTTAGTAAACTTCCAAACCATTATCATTACCTTTTTGAGTAGTCTAGGGTGGATCCTGCAGTGGCTATTAGTCCAATTGATCTGCTATTAGTCCAAGTGATGGATACCCAATGAAGTGAGTGTGAAAATCCAACACTACCTACTCTCATTACACAGGGCCAATAACTTGACAAGTACTTCAACCAACTGAGCTACCAATCAAAACTATCATAATTTTAGAACATGCTATTATTGTCAATCTGATTTTGAAAAAATCAAAAATCAATTATTTTTTAACATAACTTTTTCATCCATTACTCTACCCTTACAATTAATTTCCCTCCTCCTCTTTCCATAACTTTATAATCAATAGTTCTTTAATTTGAGAACATATTGTTATTATCGGTAAGATATTAAAATATTTATAAAATCTACTATCAATATAAAAATAGCATACTGAAACCTTCAAACATAACCATTATAAAATCTACCATCAATATAAAATCAGCATACTGAAACCTTCAAACATAACCGTTATCTGACATAACCGCTATAAAATTTACAATCAATATAAAGATAGCATAGATAGCATACTGAAACCTTCAAACATAACCGCAATCTGTTATAATGTTGTAATTTTTATGATGAATAATCTTTTCACTTGAAAATATATTGCTATTGTCATTCAAATTTTGAAATATTCATATAATCTGCGATGAACCTAAAAATAGTCACTGTAAACCTTGGAACTTAACAGTTGTAATGTTGTACTTTCCTGGCCTGGAGTTTTTTTTAGTCTAAACGTAACAGTGATCTGTTATAATGCTGTACTTTCACATGGCTTCGAGATTTTTTCTGTTATAAGGCTGTACTTTCACATGGCTTGGAGATTTTTGACATTATTGTTTGTTTATTTTGCAGAAGGAGGATGCACGGGGAGTGTTAAGGTGGCAGAAAACAACAGTGAACATCGATAACCACACATTTAGTCCAGAGTTCCCACCGGGGGAAGAATCATACGACACCTGGGTTGATGACTATATCGCTAAATTATCCCTGAGGCCTTTCGATCAGTCACGTCCCCTGTGGGAGGTCCACTTCTTGAATTATAGAACAAGCAAGGCCGGAGCCACCATGGTTTTGAGGGTCCATCATGCCCTCGGAGATGGGATTTCCTTCATGTCTGTGTTATTTGCTATTGCCACCAGAGCTGACAATCCCGCTCTCCTACCGACCTTTCCTGCTGCCAAGCATAGGACTAAACCCAGTCGGCCCGGCATTGGCCTATCTAAATTTTTTCACGGGATATGGCATGTGATGCTGGTAATATGGTACACAACGGTTGATGTGATAAGCTCTTCACTGAGAATGACAGGATCGATTAACGATAGCAACTTGCCAATTCGAGGGCCTCCTGGAGTCGAATATATGCCTCTTGCTCTTTCATCTGCTTTGTTTCAGCTGGAAGATATCAAGGAAATTAAGAAATCTATAGGAGGGGTATGTGATGACTGTAAGGTTAACATGAATAATTAATTTAGATGTATGTATATTAGTTATTATAGGTTTATTTAATGTTTTAAATTTGTTAGGTGGTTTATGTAAATTTGATTTTGTCAAGTTATGGTTGGTTTTGATTCTTTTGTCTTTATAAAGGATACATTGGAGATGAATGTTATGGGAAAAAAACCATGAATTCTGGTAAATATGGAGGTAGAGAACTTATGATAACTTGACCTAGTTAAATTTACTGAACTACTCTATATATATGGTTGTAGTCTAAAGAGGCTTCAAATTTGTTGAGAAAATCATGGAAATTTGGATATGATTTTTTTTCTATATATATGGTTGTAGTCTAAAGAGGCTTCAAATTTGCTGAGAAAATCATGGAAATTTGGATATGATTTTTATAAAATTAGGCAGAAATTCTTGTAAATCTAGGTTACAGCTGTTAATCTATTTTGAATTATTAGGGAGTTTTTGATAGTGCTGAATTCATTTTCACCATCAAAAATTTAATTCAAACACTGGTGCTACTAGATTTTTTTGAAAAAAACAATGTGCAGATTCCAACCCTTTTTAACAGTGCAGGCAAACTTGCCCGCTCAGTAGACACTGCCATAGATAATGTGTGAGAAAGGGCATATATGCAAGGAAAGAATTTTAATTATCTTTAATTTGGTCTACAGACAGTGAATGATGTGATAACAGGAATTATTTTCTATGGAATGCAACGCTACTTGCAGATTAGCCTGTCAGCTGGTATGTCATCCCAGCCTGTGGTTCATACTTAGTACTCTGGTCATTCCCATTGCTTCACATTTCATTCTCATGGCAACTGCCTTGCTGTCTTAATAACATTATTATACCATGTTTTATTTCTAATGATCATCAATGAGCAATACTAATCTTTACGGTTCATGGATTACCTTTGGACGCAGTTCATGGAGAACACAGTTTACAAGATGCTTTTGAAAAGAGATTGGAGATGCCAAAGGACGCTGTTATTAAACAAATGAAGAAATCAAAACTCACAGCGCTATGTTTGATAAACATGAGATCAATGGCTGGATTGGAGGTCCTGCGTTAAACAAACCCATCACAAATGAAATATGTTTATTCATTCAGCTTTGATTAGATGCCCATATTTTGAGATCTTATGACGACCTAAATTGTGCAGACAATAGAAGATATGATGAAACCAAAAGCTCAAGTGCCCTGGGGAAATCATTTTGGTTTCTTGCCTTTGCGGGTGCCTACAGCAGGAAAGCTTGATCATCCCCTGGAGTTTGTGAGAAGGGCAAAGCGTGACCTAGACAGGCATAAGATTTCTTTAGGTGTTTTCATCAATGCCAAAATAATGACATGGCTATCAAGGTTTAAAGGGCCACAGGTACGATTCAATCCCTGGTCGATTGCCATAAACTCATGGATTTTAAACGTGATTGTTTCCTAATAATCAGCATGATACAGGCAATTGCTAGATCTTTATACAACACCATGGCCAATACAACGATGGGGATAACAAATATGATTGGCCCATCAGAGGAGATAGCAATTGGGGGGACGCCAGTAAAAAGCTTTTACTACTTTGCTTCTGGTGCACCTCAAGTGAGTAAACCAGTTGCTTTAAGTCTTATTTTTATTTATTTTTACTTGGAATGAAATCAAACCATTGTGGTGGGCAAATATCCCTGAACTTATGGTCATTGCAGATTTGGGATATTCAGGAATCTGACTGTTTAGAAGTTAATGGTTTGGCATCTTTCTTGATGGTGGGATTGAAGGATATTTTCATAATTTGCAATCTATATAAAAATGTTAAATAAATATTAAACACTAAAAATACTAGATAAATATTAAACACTATACATGAAATTAATGATTAAGTGATTGAGTGCACATCATGTTCATTGTATATTATTTGATGACTTTATTCTTATTTAATAAACAATTGTAAAAAAAGTAAACCCATTAATGACTTAATGCATAGTGATTAATAGTTGGTTGTATTTATTGAAATGAAACTGTTTGAAAAACTAACTTTATATAACCATTGTATCGAAATTTTAAAAAAGGGGTTTTTATATAACCTTTGAATTTGTTTCTATGTAGGCGCTGGGCGTGTCTATTGTGAGCTATAAGGGTGGTGTTGTATTGCAAGTTCATGCACAAAAGGCTTACGTCGACGCAAAAATGCTGTGCAAATGTTTCATAGAGGCTTTTGAGGAAATTAAAAAAGCCGCTTAGAAACAAGCGAAAATGGAAATAATGAACATAATAATTAAGGTAAACATGGAAATAATGGCTTGTTTCGAGTGGGGGTGAAGTAAAAATGATCTCGACCTTAATTTCAGATGGAAGAATTGCGTGGGTGGAACTTGGAAATATCAATAACAATGCATTTTGGATATGTCAATATTGGCGTGACTCAGAAATTGATTCCATTACACTGGTAAATTTGAAGATGCATTTTGGGTCTTGGTGTGACTCAGAAATTAATTCCATCTACATACTTGCAGATTTGAAAAAAGTGGGATAAAGCGACGATGCAAAATTATAACACAAATTTGATATGTGGATATCCTTGGTCTCAAATACCATAAATATCTCATGAACAATTAGAGTTCCCCTCCAGTGAAATTCCTTACCCCGTTTACAATTCCAGTTGAATATAGTTCTTTGTCCTTTTATTCCCTAACTGTCATATGTCGTACAGTATATATTATATGTACCATCATATAATATATGTTGTACATATATGTACCATCATAATTTCAAGACTGGTCTCTAGTAAGTGTTCGAATTTTTTCAAACCTTCATAAATATTTCAATTCATTTGTGAATAAGTGTGAACTTTAACATGTGTGGATGTTTCTTATTGGAGCTCTAGACCTTGACCCTTTCAGTGATGCAAAATAGAAAATTTTATTATGGCGCTATAAATCCGAATTCTACAAAGTACACAAACAATAATATTATTATGGAAATGAAGTGAACTTAAACAAAGCTTTGCGATGGCAAAAGGCAATATTATTTTAATGTTATCACATTTTATATCAAAATAGTTCATATATACATGATAAAAGAAAAAAAAAAAATTGGCACTTCCATATGAGTGACAACTTTGAATGGCTATTTATTTCATAAACAACCAATACCTCCAACATATAGTGTGTACTCTTGAACGTGATCACATTTTATATCAAAATAGCTAATGTATACATGATAAAAAGCTTTGATACTTGCCTATATGCAGTAACAACTCTGAATGGTTATCGTTTCTTAACTAGTAGATCCACCATATAATGTGCATTAGGTTTACCTTTTTGCTTGATGTGGCAATCTCATCTGTCTTCTTGCTTTAGATTGTGCATTATTATTATAATTCATCTTCTCATTTATTCTCGTAGCAATGTTTTCCTAGTTTAAGGTTGATCACATATTCATTGGTGACAATATTTTCATTGAATTTGTTCAAGGTTGATGATATCGTGGCAACGTTTTCCTTTCTTGAGGTTGACGATAAATTCATAATGGAGAAAATGTTTTCATGGTTCAAGGTTGGTGATATCGTGGCAATATTTTCCTGGTTTGAGGTTGATGATATATTCAAATGGTGACAATGTTTTCATGGTTTAATGTGGGTCATATATTTATAGATGATGCAGCTATGGCATATACTTTAAAAATGTCCCATTGGTATATGAAAAGACAATGGAAATACTAACTACTTCTTAACTATCTGTTTTCGAATATATAGTCTAATTGTGTACTCGACACGCTTCAAAAATTGAATGTAAACCTTTTAACATGAATTGCAATTGGAATATTTGATTGGAAAGAGCCATTTACAATAATCTCCTTGGGATTCGATAGAAATTTTGAGGGCTATGGATGATTCGACTTAGCCTCCATGTACAACCTCTTAATAGTTCGACCTTAAACACCCTATCTTCGTGTAAAACTTGAGTTATTCAGAGCATCGATCTAGATCGAACAGTTCAGGTTTGGCACAAATTTCCAATGCTTAATGTCCTAACTTATTGCTAGTCATTCCACTCAATTTTGTTGGCGCTATTGGCACAAATTTCCAATGCTTAATGTCCTAACTTATTGCTAGTCATTCCACTCAATTTTCTTGGCGCTGTGTGAGAGCTTGGTATCGTATGTTCATGGTGTATGAAAGTCCACTTTGGCCCAGCCATAACCTGTATTGCATGAGGTTTTGTGGTATTAATGGTGACACCCTGCGTTTTGCTGTACTTCCACTTGCAATTGATTATTTGGAGGATGCCAATTTTCTCGTATGGCTTGAGCCTTCGTCTTCGTCTGTTCTTTCTATGAGATTTCGGTTAGTGAAAGAAGAGGTGTGATCGAACTTGCATTGCATGCAGTGTTAGATGATTGTGGCGATCAGTTGAAGCAATCGACTCTTACAATTGATATTCTAGTTTCTAATGGATGTTGAGACTGTCAAGAATTTGGCTTCCTACATAAGAGCTAAACTCATACAATTGACCAACATTTTTCCTGTCCCTTTGTAATGTCTGCATGGTATGGTAATTGGTGATTGAAGGCTATGTGCACAGCCTTCTCCCCATTCATCATCCCATTTCCTGAATGAATGAAAGAAAAAAAAGTCAAACACAACCTTACTTACCGAGTTGTATTCTCATAGTGATTGGACTATAATGAAATACAAGAAGTCGAGATGTGGCTTCTTGCATTTCTCCCCATGTATTTGCCTGATGTGAAGACAATATATAGTATCGGAAGCACAGACCCAAAACTGTGTGGATGTGTTTTGAAGAGAAAATGTGATGGTATGAAGTGATTTCGATGACCTTAGCATTCCGCCTGCGTGCGCATATTGAAATGGAGTTCCATTTCAATATGCGCACGCAGGCGGAATGCTAAGGTCATCGAAATCACTTAAAGACGAAAAAAGAAAATTGGAATTGGGTTATTTTTTTCTCAATAAATTTGAGGAAAAGAAACAGTGCTGGAATATTGTTTTTTATAATGGAAATAAATTCAATACTATCAATTTTTATTTTTTTTACTGTGAAAATTTTTCTTGAAACGCCCTGAATCTAAAAACTTAACAATTATAACCCATTTCCCAAAATTCCTTACCAAAAATTCTATTGTTTTCCGGCCAAATTTGAAGCCATACTTTGGACTTGTCATTGGAAGTTGCAACAGTGGTCCGTTGTAAATATTAATGGTCAATGGCAAAACCTACCTCAATTGACTTATTATTAAAGCTCGAGGCTCTATCACATGAACAGTATTGTTGGTTTTGTCGGTTTTTTCGTGGATTGTTAGCAATGGTTCGAGGGCTCTATAACACGGTATTCTTGGTTTTGTCGTGGATTGTTGGCCATGTTTTGATGGCAGTCGCGATGGTTTTTTGCGGTTTGTATTCTTGGTTTTGTCCTGGATTGTTGGCCATGTTTTGATGGCAGTTGCGATGACCGTTTGCAGTTTAGTTGGGAGTTTAGTTGGTGTTTATATATATTCATATCGACAGGTTTTCTATTGTGGAATAGGATTTTTCTAAATATATGGCGGATAGGTTTTCTATTTTTGGAGTAAAATTTTTCTAGGTTTTCTGGTTTTCCTTACCAAAAATTCTATTGTTTTCCGGCCAAATTTGAAGCCATGCTTTGGACTTGTCGTTGGAAGTTGCAACAGTGGTCCGTTGTAAATATTAATTGTCAATGGCAAAACCTACCTCAATTGACTTATTATTAAAGCTCGAGGCTCTATCACATGAACAGTATGGTTGGTTTTGTCGGTTTTTCGTGGATTGTTAGCGATGGTTCGAGGGCTCTATAACACGGTATTATTGGTTTTGTCGTGGATTGTTGGCCATGTTTTGATGGCAGTCGCGATGGTTTTTTGCGGTTTGTATTCTTGGTTTTGTCCTGGATTGTTGGCCATGTTTTGATGGCAGTTGTGATGGCCGTTTGCAGTTTAGTTGGGAGTTTAGTTGGTGTTTATATATATTCATATCGACAGGTTTTCTATTGTGGAATAGGATTTTTCTAAATATTAGGCGGATAGGTTTTCTATTTTTGGAGTAAGATTTTTCTGGGTTTTCTGGTTTTCCTTACCAAAAATTCTATTGTTTTCCGGCCAAATTTGAAGCCATACTTTGGACTTGTCGTTGGAAGTTGCAACAGTGGTCCGTTGTAAATATTAATTGTCAATGGCAAAACCTACCTCAATTGACTTATTATTAAAGCTCGAGGCTCTATCACATGAACAGTATGGTTGGTTTTGTCGGTTTTTTCGTGGATTGTTAGCGATGGTTCGAGGGCTATATAACACGGTATTCTTGGTTTTGTCGTGGATTGTTGGCCATGCTTTGATGGCAGTAGCGATGGTTTTTTGCGGTTTGTATTCTTGGTTTTGTCCTGGATTGTTGGCCATGTTTTGATGGCAGTTGCGATGGCCGTTTGCAGTTTAGTTGGTGTTTATATATATTCATATCGACAGGTTTTCTATTGTGGAATAGGATTTTTCTAAATATTAGGCGGATAGGTTTTCTATTTTTGGAGTAAGATTTTTCTAGGTTTTCTGTTTTGGAGTAAGATTTTTCTAATTATAATTTTGCCCTGGATTGTTGGGCATGTTTTGATGGAAGTCGCGATGGTTGTTTGCAGTTTAGTTGGGAGTTTAGTTGGTGTATATATATATTCAAGTGGACAGGTTTTCTGTTTTGGAATATGATTTTTGTTGGGAATTTTCTGGTAAATTCCAAATCAAAACAAAAAATCTGATAAGATAACAATGCAAAATCTGAACAGAGAACAATGCTTTATTTTTCTTTAGGATCTTAACACAAAAAAAAATTATGAGCATACAGAGTTTTACACATACAAATAAAACTTGTATTCATTATGTGTAAAATAAAACTTGTATTCATTAATAAAATGCCTGATACAAAATAAGATCTTCTTCCTGCAATACAAAGATTACACCAGTTCCAAAAGGAATTTACTCTTTGCAACAACAAAAAAAAATACTCGTTTCACAATAAAAATTCAACACTGTTGTGTAAAATTTTTATTTACATTGCTGCATTACATTCCATATGCTCTCAAAAGAAACATTACATATTCAACCAACAAAAATTAACATCCATACGGTGCTGCGTATCTTCTCATTACATTTCATATGCAATGAACAACATCTCAAAAATTCACACTGCTGTGTAATTTTTGTTTCTCTTCTTGGATGTTGCTGCGTTCTTCCTTTTTTTTTACATTACATTACAAAAAAAATGCAACAACTACATAAAAATTACATATATGTTTTTACTTCTTCCGTAAAAAAAAACTACACCCATACTCCCGTGGAAAATATAAAACATTAAAATTAAAAACTTACCTACATTTACGATCATAGTAAATTGCATTAAATTACTTTCCTGACAAGTTGGCGGTCAAACGAAACTTTTACTCCACGCAAGGTTCATGGATCAATGGCAGAGACCTGTACAGCAACTTGGTTTCAGTCGGACGGTGGACAGCGTTGAATTCAATTGGACGGATATCGCTTGCCCAAACAAAACGAACGTTACGTCCCGATGAAAAGCTGTTTTGAAAAACGTACTGGGGACACGCGTCAAATGGTGATTGTATCGGGGGCGTTTGAGAGAATACCACCAACTTGTGAAAAGCGGTGCGATAAAGACAAGCAGTTTTCCGGAATAGTTTTACGGTCGTCGTTTAATGGTCACTGCAGTTGGAATTACAATTTCAACACTCCCCTTTAATTTCAACTGCTGGGTTATCAGTCATACCCAAACATTTCCTCAAAAATTCAAAGATTTTCTAGTCCAATGGCTTTTTCAAAATGTCTGCAACCTGTTCCTGAGTCCTGCAATGTTTTAAAACAATTTCTCCATTGTTTACTAATTCCCTGATATAATGAAACCTTGTGTCAATGTGTTTCGTTCTCTTATGAAACACCGAATTCTTGGATAATGCAATAGCTGAGCTGTTGTCACAAAAAATCAGTGTTCCTTTTGCCTGCTCTTGGCCTAAGCTCCTTAACATTCTTCTCATCCAAATTGCTTGACATGTTGCTGTTGTAGCTGCCACATATTCTGCCTCTGCTGTAGACAATGCTACAATAGGTTGTTTCTTAGAAGCCCATGAAATGGCTCCCGAATCCATGTGAAAGACATAACCGGAAGTGCTTTTCCGATCATCTACACTTCCAGCCCAATCAATATTAGTGTATCCAATTAAACTGAAAATTCTAAAGTAGTATATAAAATTCCAAACCATTTAGTACCTTTAACATACCTCAGAATCCTTTTTGTTGCCTGCCAATGTGCTTCCTTTGGCCTCTCCATGAATCTAGAAATTAAACTAACAGCAAACATTATATCCGGCCTAGTTGCAGTCAAATACATGAGGCTGCCAACTATGCTCTTATACAAGCTAGGATCAAAATCCTTGATGTTGTCCTCTTTGCTGAGTTTTAATCCCATCACTGTGGGAGTAATTGTTGCCTTGTTGTCCTGCATGTTAAATCTTGCCAACACTTCATTAACATATTTTGCTTGTGAAATAAAAATCCCATTTTCATTTTGATCTACTTCTATTCCTAAGAAGTATCTCAGCAAACCCATGTCAGTCATTTCAAATTCTTTTTTCATGACCGTTTTGAAACTTTCAATAAGGCAATCATCATTACCTGTGAAAATAACATCATCAACATATAACACAACAATTAGTAATTTCCCATCTTTTTCTTTGATGTAAAGGGTGGGTTCTCCCTCACACCTTTCAAATCCATTTTCTAGTAGATAGGAATCTATCCTACTGTACCATGCTCTTGGTGCTTGCTTCAGCCCATAAAGTGCTTTCTTCAATCTGCACACTTTGTGCTCTTGGCCTTTCTTTTCATAGCCTAGAGATTGCTCAATGTAAACCTCTTCCATTAACACTCCATTTAGGAATGCTGACTTCACGTCCATTTGGTAAACTTTCCATTTGTTTTGTACTGCTATGGACAGCACTACTCTCACGGTTTCCATTCTAGCAACCAGTGCAAAAGTCTCCTCATAGTCTCTCCCATACTGCTGCTTATATCCTTTGACTACAAGTCTTTCCTTGTGTCTTTCTATCTTGCCTTCAACATTACTCTTGGTCTTGTAAACCCATTTAACTCCAATGACTTCTTTTCCTTTTGGTAGCTCAACCAAATCCCATATCTTGTTTCTTTCTATGGCATTGATTTCCTCATCCATAGCTTCTATCCATTTCCTATCCTTAATAGCATCTTCGAAATGAATAGGGTCATCAACATGACAATATAAAGCAAACAAAGAATTCATACCTTCATCGTAAATGTCACTTAAATTTCTGAATTTCTTACCTCTTTCATTTGGTGTGCAAGTGCTTGAAGAAGCACTTGAATTTCGTCCTTGTGATGTGCTTGGAGAAGCACTTTCATTTCTCCTCAAGGGTGTCCCTTGCTGCCCTTGTGTTGGCGCTGCTGTTTGGGGATGTATTTCAACCATCTCCTCATCATCTTCATCATGAGACAAACAGTTTTTAACATTCACTGTTTTCTCTATGCTTCCATCCCAAGCTTCCTCCTCAATGAATTGAACATCTCTGCTCACAAAAAACTTCTTGGTAGATGGGATATACAACCTGTAAGCTTTGGATTCCTCACTGTATCCAATGAAAATACATTTTTCCCCTTTGTTGTCCAACTTCCTCCTTAGCTGATCTGGAATGTGTGCATAAACCACACAACCAAAAACTTTCATGTGGGTGACTCCTTGCTTTCTCCCACTCCATGCTTCTTCTGGCACTCTGTTCATGACTGCTTTTGTAGGACACCTATTCAAAATATATATTGCACAGTGTACAGCTTCAGCCCAATAATCATTTGGCAAATGCTTTGCCTTTAACATACTCCTCGCCATATCCATGATTGTCCTATTCTTCCTTTCAGCAAATCCATTTTGCTGCGGAGTGTACCTTGTGGTAAACTATTTGTGTATTCCATTTTCTCTACAAAAGCGTAGAAATTCCTTGGAGATATACTCACCTCCTCTATCAGTTCTTAGAACTTTGATATGCAGCCCGCTTTGGTTTTCCACAAGTGCTTTGAAATTCTGAAATTTTTCAAACACTTCACTTTTGTTCTTCAGGAAATAAACCCAAGTCTTTCTGGTGAAATCATCAATAAATGTTAGAAAATATTGGTTGCCTGCTAGTGATGGAGTTTGCATCAGTCACATAAGTTTGAGTGAACAATTTCTAAAGGTGTTTTTGCCCTTATGCTTTTTCCTAATGGAAAACTTTCTCTGTGTTGTTTCCCCAATATGCAACCTTCACAAAGGTTGTCTGGTTTCTCTATCAATGTTAATCCTCTTACCATTCCTTTTCTACTCAACAAGTTAAGACCTCCAAAGTTGAGATGTCCAAATCTCAAGTGCCACAACCAATTTTCATCCTGGGTTCGCTTTGGAAAGCCTCTTGGGTAACTGTTGCAATTACTTCTTTGTTTTCCAAATTTTCCTTTATTCTGAGAGGGAACATCATGTTCCTCATCATCTTCACTTCAGCAATACATCGTTTTCTGGGTGCTCTATCCATGATGGTGCATACATCATTCTCAAAGGAAACATTGTAACCCTTTTGAACAAGTTGTCCAATACGTAAGAGATTACATTTCATTCCAGAACATAATAGACATCTTCTACGGTTTTCCTTTCACCTTTCTTTGTAAATATTTTTACTTCTCCTTTTCCCATAACAAAAAATTTACTATCAGTCCCAAGTGTGACTTGTGACTTCACAATCTGATCTAAGTTGGAAAACAAGGCTATGTTTCCTGTCATATGGTTACTACAACCGAAATCTAGAAACCATATATCATCACTCTTTGTTTCAGCCATATTACAAGCTAACAACACATTATCTTGGCTAATATTTTCTCTAGTTATATTTGCACTAGATCTATTACTCATATCATGTTGTTTCTTCCTACATTCATTTGCATAATGATCATATTTTTTACAATAATAACATTGGACATTGGATTTTTCATACCTTTTTCCTTGAGCATGATGTTGTCAACTTTTTTGACTGTTGCCTTGGCCTTGGTTCTGATTTAGATTGTTTCCTCTTCCTTGAGCATTTGCTGGACTGTTTCTTCCACCTCTGTTTTGGCTTCTGCCTCTTCCTCTCTTATTTCCTCTGCCTTGACCTCTTCCTCTTCTAAAGGACATCTAGGTTTTAAAGGCTTGTTGTAGAGATGAGTTTTCATTTCTACTCAACCTCTGCTCATGTGTTATCAGTGATGCATGAAGTTCATCAATTGAGAAATTTGTGAGATCCTTTGTCTCCTCTATGGTGGTGACAATCACATCAAAATTTGAGGGTAGGGCCCTCAATAGTTTCTCCATAATCCTCCTTTCTTCAAGAATCTCTCCATGAGACCTTATTTGTGTGATGAGACAAATCACTTGTGTGAAGAATGAGTCAATATTGTCTGACTCCTTCATGCAAAGATTCTCAAAATCTCTCCTCAGCAACTGTAGTTTTGTTGTCTTCACTTTCTCCATGCCTTGATAGGTTGTCTTGAGAGTTTTCCATGCTTCTTTGGATGTCTTGGCTGCTGTTATCCTTGGAAACACACTCTCATGCACTGCTTGATACAAAAATACGAGGGCTTTTGAGTCCTTCTTCTTATAGCTCTTCAACAGATCTTTCTCTTCCTTTGTCAAGTTATTAAACTCTTCTTCATCTGCTGGTTTTTCAAATCCATATTCAACTAATTCCCATAAACCTTGAGAAGCAAACAGGTCTCTCATGGTTATTGCCCAATAGTCATAGTTTTTCCCATTAAACTGTGGGAGCTGAGTATTAAAAATACCCATGCTAGCGCTGGTGCTGGTGTTGGAGCCAGCCATTCTTGCACTCTAAACTATGCTTCAAATATACTTGACTGTGTATTTAAGAATCACTGACTGTCTTCAACAGCTACACAAAAAAACTTTGAGAAATACTTAGATCCTTTGACTGAGTCTTCACTCTGCTGGAGAAGCTGTTGCAGCAAAAAAAATCCTTCCCTTCAGCTTCTCTGACACCTTCAAAGAGCCTGGACAAGCTCTGATACCACTGTTGGGAATTTTCTGGTAAATTCCAAAACAAAACAAAATTTGAACAGAGAACAATGCTCTGTTTTTCTCCAGGATCTTAACACAAAAAAAAAGTCTGAGCGGACAGAGTTTTACACATACAAATAAAACTTGTATTCATTAATAAAATGCCTGATAAAAAATAAGATCTTCTTCCTCCAACAGAAGGATTACACCAGTTCCAAAAGGAATTTACTTTGTCTCTGCAACAACAACAAAAAAATACTCTATCTCACAATAAAAATTCAACATTGTTGTGTAAAATTTTTATTTACGCACTGCTGCGTTACATTCCATATGCCCTCAAAAGAAACATTACATATTCAACCAACAAAAATTAACATCCATACGCTGCTGCGTATCTTCTCATTACATTTCGTATGCAATGAACAACATCTCAGAAATTCACACTGCTGTGTAATTTTTGTTTCTCTTCTTGCTTGGACATTGCTGCGTTCTTCCCTTTTTTTTTACATTACATTACAAAAAAAATGCAACAACTACATAAAAATTACATATATGTTTTTACTTCTTCCGTAAAAAAAACTACACCCATACTCCCGTGGAAAATATAAAACATTAAAATTACTTTCTTGACAAGCCGGTGGTCAAACGAAACTTTTACTCCACGCAAGGTTCATGGATCAATGGCGGAGACCTGTACAACAACTTGGTTTCAATCGGACGGTGGACAACATTGAATTCAATCGGATGGATATCTCTTGCCCAAACAAAACGAACGTTACATCCCGATGAAAAGCTGTTTTGCAAAACGTATTGGGGACACGCATCAAATGGTGATTGTATCGGGGGAGTTTGAGAGAATACCACCAACTTGTGAAAAGCGGTGCGATAAAGACAAGAAGTTTTCCGGAATAGTTTACGGTCGCCATTTAATGGTCGTTGCAGTTGGAATTACAATTTCAACCATTTTTCTAAATATTAGGTGGATAGGTTTTTATTGTTGGAGTAAGATTTTTTAGGTTTTCTACTCTGGAGTAAGATTTTTCTGATTATAATTTTGTCCTGGATTGTTGGCCATGTTTTGATGGCAGTTTGGATTAGGGTTTGAATTTGACGGACAAATTGCCTGTCATGGGGTGACTTTCCCTTCAAATATAAGTTAAAAAATTATAAATCTGTCAAAAATCTGCCTTGAAACTATGAAAACACATTGGAAACTCTGAAAATTAACGGGATGGTCTTTTTTGAAATTCCAACCCTAGTCGCGATGGGTTGTTTGCAGTTTAGTTGGGATTTTAGTTAGTGTTTACATATATTCATGTCGACAGGCTTTCTATTTTGGAATAGATTTTTTCTAAATATTAGGGGGATAGGTTTTCTATTTTTGGAGTAAGATTTTTCTAAGTTTTCTATTTTGGAGTGAGATTTTTCTAATTATAATTTTGTCCTCGATTGTTGGCCATGCTTTGATGGAAGTAGCGATGGTTTTTTGTAGTTTAGATGGGAGTTTAGTTGGTGTTTGTAAATATTAGGTGGATAGGTTTTTTATTTTTTTTTTAAGATTGTGTTAGGTTTTTTTAAATTTTGGAATAAGATTTTTCTAATTATAATTTATGAGATAGATGGAAGAGTTTTGGTAAAATTAAATATTAAATTTAATTTTTTATGTGGTTTAATGTCAATTTATCTAATTAAAAGTTGTTAAAAAAGAAACTCTAATCTAAATCTCCAAACAAATTAATTATCCAAAAAAAATTAAACATATTTCCATTCATTATCATACTTATTTTTAATAATAAATATTTATTAGCATATAATCATTCATTGTTTGCTTTCTATTAATTCTTGTATTCTTTTTAATAGCAACATTTTTTTTTAATAATAACAATGTGTTTTCACATTTTTCTATTAATTTTTATTTATAGTTTAAATATTTACTTATTGCTTACATTTTTTTCATAAAGTTATGTTATCATGTAACAATAGATTATTACCAATTTTATTCTCCCTCCACAAAAGTTTTGATAATTTAATTATGCACTTAAGCTATGTTATCATGTACCAATAGAGCAATTTGATTCCCCCTCCACAAAGGTTGTGGTGCTTAAATCATGTACTTAATATAACTAAGGTATATGATCATATTACACTTGTTTTAATATGTGATATTAATAAGTTATGATATTAACTCATCTTATGGTAACAAAACCTACTTATAAGTTCAGAATCTCTGTATAAATATATGATTAAAAATATTATTAAATGATTCTTTTTATAATTAACAATAATATTAATATTTTAAAACCTGCCTAAATCCATCTTCACCCTGGATCTATCAAGCTTTAAGAGGGATTAAATCCTTCGAGGTGCAAACCTCTTTTTTGAGTGCAAAACTTGAGGAAAGGTTTGTACCTCAAGAGATTTGGATAGATCCAAGGTTAAGATGGATCTAGGCTAGTTTCAGTCATGTGTGGTCATACAAAATTTGTTGAATATTTAATTATTTTGATCATTTTAAACATGCTAAATATGTCTAAGATTAATTTGGTCAATTTAAATTTACATTTGCTTAGCTACCTCTGTTGATATGAGAGAAATTGTTAGTAGCTTGAATGATGAAAAAGGATGAAATAAAAATGTTGAGTGCAAAGTGATAACGTAACAATGTTGAATGATAAAAAATGTGGATAATAAGAATATAGTCAATTACAAACACTCTTCATTGCAATCAATCTGAAACTATTTTATTCTATTATTCTTATTTTCAAACCTATTAGTTTTGTCATTTTTTCATATCGATAATATGAAAAGCGCAATTGAAATGATATACCATTCAAATATTTAACTCGAGCTACTGCAGTAAACATCATACCTTGTCTCTTTTGTGACTTATGGAGTGTTATACCCTAAATAAAAGAGGGTTATAATAAAAATGTATCCAATTACAAATAGTTTATTAGGAAGCAAACATTTCGAGTAAGTGGACATTTTATTTAGGATGAAAAATCAGGTATTGTATTTATGGTTGAATTACTGTAACATGAAATTCAATGCATGTTATGAATAATTTTTATGTGCTTACACCGAGAGAGTGTGTGTATGCTTTGGATGTGAAAAGGAGAGACAAAGAGATATAAATATATAGATGAGGGGAGAGGGAAGAAGAGAGAGGCAAATACAGGTGGGGAGGAAGAGATATAGATATGGAGAGAGAAGTGTTGGAGGGAGAAAGGGAAAGAGAGAGAGAAACACGAAGGAGCAAATGGAGGGAGAGAGATAGATGTATAGATATGGAGAGAGTATATGTATGTTTGTGAGAAATGATGAAATAATTAAAGTAAAACAGTTAATTTAAAGTTGGTCGACTCTAGATTTTGAATATAATATGTTTATTTTAAAATATTATATAATGTTTTTTAATAAAAATACTCATTTTCCTCCCTGGCAAATAGATCGGCTAGAAGGAGTCCTAGCCACGGTACAGCACAACAAAAATCTCGACATACAGGGAGGAAGTCCATGGGATATAAAAAAGACTCTCAAAGAAACCAAGAAGAGGGGATGCAAAACGGATCTGTAGAGAACCATTGCAGTGGGAGAATTGCTTATGGAATCAGGGAGATTCCCTAAGCTGACCAAATACTATAAACCTACAGCTCACTTACTATGAAGCTGATCTCCTGGAATGTGAGAGGACTCAATAGCCCCTCAAAAATCAGAATGATCAAGAACTTGATTCAACAAGAAAAACCTTCTATAGTTTTTCTTCAAGAAACTAAAAGCAGCACAATTGCCATGGACAAAGCACGCAACAAAATTTGAGCCGGCAGCAGCTCAATGTCCGTAGACGCCTCAGGAGCTTCAGGTGGATTAGCCATGCTATGGAATCCACAGATCCTTACTCTTTACGACTTCCACGCTACCCATTTCCTCATTCAAGCATATTTTCATCTTATGGGCACAAATATTCATGGGCACCTTTCAAATGTTTATTTTCCGCAAAGCATTCAACAGAAATTAGATCTGTTGAATACGATCTCTAGTTTAAATGAGCACAGACAGTTCCTGCTCTGGATTTGTGGAGGAGATTACAACATCATACAATCGCTGGAGGAAAAGACAGGGGGACGAACAAGATTAGAAACTGACAGCAAAGGGCTCAAAGATTTTATTCAGGACAATCACTTAATGGACATTCCAACCACCAATGGGATCTTTACTTGGACTAACAAGCGCAGTGGTACCAATCACATCGCCTCCAGGCTTGACAGGTTCCTCCTTTCAGATAATGCAATCCATATAGGAGGCGACTTCAATGCATCAATTTTGCCCCAAGGAGGTTCAGACCACTGGCCCATAATGCTTCAATGATCTCGGCCTGGTACACGATGCAATAGGCCTTTCCGCTTTGAAGCCTTTTGGCTTACAAACCCAAATTTTAGGCAAATAGTAGAAGAGGCTTGGAAGTCCTACAGGCCACCAGAAGGAGCCAAAATGTATCAATTCCAGCAAAAGTTAAAAAACTTAAAGCAAGTCCTCAAGAACTGGAATAGAACACAATTTGGTAACATACAGGAGAATCGAAAAAGGTTGGAAAAGCAAATGGAAGCACTGCAGCAAGACATCATCAAAGAAGGCCGAACGGAGGAACAGTCCCAACAAGAGCAAATCCTCTGGCATCAATTAGAAGAACGGAGGAAACAAGAAGAAATACTCTGGCGACAAAAATCACGAATCAGCTGGCTAAAAGAGGGAGAAAAGAACACAAAATTTTTTCACAGAACAGCTATCCAAAGGCGAATGCATAATAACATAACTTTCATCAACAACCAACAAGGAGAGCGAGTCAAAGCTCACGAAGACATGGAAAAGGAATTAACCAACTACTTTCATGACATCCTCAAAGAACCGGAAGGAAATAGGGACACAGAAATTCGAGCCATCACTCAGCATATTCCTCGAATAATAACTGATGAGCACAACAACAAACTGCTTCAGCCCACATCTCAAAAAGAAATTGAAGAAGCGATGAACCAGCTCAAGGATGGCAAAGCCCCTGGGCCAGACGGTTTCACTGCCAATTTTTACCATGAATTCTGGGAGTTAATCAAAGAAGAGGTCTGGGAGCTGGTGGAAGAATCAAGAAGCATGCATTGGATTCTTCCAGCTCTCAATACTACTTTCATAGCATTGGTCCCCAAATGTGCTGAACCAAGTAAACCGGAAAGCTACCGACCCATTGCTTTATGCAATGTCATATACAAGCTCATCACCAAGGTCATAGCAAATCGGCTCAAACCTCTCCTACCCTTACTCATTTTGCCGGAACAAACAGGTTATGTTGAAGGGCGGCAGATAATGGACGGCATCATCTTATCAAATGAGGTGATTCACTCTCTCAAGATTTAAAAAAAGCCAGGTATGCTTCTAAAACTAGATTTATCCAAAGCATTTGACAAGCTCAGTTGGAACTATATACAAAAAATGCTTATAGCTTTTGGCTTCAGTCACACTTGGACAAGATGGATCATCAATTTAATCTCCTCTCCAAACTTTTCGGTTCTGTTAAATGGTTCTCCTTCTCATCCCTTTCGGCCATTTAGAGGCATAAGACAAGGGGACCCACTGTCACCTTTCCTCTTTGTCCTCATGGCAGAAGGGCTGGGTAGACTTCTAAAGGCCGCTGTCTCTTCTCAAATGCTCAAAGGCATCTCTGTGCATGGCCTGCCACCTCAATCCCACCAGCAATTTGTTGACGATACCTTGCTATTTGGATACCCATCTTCTCAAGAAGCCTCTGTCTTTAAATCCTTGCTCTCCATCTTCTCCCAAGCTTCCGGAACCTCCATCAATGCATCGAAATCCCAGCTCTATTTTTTCAACACCCCCCCCTCCACTCAAAGGAACATAGCTAGAATATTGCAATTCTCTATTTCCAAGCTTCCTTCGTCTTACTTAGGGGCCCCCCTAGCCGCTGCAGCTATCAAGCATTCCTCCTGGCAGACTCTTCTAGATAAGCTAGAATCCAAACTCTCCCTGTGGACTTACCGGGCTCTCAACACCGCCAGCAGGCTTGTCCTAATTAAATCGGTTCTTCAGGCCATGCCATTGTACCTCTTTTCTCTTTTGGCTGCCCCAAAATGGATTCTAAAATCTATTCGCAATCTTCAGCGTAACTTCCTCTGGGGGTCTTCGGGCCTTAACAGGAAATGGGCGCTTGTAAATTGGGAGAACGTCTGCAAACCCAAGTCAGAAGGAGGCCTGGGCTTACGAGACCCTATCCAGAACAACAACACTATGGGAGCTCGATTGTGGTGGAATTGGATCACCAAGCCCAATGCACCTTGGGCCAAAATATGGCAGGCCAAATATGCACCAGGCAGTCAATGGTTTGATTTAATCCAAATCAATTCCACTACCCAAGGATCCCCCATTTGGAACGCAACCAAACCACACAGCAAGTTCATTCAAGAACACAGCTTCTGGGAAATTCACTCCGGCACTACGGCAAGATTTTGGGAGGACTCGTGGCAGCAGCTCCCCAGGCTCGACACAGTTTTTCATAAGCCCCTCTGGCAAGAGAAAATGCAGCAAGCACACCTTACTCATGTTAATCAATTTTGGCAACACTCCGCAAGCACCGACTTCAGAATCTGGAAGAAAGCTAGCCTCTGGCAAAGAGCTGGGCAAGGAGAATCTTATGAGGACATAGATCAAGAATTATCATTCAGAAGAATTCGATACTCTACTCTACAGGATCGCCTCAGATGGGGACACATGCCTGAGGGCACATTCACCACCAAAGAGGCACACCAGCTCAGATATTCCAAAAATTAGCCCAATAAGGACCCCATCTGGGAAAAGATTTGGCAACCAGGAATATGGCCCAAAATCTCAACCTTTCTATGGCTGCTCAGCAAAAGAAGAATACTCACATGGGACAACCTGGTAAAGCGCGGATTTGTAGGGCCATCAAGATGCCCGAATTGAAATAGTCAGTCTGAAACAATTCGGTCACCTCATGGAAACTTGTCCGTTAGCAGCGCAAATATGGAGGAAAGTTGAAAGTTGCAACATGAGATCAGAAGCCAGGACAGAGGATATAACCGAGAATCTAAGGAACTGGGTCAAATCCCCCTTCAAGAGTCAGCTTCTCAACCATCTGTGGAGCCTCTTACCAGGATTCATATATTGGACTCTATGGAAGGAAAGAAACCATAGAATTTTCAACAATTCTTCCAGGTCCATTGAGGCCTTATGGCTAATCTTAAACAAACAACTGCAAGAAACACTTGCCATCAAATCTTGGTCGGATACAGATATGCCAGACTCCCCATTGGAATGTAGGATTCTGAAGGCATGGAACATAAACCTCTCAGCAATACCGAAGGAAAACACCCGAACCTCTAACAGCAGCGCCTCTCCCTCCAGCTGGTCCCCTCCAGCTTATGCTACCTATAAGTTAAACTTTGATGGGGCAGCCAAAGGCAATCCAGGGCTTGCGGGTTATGGAGGACTCTTTCGAAATCACTCAGGAGAGATAATGCAGATTTTCTATGGCTCACTGGGCAAAGACACCAATAATGTAGCTAAATTAGAAGGATTATGGAGGGGCTTATGTCTTGCAGAACAGAACAGATACTTCCCCTTGGAAGTGGAGGGAGACTCCTTAATCCTTATCAATGTCGCCCAAAGAATACAGGTAGGTACGTCAGCTGTTAAGGTAGCCACGAGCTCGAGGCTACTAAGCAGGTTGGAATCTTTGGAGGAAAAGCTACAAACTCCCCAAAGCTTAACCTTCAAGAACATAAGAAGAACAGCGAACAAGGTGGCGGACAGACTTGCCAACCAAGGTGCTTCTCAGGGTATTGTATACTTTACAGGATCCCTGGATACCTCCGACGATGATAAGCTTAACAATGACTGCATCTCTCTGGCACAGAAGGACCTCATCCTCCCGGATGCCGGTGCAACTGCAACATGCTAATGGCATGAGCCATCACGTGGGCAAGTGGCAGGCCCGCGGTGTCCAAGGGTACCATGTTAAGCGGATTATTAATATGCATAAAATCAAACAGAGGAAGGCATTAATGCCTGTCATCTCGGCTCGAGGGAGGGGGCTGCAGATCAATGCAATGGAGCATTTTAAGGAAGGAATGTGTAGGGTTCAGGGGAATATGGGTGAGCATTGCACAGGTGCCTTGCTTCGCTCAGAAGGCAAAGAGCATAGGAACTTGAGAGGAGTCACGCTGGTTTTTGAGCCGGGAGAACACGCACCTGCAACGGTGCTGAGACTGTGTTGGTTTTTATTGTGGGAGGAGCTCAGGGTGATTGGGCAAAGTCGCATTCTGCAATGCCGAGGGAGAGGCCGCGGATGGGCAGCCGAAGAGGGGGAACTAGAGGCAAGGCCCTCTCGCAGCAGCAAAATTTCAATTCGCCCTCCTCCTCCATCGAAGTAACTTCAATGCCACGGAGGTACCAAGGCAGCAATGAGGAGGACAGTGGTTTTAATGGCAGAAATCCAAGTTCAGAGGAGGGTCAGCAGGAGCTCCCTACGCTCAGGTATCGACTCCCCTGCCCTCAAGCTAATTCCACTCTGATAGTTTCTATTTCGGTTGAGTAGGGCATCTCTCAGAACATGGAGGCAGAGCCTCTCCCAGAATGGCCTCGCTCCAGCAGAGAGGAATCTCCGGTCGCTTGCCTTCCGGTTGGGGTAGACACCCGTGGGTTGGCCCCGGGACGTGTGCTCGGTCCTGAACTTGTGCGCCCAACCTCTAATTGTGAACATGATGCTGGCCCTTCAACGCGGGCTGGTCCAAGCAAACCCGCACCAGAAGGGAGCCCGGACGCGGTCATCGAGCTCTCCGACTCTGAAGATATGCTCCGTTTCAGCTGCCGGATTGAAGAAGCGCCCCAGACTACCGATGATGAATAAACTCGCTCTGGTAACCTCTGCTGTTTTTCTTGGGTTCTCAATGTATGACTCTGCCAAGCGTTGTCCACATCTCTGTCAATGTGTCGGCTTTAATTGTTCAAGTGTCGAATGTAATTGTTCAAGTGTCGGCTGTAATAGTCCAGGTGTCTGTCGGTCTTTGTATGGGTCAGTCCATGGCCCTGGTGTCTGTTATGTTACTATGTGTTCTGTCAATATGTCTTCAGTGGTCAAGCAACAAATTCCAATTTTGAATTCTACTCAATTTTGGAAATGAAAGCAGGGCAAGGAAAGGGCTGATAGGCAAAACTTCAAAGCCTTGCCCATTGTAATCTTTATGTATCTCTGTTTTGTATAATAATAGATTAGTCACATTCAGAAAAAAAAAATAAAAATACTCATTTTTATTTGGTTGAGAGATGTTCTCCAACCTTGGATGCTAGAGTTGTGTAAGGTTAATGTAAACATTTTGACTGGGTAAAAATAAAAATAAAATATTGTAGAATGTAACGTAATATATTGTAAACATTTTAACTTGGTGAAAATAGAATAAAAATAATAAAATAAAAATAACCCTATAAAAATTAATAATAATAAAAAAATGACCCATGGTAATTATGTGGAATATAACCTATTTAACGGGGAAATTAAACTAACCTATATCCATCTTTGTTTAATGTTATTTGTAGATACATAATTAGTTGTAGAAAATGATGGCATTGAATCTATGTAGCCTATAAAGGTAAAAAAATTATGGATCTATTGAATGGATGAATACATGAGCCAAAGAGGGGAGATGTTGTAAGGTTATGTTATGTTATGTTATGTAAACATTTTGACTTAGTCAAATTAGATAATAATAAAAATAAAAATATATTTAAAAAAATCAATAAAATGTTGTAATGTTTTGTCGTATCATGTTTAACATTTTTACAGGTCAAATTAAGTAATTATTATTATTATTATTATTATTATTATTATTTTGACAATTCATGATTTTCCCACAGTATTTTTAACCCATGGTATTATACTCTAATGTAATTATTTAAGAGGGTGCATAACGTTTTTTTAAATACAATTCTCCAATTTTACATTGGTTGCAGAGTAGAGCTAGCTAACTAGTGATTTTTTATTCATTTTTACTCTGTCTATTTGCTCAACCATTTTTGGTTGGTTGCAGAGCATAAGAGAGATGGCTAACTAGTGATTTTGGATTCCTAAGAAGGTAAGCACTTTAACCATTAATCAATTTATAAGTTATTTCATAATAAATTTATAAGTTATTTCATAGTAATTTTTATATGGCAGAAAGGACGGTTAATGAATCAAACTAGTAGGTTGTCCATTTCCTCACAAAATAATATGATTGATTCCACATGAAATTTGAATATATTTATCAAATAAAAGGAGGGTTAATGAATCAAACTAGTAGGTTGTCCCTTTCCTCACAAAATAATATGATTGATTTCACATAAAATTTGAATTTATTTATCAAATAAGTGTTAATTAAATTTTGTATTTGAAAATAACATAAAGAAATCAATAGAGTAAATAGTAAGAAAACATCATTATTAAGTTATTTAAAAATCAACAAAAAAGAAATCTCAACTAACAAAACAAACTTCATTTATCAAGTAAAAAAAAAAAATTGCTAAAATTACATTTAAAATAAAAATAATTATGGTTAATAATTAAACTATCTTAGATTCATCTTAACTCTCCATCTACCAAGCACAAAGAGGGATCAAATCTCCTCAACAGATTTAGTTTGATCCCTCTAGGGGCTTGGTAGATCGGGAGTTAAGATGGATCTAAGCTGGTAAAATAGAATAATGATTATGTAACCATATTTAAATTTAATTAATAAGCACATAAACTTACAATATGTATCAATATGTTTAATCATGGATATTCACATTCACGTTTCCATAGATATCATTAACTTGTAAATAGGCTTTGTTACAATACCATGGGCCAATACAATGGCTCATCAATACAACATGCCCAAAAACAATCTCTCATCTCACACTCAAAATATTTTATAAAAAAACTATTTGAAATTATTTTTATAACATCTTAAATTAAATTTAAAAGAAAAAATATTATAATTACTTTTGAAAAAACATATATATTAATTAAAATATTTTGACTCAATAAAATTATGTAAAAATAAAATTAAACTAAAAATTTAATAATTAATAATTAAACCAGACTAGATCCATCTTAACTTTGGATCCTTCAAGCTCCCAAAGGGATCAAATTTTTAGAAGTGCAAACCTTTCTTCAAGTTTTAAACTCAACAAAGAGATTTGTACCTTGAGAGGCTTCATCCCTCTCGGCTCTCGATAGATACGGAGTTAAGATGGATCTAGGCTGGTCTAATTACTTTGAAATTAATGTACATCATGTATCTAGTTGCATTAAATCATAAATCAACATCTACACTAAAATCAATGCATCTAGTGTATGTAATCAAATAGGATTAGAAATCAATATCTACACTGAAATCAATACATCCAATGCACGCAATCAAATAGGATTATAAATCAAAATCTACATGAAATCAATGCATCTAGTTTAAGTTATTAAATAGGATTAGAAATCGACATCTACATTGAAATCAATGCATCTAGTACAAGCGGTCAAATAGGATTAGAAATCAATATCTACACTAAAACCAATGCATCTAGTGCAAGCAATCAAATAGGAGTAGAAATAAACATCTACATTGAAATCAATGCATTTAGTGTAAGGTATTAAATAGGATTAGAAATCGACATCTACACTGAAATCAATGCACCTAGTGCAAGTGATCAAATAGGATTAGAAATCAATATATACACTAATACTAATGCATCCAATGCAAGCAATCAAATAGAAGTAGAAATCAACATCTACATTGAAATCAATGCATATCTCTCTCCCTCCCTCTTCCTCTCCTTCTCTCTCTCCCTTCATCTTCCTCTCCCTCTCTCTTCCCCTTCTCTCTCTCTCTTATCTCTCCATATCTATGCCTCCCTTTCTCTCTCTCTTCTCCTTATTTCCCTATCTCTATCCTCTCATTTTCTCTCTCTTCCCTCATCTCCTCTCTCTCTCATTCCATCTTCATCTCTCCCTTATTTTGATTTTGAAATAAGTTATGGTTTTTGGGCATATGGTATTGATAAGTCATATGGTGTTGGCCCATGGTATTGTAACAAAATAACATAATAATCAAAAGCCTAGATGGTTCATGGTATTGATAAACCATAGTATTATGATTTTTTTCCCTCCTCTCCCTCTCTCTCTCTATCTTTCTCTTCTGGGTATTAGTCCATGGTATTGTAAAAAAACCTATTTAGAAGTTAATAATACTAATACCTCAAAAATCCTTTCTCACAAATAGAATTCCACTTTACATGTCGGATGAAACCAATTACAATTTTTTTTCCATGTTAAATTTATATTATTCTTATACATAATAATTAGATGGATTTATAATTAGGGTTGATATTAGATTAATTAATTTGGGCTGACATTATATTATTTTTTTATTAAATGTTAAATGTGTTAAATGTTAAGCATTACATGTTAAACATTTACTCTTGAGATATACCCCCATAGGCTATAGAGCACCTGACACAATAAAATTATAATTTAGTTAATTTTCATGAATGTTTTTTTAGTCAATACAATTTTGCTGGTAATGGTTGATATGATATGTATTATGAAGTAAGTCTTTTGATTATTATAGTAAATCAATGTATGATATCATTTGCTTGATATAAAATGTATTATGAAGTAATTGTTTTGATGTTTATAATAAATCATGTCTAATACCATTTTCTTTATAAGTTTCCCTAACTATAATGGTAAACATGATACTGCACTTCATAGTAAAATTGGGCTAAGGCAGTGATTGAGTTGAAATGTTGTATACTTGGGTTAGATATGTAGTTTATGACTTTAGAAATGTTTGAGAGTAGACCATAGTCAACCATGAAATTTCAATTTTTTAATGAAAGAATTGAACCTTAATTTCAATTTGACTCTAATTAAATTTGTTTGGGTTTTAGCTAGAATAGTCGTTATCTCGGACACTGGAGTTCAATTCCCTAAAATAGCATGACATGATGTTAAAAAATATTTTTGGCTATATACCTATGAATATTGTTATCATATAATTGGTAGCATAGTTACCAAATTCACCTGAATTAAGGCAAAAAATACGAAACTTTGATGATACGATTCGAATGCCGAATAGTTTGATAAAATTTGTTTTGGTTAGTAGCATAGATTTGAAATACATAAAACTTAGGGGAATTGATTTTGTGGATGAGATGGGAATTGAGTGTTCTTGGGGATTTGAATTTAATTGTATAGAAATTCTTATGCATGGGCTTGAAGCCAAATTGTTCTTCTATGTGGGTAGGGTTTCAAACCAAACCCTAGAAAAATGGTCATCGAATTATGGGTAGTTGATTAGCACGACTACATAAATTGTGTAGAACAGAAACACTTCTTAGACAATTATTGAATTTATGTGTTTTTTCAGGGTTACATTGTATTGAATAGACCCTGGGCTTTGGTGCAGTAGCTGAAGCAAGCCCACATCTAAGTCTGTATGAGATTATGGAAACTCAATTTGAGTTTCTCACAAACTGGTTGTTGACCTAGGTTTTAGCAATGTAGTATAATGAGATGCAATATATTATGTAATTCTTAAGGCCTGTTCGATACAACACATGTTATAAAAAGTCTTAAACGAAATGTTGTTATCTTCCTTACCTAGGATACTCTGAGGTGAAAATAGAATTAGCGATTATGGATTTTTACAAGTATATATCAATGACGAAGCCTAGCCATATTATGGTCAAGCCGATACCTAATCTGGCCACAGAACATTTGCCATCAGCCTTCCCTTTATTTTACATAACCCCCTAAACATATGAGAAAGTTATACATGAGTTCTTTGGGTCGTAAACAAACCCTAGAAAAAATTTCACCTAACTATGGGTCGTTGGTCAGCGGGGCTGCTTAAATTGTATTGATCTGAATTAAATCCCTATAAAAATAGTCGTTGAATTATGGGTTGTTGCCCTACAGAGGCATTCTAATAAACCCTAGGCTTAAGCAAGCCTACATCCAAGAACAGTTTGTATGAGAATATTGAATCCTTTTCATATGAGAATATTAAATCCTTGTAAATTTTTGGTTCTCACAAACTTGTTGTTGGCCTAGGTTTCAACAATATCATACAATGTTGTGCAAGATATTATGTAATTTTTAAGGTCCACTTGATACAACAAATGCTTTACAGCTCTTAAAGGAATTTTTATCTTCCTTAGGTAGAATACTAATAGATGGAAATAGAAGTAGCAATTATGGGTTTTTAGAGGTATATATTGATGGTGAAGCCTGAGTATATCATTATCATGAGGATACCTAATCTCACTGCAAGAATTTTCCGAACCCCTGAAAAATATGAGAAAGTTCCGAGCAAGTTATTTCCCGCATGCAAAGGGTTAATTTATAAACATTCACCTTGTAAAAAGACTCTCCTGTCATTATTATAATTAAAATGTTTTTTTTTTTAATCTTGATAAAATAATTTAGTAGGCAAATAATATGCACCTTAAATTAATATATTTAATGTTTCAATAATATACATTATTGGATTTAGTTAATTATATTTGTCCCATGGGAAGAATGACTCCTCAACCACTTCAATTACCATAAATGATATTTTAAATTTTTATGGAGTATATTTAATGTTTGTGATTTATAGTGTTGGATTTAGTTAATTGTGTTTATTTTATGTGATTGGGAAGAATGATATATTATTCTCTTTAATCACTTTAATTTCAGTAAGTGATATATTAAACTTTTATGAAGTATATTGTTGTAATAGTTTTCATTTTTGTTTTTTACAACTTTAAACTTAAAAAAATATCTTAATCGTGTTTACAAACTCAAGAATGAAATTATTTAAATTTTATAGCATATATTTCAACATATAAAATATTAAATTGAAATGTACAATAATCCATCAAGTAATAAAGTTATCAATTCACTAGTTACAATTAAAAAAAAGAATGGGTCAAAGGACAATAGCTCAAGTGAGAGCTATCAGGTTTAATTTGCCCTTCACTCCAGTGCTATTTTCTATAGTCATGTTAACTTATGTGGCAAAAAAAAATTACGATTTAAACACTCATGAACAAGTTGAATATTGAATAGCAACAACTCCCCTAGATATTTGAATGTTGAGAAAAAAAAAACTCAAAAAGCCCCATATTTGATCCTAAGCCTTACCTAGATTAATCATCCATATTTAATCATGAATCTTGTCCATATTAGTCCTCCATATTTAATCATAGTCGTCCACATTTGGTGGTTAGTTGTCCAGATTTAATCGTGGATCTTATCCATATTAGTCCTCCATATTTAATCATGGTCCTCCACATTTGGTGGGACTTATCCCCATTAGTTGGTGGACCTTGTCAAGATTAGTCTTCCTAATTTATTGTTTCACTGATTAATATTAAAAAATCTATAAATAATATTTTTAAACTCTATACTATTATAACTAGCACACCGAGGTCCCACATTTACCAATGTAGTTGATATACACCAATAGACATATATCCACCACCCATTAATATAATATTATTTATTACATAAAAATTTGCTAATATACTAATAGTTATATTTGAAACCATAATATAATTCACATATAACATAATAATAACATTTAATTATTATTAATAATGTGTATTTATCATCAATAATTATTATATATTTATTAATATAATTCTCAATATATTTTATATATTTACTTGGAGTATATTAATAATATTAACTATATACCCCTGGATGCGGGTGATTTGTGAGACGGGACAGGAGTGGGTGGTTGGACACATGCCGCCCCTCGGCCATCACGTGGCACCCATAGCGAACAGTTGGAAAGGACGAGGGAGGTTTAAGGCGAGGGGACTTGGGACAATTAATGCCCGGAGAACGTATTCGACCGAGCGGAAGGCAGCAGTAATGGCGGATGGGATCCCGAGCAGGGTAGGTGGGGAGGCTGAGAATAAAACAGGGTATGAGCAGGGAATTTTGGTAGTTATGCAGTCGGCTGGCCTCTCTGTCGTTGTTGAGATTCCTTCTCAGACGGACGGGTTCATCACGCGGTCGGCTCTGGCAGCAGAAAGTCTGGTTCATTTTGTGGTCTGCTGGAATTCTCATCCCTCAATGGTGAGACCTCGACAGCGAATGCTCAGCCGTCGAGGCTCTTCCAGAGGAGGGGTCTCACGCAGGAATGAAGGGGATAGTGCTGGGCATTGTTGCCACTGCAATCTTGCCAGCTCCATTGGAGCTGCCCCCCTACACTCCAGTCAATTCATGGATGCAGGGGCATCAGGCTTAGCCACCTTGCCAGCCTTTGGTTCCACCATCTTCAATTTTACCAGCTCAACAAATAACCCAAGGATCAGCGCGCATGTTTCAATTCTGTTTATTGAGAATGCTCCAGATGATGACGACCCCATGGAGGTTCAGGGGCAAAGGATGCAAGTCAACCCAGGGGAAGCAGAGCAGGCTCCGGAAGCTGATATGGAGCAGGAAGCAAAGGTACCGGCTACAGACCCGGAAAATGCCAAGCATACTCAGAATGTTCCAAAGGCGGAAATTGGGGAAGAGGCAGCGACCTCTCCAACTGATGCTGAACGGGAATACTATGGATGGTGCCCAATTGTGGAAGAGCAACCGGATGAATGAAGGCGCCCGCGCTCAAGGTTCGCCTGGTCGCTCAAGGTTCAGTTATAGTCTTTGGCGTTTTCTGTTTTGTTATCTCTGTCATGTAATTTTTGTTAATGATGTGGGCAAAAGCAGTCTCCCCTGCGAGGGAGGAAATGGATGGCACCCCTTTTTGTCTGATGCCCCTGCGTGGGCCTACGTCTATGGTCAGCCTTGGTTTTTTAGATTGTCGCCCTTGCGCGGGCTTGCAGCGATGGTCAGCCTCAGTCTCGGTCTCAATCTGGTGCCCCTGCGTGGGCTAGAGCATGCTTTTGTGTCTGATGCATTATCGGCTCTCGGGTGGGATACCCAGAGCCTGTCTCACACTGGTTTCGCCATGATGTATTTTCGACCTTTGTATATATTTTAATAGATTAGTTTTTTTACCGAGAAAAGAAAAATATTAACTATATATGGACTTCATTCTAAACTAATATATATATATATATATATATATATATATATATATATATATATATATATAACAATATAATAATATAATCTAATAGGATATATATATATATATATATATATATATATATATATATATATATATATATATATATATATATATATATAACAATTTAATATAATAATATAATCTAATAGTAATATAATAATATATTATTTAATAACATAATCTATAAAAATAATATATTATAAAATTTAAACCCTAAGGTTTAGTATGAAAAATTCTAGGGTTTAAATCCTCATATATTAAACCCGAAGGTTTATTAATTCCTGGGGTTTATTAATCCTTTTTGTCTTAAATATTGATCCCAAGATGTTAATAACCGCTAAGATTAACAAACGAATCGATTAAATTATAAACCCAAGGAATTATTAATATTATAAACCGAAGAGACTAACAAAAACAAGTGTTTAATATTATAAACCCAATGAATTAGTAAATTGAAGAGATAAATATTATAAACCTAAAGGATCAACAAACCTAAGCAATCAATATCAAAAACACATGGGATTAATAAACCCTAACAATTAACATTTTAAACCCAAGGGATAAATAAACCCTAGGAATTAATATTTTAGACTCAAGGGATTAATAAACCCAAGGGATTATTAATATTATAAACCCAAGGGATTTAATTATAAATCAAAATGGTTATTAACCCAAGGGATAAATATTATAAACCAGAGGGATTATAAACCCCAAGATAAATAAACCCAAGGTATAAATATTTTAAATCCAAGGTATATAAACTCTAAGATAAATATTATAAAACCTAAAATAAACATGGTTGACCATGGTTTACCATGGTTGATTTTCATATTGAGGCAATCTTTGTGACAATGCAACGTTGGACCATGGTTAACCATGGTTGATTTTCATATTGAATAAATCGTTGTCACAATGTGAACCCTTAGATTAATAAACCCAAGGGATTGATATTATAAACCCATGGGAAGAAAAAACCCAAGGGAATAATATTACACCCAAGGGATTAATATTATAAACTTAAGGTATATAAACGATAAGATAAATATTGTAAACGCTAGAATTATCATGGTTGAGCATGGTTGATTTTCATATTGAGACAATCTTTGTGACAGTAAGATGTTGCACCATGGTTGACCATGATTAATTTTCATATGTAGAAAATCTTTGTCACAATGCAAAGTTGGACCATGGTTGATTTTCATATTGAGAAAATCTTTGTCACAATGTAACGTTGAACCATGGTTGACAATGGTTATTTATATTAGACCCAAGGATTAATATTATAAAACCTATGAATAATATTAAACCCGAGGAATAAGAACCCTTAGATTAATAAACCCAAAGGAATGATGCGATAAACCCAAGGGAATAATAAACTAAATGAATTAATACTAAAAACCAAAGGGATTAGAAACCCAAAGGAATAATATTAAACCCAAGGAATAAATATTATAAACCCAAGATATATAAACCCTACGATAAATATTATAAACCCTAAAATAAACACGGTTGACCATGGTTCACCACGATTGATTTTCATATTGAGACAATCTTTGTTACAATGTGACGTTGGACCATGGTTAACCATGGTTGAATTTTATAATGAAATTTTCTTTGTCACAATGCGACGTTGGACCATAGTTGACCATGGTTGACAATGTTTGATTTTCATATCGAGAAAATATTTGTCACAATGTGATATTAGAACATGGTTGACCATGATTATAAACCCAAGGGATTTATATTAAACAGTGGGATTAATATTATAGATCTTATGAATAATATTTCATATTGAGACAATATTTGTTAGAATGTGACATTGAACCATGTTGATTTTCATATTGAGAAAATCTTTGTCACACTGCAACGTTTCACCATGGTTGACCATGATTGATTTTCATATGGAGACAATCTTTGTCACAATACGACCTTGCACCACAGTTGATTTTCATATTGAGAAAATCTTTGTCACAATATGATGTTGTACCATGGTTGACTATGATTATAAACCGAGGGGATTTATATTATACCCAAGGATTAATATTATAAACCCTATGAATAATATTATACCTTAGGAATAAGAACCCTTAGATTAATAAACTCAAGGGATTGACATTATAAACCCAAGGGAATAATAAACCAAAAGGATTAATACTAAAACCCAAGGGATAAATATTATAAACCTAAGGTATATAAACCCCAAGATAAATATTATAAACCCTAAAATAAACATGGTTGACCATGGTTGATTTTCATATTGAGACAATCCTTGTCACAATGTGACGTAGGATGATGATCGATCATGTTTGACCATTATTTGTTTCCATATAGACACAATATTTCTCATAGTGTGGCTTTGGACCGTGGTTGACCAAGGTTTGTTTTCATATTGACATAATCTTTGTCGCCATGCGACATTGGACCATGGTTGACCATGATTCATTGCACATAGCACGGCTGGGCATGGTTGACTATGGTTGGCCAAGATTGACAATGGATGATGAAGATTGACCTTTGTTGACCATGGTTGATTATAATTAACCACGGTTCAACAAAATTGATATTTTAAAGCAAAGGGAATAATAAACACAAGGAAATAATACTAAAAATCCAATGGATTATAAACCCTAGGGAATAACATTTAACTGGAGACAACAATATAAATCCAAGGTATATAAACTATAAGATAAATATTATAAACCAAATGAATTAATACTAAAAACTAAAGGGATTATAAACCCAAAGGAATAATATTAAATCCAATGGACAAATATTATAAACCCCCAAGGTATATAAACCCTTAGATAAATATTATAAACCCTAAAATAAGCATCGTTTACCATGGTTGATTTTCATATTGAGACAATGTTTGTCACAATGCGACATTGGACCATGGTTGATTTTCATATTGAAACAATATTTGTCACAATTTGACATTGGACCATAGTTCACCACGGTTGGCGATGTTTGATTTTCATATTGAGACAATCTTTGTCACAATGTGACATTAGAACATGGTTGAGCATGATTATAAACCCAATGGATTTATATTAAATAGTAGGATTAATATTATAGTTCCTATGAATAATATTTCATATTGACACAATATTTGTCCTAATGCGACGTTGAACCATGGTTGATTTTCATATAGAGACAATCTTTGTCATAGTGCAACGTTGACCATGATTGATTTACATATGGAGACAATCTTTGTCACAATGCGACATTAGACCATGGTTGATTTTTATATTGAGAAAATCTTTGTCACAATGTGACATTGGACCATGGTTGATCATGATTATAAACCAATAGGATTTATATTAGACCAAGGGATTAATATTATAAACCCTATGAACAATATTATACCTTAGGAATAAGAACCCTTAGATTAATAAACCCAAGGGAATAATAAACCAAAAGGATTAATACTAAAAAACCAAGGGGTAAATATTATAAACCCTAAAATAAACATGGTTGATCATGGCTTAACATGGTTTATTTTCATATTGAGACAATCCTTGTCACAATGTAACATAGGATGATGGCTAACCATGTTTTACCATTATTGATTAGCATATTGACACAATATTTGTCACTATGTGACGTTGGACCATGGTTGACCAAGGTTGATTTTCATATTGACATAATTTTTATCACCATGCTATGTTGGTCCATGGTTGACCATGATTGATTTCACACAACACGTTAGGGCATGGTTGAACATGGTTGGCCAAGATTGACCATGGATTATGAATATTTACCTTCTTTGACCATGGTTGACCAAGATTGGCCACGGTTCAACAAGATTGATATTTTAAAGCAAAGGGAATAATAAACACAAGGCAATAATACTAAAAATCCAATGGATTATAAACCCTAGGGAATAACATTCAACCGAAGACAACAATATAAATCTAAGGTATTTAACCCTAAGATAAATATTATAAACCCAAGGTATATAAACCCTAAGATAAATATTATAAACCCTAAAATAAACATGGTTTACCATGGTTGATTTTCATATTGAGACAATCTCTGTCACAATGCGATGTTGGACCATGGTTGACCATGGTTGATTTTCATATTGAAGCAATATTTGTCATAATGTGACGTTGGACCATAATTGACCATAGTTGGAAATGCTTGATTTTCATATTGAGACAATATTTTTCACAATGTGACATTAGAACATGGTTGACCATGATTATAAACCCAAGGGATTTATATTAAATAGTAGGATTAATATTATAGTTCATATTACCATGGTTGACTTTCGTATTGAAACAATCTTTGTCACAATGTGGTGTTGGACCATGGTTGACCATGGTTAATTTTCATATTGAAATAATCTTTCTCACAATGCGATGTTGGACCGTAGTTGACCATGGTTTGCAATGCTTGAGTTTCATATTGAGACAATCTTTGTCACAATGTGACATTGGAACATGGTTGACCATTATTATAAACCCAAGGTATTTATATTAAATAGTATGATTAATATTATAATTCCTATGAATAATATTTCATATTGAGAAAATATTTGTCATAATTCGACTTTGAACCATGGTTTACCATGGTTGATTTTCATATAGAGACAATCTTTGTCACAGTGCAACGTTGAACATGATTGATTTACATATGGAGACAATATTTGTCACAATGCATCATTGTACCATGGTTGATTTTCATATTGAGAAAGTCTTTGTCACAATTTGACATTGTACCATGGTTGACCATGATTATACTAAACCAAGGGAATTTATATTAGACTCGGGGATTAATATTATAAACCCTATGAAAAATTGTATAACTTAGGAATAGGAACTCATAGATTAATAAACCTAAGGGAATAATAAACCAAAAGGACTAATACTACAAACCCAAGGTATTATAAACCCAAGGGATAAATATTATAAACCCAAGGTATATAAACCCGAACATAAATATTATAAACCCTAAAATAAACATGGTTAACCATGGCTTACCATGCTTGATTTTCATATTAAGACAATCCTTGTCACAATGTGACGTAGGATGATGGTCGACCATGTTTGACCATTATTTATTGCCATATCGACACAATTTTTGTCACAGTGTGACGTTGGACAATGGTTGACCAAGGTTGATTTTCATATTGACAGAATCTTTGTCACCATGCTACATTGGACCATGGTTGACCATGATTGATTTCACACAGCACGATAGGGCATGGTTGACCATGGTTGGCCAATATTGACCATGGATGATGAATATTTACCTTCGTTTAATATGGTTGACCATGATTGACCACAGTTCAACAAGATTGATATTTTAAAGAAAAGGGAATAATAAACATAAGGAAATAATACTAAAAATCCAATGGATTATAAACCCTAGGGAATAACATTCAACAGAAGGCAACGATATAAACCCAATGTATATAAACCCTAAGAGAAATATTATAAACCCTTAAATAAACATGTTTGGCCATGCTTGACCATGGTCGATTTTCATATTGAGACAATCTTTGTCATAGTGCGACGTTGGACCATGCTTGACCATGGTTCAACTCTTAGATTAATAAAACCACGAGATTGATTTTATAAACTCAATGGGTTGATTTTTATAAACCCTAGGGTTTAGTATTAAAAACCCTAGGGTTTAAACCCTCATATACTAATCCCTAGGGTTTATTAATTCCTTGTGCTTTAAATACTGATCCCAATATATTAATAACCCCTATAAATAAATATTTTAAATCCAATGGATTAATAAACCCAAGGGATTAAATTATAAACCTAACATATTATTAATATTATAAACCCAAGAGAGTAATAAACCCAAGAATAAAATAAAATTAATCATTAATGCTAATAATTATTTAAACTACTCTAAGAATATTATTAATAGGTTTATAAAAATATTAATGCTATTAAAGTTATACTAATATTAATACTAATAAGTTTATAGTAATAGTAATATTACTAAGTTTATAATAATAATAATATTCATAGCTATATATTAGTAACAATATATAAAACTAATATTTATTATAAGTAATATTTTCTTATTGATAAATTTATTATTATTAAAAATATGAAGATGAAATTGTATAAATACTTTATTATATTAACAATATTACATTAATTATAACAAAAATATTAAAAATATTTTATTAATGTAATAATATGCTATGTAACAATTTATTTTTATATTAATATTAATTTTATTAATAACATTATTATTAACCTGTTATCAATAACCTAATACAATATGTAATATAATATAATATGTAGCCAATGTCAAAATGTAAAGATTATTAGAAAATTAAATACAATGTTAAAATGTAAAGATTATTAGAAAATTAAATATAATAATTATAAATATAGATTTTTATAATCAAAAGTATTTGAAGTTAATTTATTTTAATTAAATATATTTATTATTAAATTATAATTTAGAATGTTTAATTGTGATTATGTATGCTTGAATAATTATAATAATTATACTATTTTGTTTTAAATCTAAATGTATAAATACATAAGTTAATTACAATAATAATTTATTATAATTCAACTCTAAAAATATTTTCAAAATATAAATATGTAGATACATATATTTTCAAAATATAATTATTAAAAAAAACTATTGTAAATTAAAAAAAATGATATAAAACTTAAAAGTTTCATTTTTTAGGAAATTGGGGATGTAAGTTTATTTATTTCTTCTTATTTTTTGCCATTTCTACTCACATAAGCTTATTAATAAGGGGTGGCTATTAAATCATAATTTAAAATGTTTAAGTGTTATTAAATATGCTTGATTAATTACAATAATTATATATCATAATTAAATTTTTAAAAATATTTTAAAAATCTAAACATGTAGATAGATACATTTTCAAAATCTAAATATTAATATAAAATATGTACATAAAAAAATTAATAAAACCTTAAAAGGTTCATTTTTCCAAAAACAATTTCCCATTGTAAAATATTTTCACTTCATCATCAAATTTATCTATCTAAATAAAACAAATTAATGGTATTGCTCAATCTCAAAATTCAATTTGAGCATTGAAAGCATAATCTGGTGGAATATATAAAAGGTGAACACCCTTTCCAATGAGACAAAATGGTAAGATATAAATAGGATTTTAGATTACATATATATACACAAAGAATATAAAAATAAATTAACATAACACATGAAAATAAAAAAATGAATACAATTTTAATAGGTTCAATTTGGCCAAAAAAAAAAAAAAATGGGGGGGGGGGGAATTTATGTTTATTTGTTTTCTTTTGGCATATCTATTCAAATGAACTTTTATTTCAAAAAGACTCACAAGACTATGAACTTGGTTTGTGCAAAAATATTTGCAATACTTGTGATTTTGAAAATGAATTTTTCACATTATAAAACATTTTCATATTATTATAACAATTTATATATCTAAATAAAAAAAAAATTAATGCTATGCTCAATCTTAAAATTCCATTTGAGGATTAAAAACCACAATCCGGTGGCAATATGATTTTGGAGATAAAATATTTTAAAGTTATGAAGCATTTTCATATTATCATAACAATTTACATACCTAAATAAAACAAATTAATGCTATTGCGCAATCTTATATTTCCATTTGAGGATTAAAACCACAATCCTGTGGTAATATGTAAAATGTGGGTACGCTCTCTAATGAAACAAAATAGTAAGGTATAGATACAATGGTGTTGTCTAGTTCACTCTTATTTTTGAAGGCCAATTATGTTGGTAAGAAACTTCAATGCATATACACATATCTGAAAATTGGTTCCAACTGTTATAGGAGACAACTATGAGCTTTAGTCTTGTATGTTATTTTAGATATCTTTAATAACTATAACAACAAAATATTCATTTAATTGCATTAACATGATATAAAAATAATAAATCACTTACAAATGAATGGGGTATGCACTATAAGTTACATATAGTTTAATTGGGTTTGCACATACACATCAATTATTTATGCATTATTTGCATGAATATAAGTAACCTCTCAATCTAGTGATATTACCGAAATTAAAGAGTGGCTTCGATACAAATTGAAAAGTTGATCTTGCATAAATCGTATATAACTCGACGCAACCAACTATTGGACTATCGGTTAAAATGGAAAAATTTCCGTGGGGCTCTAATTTGATTTTGATAAACCTATTTGACTTTGATGTTAACCCTAAACTAGTAAAAAGTCCATAATTTACAATAATAAACATCTGAAATAGCCATATTTAATTAATTGTAAAAAAATACACACAAACCTTTAAAGCTAAAGTCAGATTGATTATTACAATCACATTTCATGCAACAAAATCTAAAGAAAGCTTGCAATTATAGTTTCAACATTACCATCTTAGCCTTAATAATATGGCTACCATCATGTGCACACTTAATTTAAGGTGGGCACACGCATGTTTTTCACTGAAAATTGTGTCATTATCGATGCTTCTGGCCACTATTGGACTGTGGGTTAAAACGAAAAATAAAATAAAATTGTGGGGCTTTTATTTGATTTTGATAAATCTATTTGACTCTGATGTTACCCCTAAACTGGTAAAAAGTCCATAATTTATAAGACTAAACATCCGAAATTGTCATATTTAGTTAACTGTAAAAAAATACACACACAAATGATGAGCACCAGTATTGCAGCAAGAATGCTGCAACCCCTGGAGCTACCAACTTTACTTTATAAACCCGAGGTTCGTACAAACTTGGAGGTGACAGTGTTGTATACACAAATAAATGTGATGGGTCTTCTCATTGTCACTGCTAAGCTAGCGATAGACCACTAATGTTTTTCAAACCAAACTTCTATGGATTCATAAGAAGCTTGATTACCAATGAGGGAAAGAGAAATCTACTCTAAGAGAAAGATTGTCTATTACAGTAGGGAAAAAGACTGAAATCAAATGCTAAAACACACCATTTTCTAACTAACTACTAAGAGGCTATGCTTCAAAAGAATACTAAGTTAACATGTATGTAATTCTACTATCCTAAGCATGAAAATTCAAAGCATCAAACATTCTACTGTTGTGCATGTAAATGAATAAATATGTTTTTATTTTTGTCTTTTTTATGTGAAAGTGTGAAAGATAATCTCTTTTGGAGATGTGGCAGGTGTCTTAAGGATGATGGTGAATGGATAGAAGGTTGGGGAGACCAGTAGGGCACATTTTCTAGCTTCCTAGAGGCTTTTTCCTCACTTTGACCTAACAGGCCACTACAGGATGTCCTAATGTGTTCTATAGAATGTCTTGAAAACCTACAAGATCCCCTGTATTTCTACAGGATACAGCCAAGAGCAAAAGGATGGGCGTTGAAGGTGATGGAAGGCTTAGGGAAGGTGGTTGGTGGAGTGCCTAGGACCACTTCAGAACTCAAAACCAAGGTTGGGATATGGTTGGATTTTCTCAAAAATCTTGGAGAAGTTTCCTAGTGAAATAATGAAATTGGTGAGGGTTTTAGTGAAAGCAAAGAATGATCATGGATGGATGAAGTTGGAATGGGGTTGTTGACTATGAAATATCTATGTACTTCTGAAACACCTGCACTGCATCAAACATTGACATTTACCCAAAAATCATGTAAACAAGAAGAATTTCAATTATCTAAGGAAAACAGAAATTTCATGAGCTAGTTGCCTACTTTATGCATGAGGAGAACTTGCAGAATAAGATGGAACATTGATGATATATAATGTAAGACTGAAGGTAGAAGAAATGATAACTAAATCCCACTCTTGAAAACTTATCAAATGCTGGCCTAAGTACAGAAAACCCTAAATTCCATGAGAAACTAGAATTTTGTCTTTTTTGGGGCTGCATAGGATTTTTTTCCTCAAACCATGATCCCTAAAGGAAGGAGTGAGGCCAAAACGACCTATTGACATATTTTTGATGTTCCTTTATCTCTTCTAACTACTACTGAGGTAAAGCACAAATGGAAGCAAACCAATAAGAAAACTAATCAAATCTACACTACTTGCAGTGGAATAATTCTAAAGACAATTCAACCATTAATCTATGAATTCAATCTAAGCATACAAATACAAGAATAGGAGCCTTTACTACTAAGGTTGGGCCCTAACCCAAGAGCTTCAGCCCTCTGAGTTGACTTAGTGCTAGATCAAGGAATTGTTCATTCTCATTATCAAAATAGAAAATTACATAACAATGTCTTCCACAAGTCTTGAACTCCAAATTGAATAGTGTTTTAGCAGCAAAAATTCGAATTCTAATGAGCCTTTAGGCTTCTTTATTTATACAAATGAAGTCCCCAACGACTTCCTTAAATCTAGGGAGGCTCGTATCCCAAACATGAGATAAACTAGCTCTTTAATTGTCACTTGCCCGGCTGCCTTTTGATCTCCATGACTTGGTTGCTTGTACTCCGAACTAGTGTGATTGATGGAGGAATATTCAAATGAGGGAGATTTAAATGAGGAGGATATATCTCCTACAATCTCTCCTCCTTGTCTCATTCGAGTTTCAGCCCTTATTAGCTAAAATTCCATGATTTTCTCTCACAAATGTGCAATCAATGCACATTAGTCCACTAGGCATAATATCTCACTTTTACTCATCTCATTAAACAAAATATAATCAAATTATGTAATAAATTGTGAGAAGAGTTGATTTGACTAAGCTAAGAGGTGGATTAAGGTCCATATAGTTACCCAATGGTGAGGCTCATCATCACTCCTACTGAAAGTGTTGTTCATATTCTGAGCAACTCAATCAATATCCATGTCTTTCATTGCTCTAGTGGCCTCCCTGACATCCCATTATTTTGTTGTAGTGTTCGCTTCCTGTGCATAGAATCCTGCCTTCCTTTTCATTTCCTTCCACAGCTTTCTTTCTTCCTCTTCCTTCCTTCCTTCTAACATCCCTAAGAGCAATGGTGGACTGAGTCTCAAGCCAATCCAATTGACTTTGAGTCTTTGGAGAGCTTGCTTGTACATGGGTGTCCTGTTTAGTGCTTCTCTCATTCTTTGAGGAGAATGGTACTCTCTGATTTTCAAACTGTAGGGAAAAGTATTCCATCTCCTTTGGCAAGCTTGCATGTTGTCATCCCCTAACAACCTAAACATATCCTCAAAGTGTGTAATTGCTTTCTCTTGGGAAGCAAGGTATTTGGGTGCAAGTTGAGGGTCATTTGCAATCAAGTTATGTGTGTTGATGATAGCCATTGGATTATACTGCTCAGCTCTTATCATGAGAGGCTTTGTTTCTTCCCTTACCATTATTTTCTTCATTTCAGTAGCCCTTGCTTCCTCATGGTTCATCCATGATGCCAAAGCCATCAACTGTAAGTCCCCTAGTTTTGAATTAGGGTCCCACACATTCAAATCTGTCAAGGCTAAGTTATGTAGGTAGAACTCAGACATCTTAGCCCTATCCTCCAATGTACTTTGATTACAAAGATCAATGAACTGTCTATAATCCTAGAATGACATAGTGCCTCTCTATGCTAGAGTCTTGATTTGGAACTGCAACCACTGTTCCTTAAGGTATAATTCATAGGACTTAGCTGACATCTTACACTGGATTGCCTCTAAGGATAGACTTGCCATGGATGCCAATTGTTTCTCTCTTTCTTGTAGTTGTCCTTTTAACCATGCATTTTCTGCCTCCAACTGAGCTTTCATTATTTCTTCTCTATCCCTTAGGCTGCTCAGTTCTTTTCCCATCTCTTTAACTATTTCCTCCATGTGACCTATGTCCTCCACCCCTTTGGATTTGGCAATCTACATCCATATATATGTTCTTGCCCTTTCTTTCTCAAGCTCAAAGAATAATGGGATGGAAAATTTTTGTGGAATGACCCTACCCCCTTCAATAAACATGTAGTAGGAGTCAAGGTTAGGGTGAAGATTAGGTTGCCTTAGCTCTGGATCCTCCTTCTTTGTTTCTTGCTACATACTTTCTTCTTTATCTAATTTCTGAGTTTCTTGTAGGTTTAGCAGAGTTTTCCGTAGGATTGCCTTTGCTCCCTGTAGGTCCTTCTGTGTATCCTGTAGGATCTTGTAGGCGGTCCTGCGCAAGAAAAAATGAAATTTTCCTTTCCTGTAGACTGCTTGAGGGCTGAGAGTGACTTTGCTAGTGTGGAGCCTCGAGAATGTGAATGCTTCTATGCATGGGGATCAATGTTTATTTCCTCATATGGGTGATTTGAGTGAGGTGGTGTGCTGGCAGTTGAAGTATGAACATCTATTTTTGGATCGTTGGTCCCACTACCACATCATCATTCTCCTCACCTCATAATCAACTCCCACTTCAGGCATCTGTAGCTTAACTACTTTCGACCTCATCCTTATTTTCCTTGACTTGATTACTTCCACGTGTGTAAGGACTAACTGCTTTCTCCTCATTGACTAAACGAAGGTGGCCAAGTTAACTGGCCACCTTTCGCTTATAAACCAACTCTTTCACAACTTTTACATCTTTTGATCACATTATGCTAACGAGAGAGTGGAAGTGAGATACTTACTTGTGGTAATGATGCCTTGATGTTGTTTTTTGAAGAATGAAGTCTTTGTTGTGTGTTGGCTGCATGTGCTTTTCTCATCCTTTTTATTATCCTTTGATGATTTTCTTTGATGTGCAGGTACTTGGTGTTGATGATGATGATCCTGATGCTACTGCTAGGCTCTGGAGGAGCTTCTTCTACCTCTAGATCTTCCATGCTTGAAGCTAACTGCAACCTGTGATTTTTGTTTTGTGGGATAGGCTGCTACAGGATTTCCTAGAGGATGTCCTATAGTTGCTTCTCCCTCAAAATTCTTAGTCATTTTCTACTGCTGGAGCCTAAGGATGATTTTCATGGGCAGAGAAGGGATCTAGGGATTTTTGAATGAGGAAAATATCCTTCAAGTGTTGTCCCCTTGCTCTTTGTCTTCATCCTCTTTTCTTTGTGTTTTTTCTTTGCAAACAAAAAAAAAAACTGACTTTTTCTATGAATGTATGGGTGATCATGGTGGATAGAGGTATGGTGATGGCGAAATAGGAATTTATTTTTGACATGGGAAGGTCATCCCCTTGCTCTAGGGTTACTTCCTTTAGGATTCCCAATCCATTGTAATTCCTACAGGATCATCTTGTAGGTTTTCAGGGAATCCTGTAGAAAACACAGAACCCTTGCAAACTGAGGTAAATGAGTGGAAAAATGGAGGGAATGATGGAATGATGAAGGATAATGAACGTACAAATAAAAACATGAGCTGGATAGGTCCCTTTTGATTCTCTTTTGTTGCTCTGGTCATCCTCCTGCTGACCTGCAAACAATATTTTCACACTTTTCCTTTTCTCTTTTTTTTTTTTATTTTTTTTTATTGAAAGTAACTAGTCTGCCTCCAAGAGGTTTTCATCCTAGATGCTTGCCCTGGGTGCCTCAAGAGATGTTTTCACCCAAAGATCTTTTTATTTCTCTTTTTTTTGTTTTGACACCATTGGGCCACCTCAAGAGGTTTTCAACCCAACAGTGGGACTCAAGTGCCTCATGGAGGTTTTCACCTAAGTCTCCTTATTTTCTCTTTTTTCTTTTTTTTCTTTGTTTTCTTTGTTTTCTTTTTTTCTTTTTTCCCTTTTTTTCTTTTTTTCTTAATGACTTGATGAGGTAGGAGATGAGACTTACTCCACCACCATCACTGTTTTGTTGATACCATCAATGAACTCTTGCTTTGACAATAACCTCTTGTAAACCTTCAGTCTATGCCCATTAACAAGTAAAGGAATGGCCTTGCATCTATGGTTCTAATCTACACTAAACCATTATCATGACTTTTCTCTATGACATAAGGCCCTAACCATCTAGTCATTAACTTGCCCTTAAAGTCTGTATATCTGGAATCATATAACAAAGACCAATCACCTTCCTGAAATTGTGTGTCCTTGATGTTCTTGTCATGCCAGATCTTCCTTTGAATTTGAGTCACCTCTGTGTGTAAGAGGGCCTACATTCTGAACTCATTTAGCCCATTTAGCTGGAGCAATCTCTCTTTTGTGCACTATTGAGATCTAGATCTAGTTGGGTTGTCATCCTCAATGTATTGTACTCAAATTCAATGGAAAACAGGGTCTTCTTCCCATAGACCAACTGATAGGGTGTGAATCTAGTGGTGGTCTTCCAGGTGGTATTGTAGGCCCAAGTGGCCTCAACTACTCTATCTTCCCAATATTTTCTACTGTTGCTAACCACTTTGGTCACCTCCAGCACTCTGTTGGTCACCTCCACTTGCCCATTAGCTTGTGGGTGATAGGGAGTGGAGGTTCTATACTTGATCTTGAGTTGGCTTAACAAGTCTTCAATCATGTTGGATGTAAATTGGCTTCCTTGATCAGTGACGAGTTCTCTAGGGTACCCAAACTTGTAAAATATATTTTCCCATAAGAACTCAGCCACCTTCTCCTCTGTTGTTACCTTGATTTCCTTGGTTTCAGCCCACTTGGTCAAATAGTCAGTGCACAAAATGATGTACTGCTTTTCTTAGAAGGAGGGTCAATAGGTCCAATGAAATCCATGCCCCACTTGTCAAATGGCTCAAAAGTCACTTGAGGTGCAGAGGCATTTCATCCCTTGGAGTAGGCTTTCCCATCATTTGGCACCGATCACACTGACTAGTATATCTTCTCACATCCTGATGAAGAGTGGGCCAATAATAACTAACTTGTAACACCTTTTATGTTGTCTTATTGGCTGCAAAGTGACCTCCACAAGGCCCGTCATGACAGGTCAAAAGGATGTCAAAGGCTTCCTCCTCCCTGACACATATTCTCAGAATTTGATCCAGGCCTAGTTTGAAGAGGTTGCCCCCAATCCAAGTGAATGGGGCACTCTTCCTCACAATCTTGCTTTTCTCTTTGGAGGACAAACTTAGTGGGAACTATGCGGACACCAAATAGTTTAATATGTCAACAAATCATGGAGAGAGAACTGAAATGGCGAAAAAGTGTTCATCTGGTAATTGATCATCAACCATTCCTTCCTCCCCTGTAGGCATTAATATGGACAAAAAATCTACAACAACATTTTCCTTTCCAAGCTTATCAACAATAGCTAGATCAAACTGGTGTAATAAAAGTAACCATCTAATAATCTGGACATTCACACCAGGTTTATTCATTAAATATTTAATTGCAACATGGTCAGTATCTACAAATGTTTGATAACCTGTAATATAATGCCTAAATTTGTTCAATGAATGCACAACGACCAGGAGCTCCTTTTCAGTCAATGTGTAGTTCAATTCAGCCTTTGACAGATTCTAACTGATAAAGTAAATGGCATAAGGAAATTTGTCATCTATCTGGCCTAGAGCTACTCTTATGGCTTTGTGTGAGGCATCATCTAGTATATGAAAAGGAAGGGCCCAATTTGGGCCTCAGAGAATAGGTGCAGTGGTCAACTTGTCCTTCAGGGTGTCCAGGGCCTCTCGACAGCTTTTTGACCATACAAACTCAGATTCTTTGGCCAACAACCAAAATAAAGGAGAAGTTAACTTGCTGAAGTCTTTTATAAACCTCTGATAGTATCCAGCTAAACCTATAAAACTTCTAACATCTCTCTACTTTTGCAGAGGTGGGACCCTTTGGATGATGCCTATTTTGTTTGGGTGCACATGCAATCCTTGTTGGGATATTGAATGACCTAGCACAATTCATTCAGTCATCAAGAACTCACATTTTTTGGGACTAGGGGACAGGTTCATTTCAATGCATTTGTTCATCACCTTACCTAAGTTGGACAAAGCCTCTTGGAAATCACACCCATAGGGTGTAAAATCATCCATATAAATCTCTACTACATCATGGACTAGCTCTGCAAAGATACTCAGGACTACTCTCTGGAAAGTGGCAAGGGAATTGCATAGGCAAAAAGGAAGGACCCTATAGGTGGAAGTACCCCAAGGACAAGTGAAGGTGGTTTCATCCTGGTCTTCCAGGCTGATCTGGATTTGATTGTACCCGTTGAACCCATCTAAGAAAGAGAAAAACGTTTTCCCTACCAGGTCGTCTAGCACTTGGTCAATGAAAGGTAGAGGGAAATGGTCCTTCTTTGTGGCTTTGTTTAACTCTCTGTAATCGACACAAATCCTCCACTTCCCATTTTTATTTGGAACCAACACCAAAGGAGAGACCCACTCATTGTCTGAGATAGAGTAAATGAATCTTGCATCTAGCAAGCTTTTGCAATTCTTCTTTAACTATATCCTTGAGAGCTGAATTCATTCTCCTTTGGGGTTTTTGGACCGGTTTGAAACCTTCTTTGATATAAATGTGGTGAGTACACATATAGGGGTGCACTCCCTTCATTTCTTTGTAACTCCAAACAAAGGCATCCAAATGTTCCTTTAGCATGTTCCACAACTTTTATTCTTGGTGTACAGAAAGACATGGGTTGATTTTCAAAGTTCTCTCAGGGCTAAATTCGATGGTTTTGACATGGGTAGGGTTTGAATCAGCTAAGCATAGATCAATCTGATGGTTGTTCTAGGTTTCCTTTACTACTTCCTCTAAGGACAATGTGTTGGGAATTGGACTTTGGAGTATGTGTTCAATCAAATCATCTTCATCCAATTTTCCTCCTCCCATGGCTATTTCTAAGGTATAGAGTTGGGCTGAATAAACTTCATCTTCTTCCTCCTCCTCCAACCATAAATGTACGTCATGTTCTAGGGATGGCTGGGCAAGAGGGTACAGGACCAACTGCTTGGACATATGCCCATTTTTTATAGTCATATTTCCAGCCTTGTAGCTAATGTAGGCATCGGCAGTGGCTAACTAGAGCCTCCCAAGGATGAGAGGGTAACCAGTAAGCTTGGCCTTAGGCTGGAGAACTAGGAAATCTATAGGGTACTCCCAAGAGTCAATGGAGACTATCACATCCTCCACAATCCCCTTAGGGGTCGCTATGGAATGGTCTGCAAGTTGCAGGATTGTTGTGGTCTTCCTGGAGGTTGATCTTGAGCATGGTGTCCTTGGTCATCACATTAATGGTAGCCCCAAGATCAATAAAAGTGTGTGGGACAATGGTGTCACTGATTTTCACATCTACTACAGGGTTTCCAAGGTCCAAATACTTTGGACAAATTACCTGCCCCAGCATTAAGTCAAACAATTGTCCAATGATACTAATGGTAGGGGCATCTCTTTTTCACCTCCCTAGATGTTTGAAGCACTTCTCCTTAATCAACTTGTTGTAAATAGGTACATCTTTTATAGCTTGGAGAAGTGGAATTTTGACACATAGATTTTTCAATTCTCCCATAAGTTCAGTCTCTTCCGGGGTAGGCTAGATTGGTTGAGTTAATCTCTTAGGAAAGGGTGGTGGGTTTACTTTAGGCATGTTTTCCTCTCTTTCTTCCTCACTCTCCCTAGGTGGAGGTAGAGGTTGGTTTTTCGGGAGTACTCTCCAAGATCTCAGGTTGATTTCTTAAATCTCCACAGCATAAGCGGGATTGTATGTCTCTCCATTGTATGCTTGTTGTGCATGTTTGTTGTTCGGGTTCGGATTTGGCTGGGCAGGCATCTAGGGTTGTTTAGGTGGAGCAGGGTGTAAAATTTGTGGTTGAGCAGGTGGTGAAGGCAATAAAGCTGGAGCATTGTTGTATGGGGGCCTCCACCCCTGGGGCAGTGCATTCCACTGAGGCTGTGGTGGAGCATATGGTTGAAATGACTGGTTGGTTAGCTAGGAATGATATTGAGGTGCAAAGGACCAAGGAGGAGGTGTAGACCAAGAAGGATGAGTAGGGGGGGCCCAAGAGGGAATGGATGTGGTCTGGTTGGGGTTGTAATATGCATGGGATGACCCTTGCATGCCATGTTGGTACGGCTGAGGTCCATGAGGTCTCCTTTGATTTATGTAGCAAATTTTTTCAGTCACCCCTTCAGCTCCTTGATATACAGATTTTAGTCCAGGTAGCGAAGGGAACTTGTTTGTGGAGTGGTTTTCTTCACAGACTAACCAGAATTCAATCAGGTTTAATGGAAATTCATTCCTAGGGTTCCTCCTTATGCATCTAGGGAAGAAAATGGCTAAGGCTCTCTCTGCTTCCTCTTGTTTTCTCTTAATGTGCATAGTGTCCATCTGTAGGGAAATTTTTTGCAGCATCTCACTCTTGAATTCTTCCAACATGTTTCAAATTTCACCCTTGATGGATGTATTGGAAGAGGATGGACTGACCATAGGTTGACTACCCCTACCCTTTTTCCTAGCTGCCCTAGAATGGTTTCTAAAGACAATCTTGATATCTTCATAGGGTAGTTGGTAGATGTCCCCTCCTGCTAACAGGTTTAAGGTATCTAGAAGATCTTCCCTTACCCCTCTAAGTAGGACTAGCTTTAGTGACTCAGGGTCAAGTGTGCACCTGACCCTTTTGTAGCTAAGCTAGAATATTTCTTCATAATCCTCTAAGGATTCATCATGCCCTAAGGTCATCTTAAAAATTTCCTCTTTAGTGTCTTTAGACTTGCAGTAGTCTCGATACTTGTTGTTGAAGGTGTGCTGCATCTGAGCCCAATTTGTGATGTTATCCCCAAGTAAACCCATGAACCAACGCAAAGATGCATCCTTGAGAGTGGATGGGAATAGTTTCAACTTTTGCTCATCATTGGTGTAATCATAGGTTCTACATAAGACAACAATCTCAAACAAGAAAGTTTATGGATCTTCTGAGGTCAGGCCATGGAAATGAGGAAGGGCAGAGGAGCATGTATTCGTTTCCCTGATGGGGAAGGCACCCTCAACTCTTTCTCTATTTCCTCTGTCATTTCTATTTTCAGCCATTGGGTCAGTTGGAATGGGTTCTTCTTCTTCTTCTCCCCCTGTAGGCTCTTCAAATATCTTTGGTTGTTCACCTAAGGGTTCCTCCAATTCATAGCCACCAAATAAGAGGGAAGGTTGGTCGTTTGAAGCAGTTGGGGTATTTGGAAAAAATTTCCCTAAGTTATCCCTATTCCTATGAGGCATGAAAGAAGTGTTTTTGTTTTGTTTTGTGTTTTTTTTCAAGCTTTGAAAATAATTGCATAATTGAAATTGCAAACTGAATGAAAACTAACTGACTGAATGAAAACTAACTGCTTGAATGAAATCTTACTTACATAATGGAAAGGAAAGTAAAGAATGTAGAATGGAAAATAAAGCAAACTAAATTACTTTTGCAGAAATGAAACTAATAGAAAAATATCATAGACAAGAAATGGAAGAAAGAAAGTAGTAATCACATATTACTTAGACACCTCCCCGGAAATAGCGCCAAAAAGTGACTAGCACCAGTATTGCAGTAAGAATGCTACGACTCCTGGGGCTACCAACTTTACTTTATCAACCCGGGGTTCGTACAAACTTGGAGGTGACAGTGTTGTATACACAAGTAAATGTGATGGGTATGCTCGTTTTCACTGCTAAGTTGGCGATAGACCGCTAAGTTTTTCAAACCAGACTTGTATGGATTTAGAAGAAGCTTGAATACCAATGAGGGAAAGAGAAATCTACTCTAAGAGAAAGCTTGTCTACTGCAGTAAGGAAAAAGACTGAAATCAAATGCTAAAACATGCCATTTTCTAACTAACTGCTAAGAGGTTATGCTTCAAAAGAATGCTAAGTTAACATGTATGCAATTCTATTGTTCTAAGCATGCAAATTCAAAGCATCAAACATTCTACTGCTATGCATGTAAATCAATAAAACAATTCTGTTTTTCTTTTTGTCTTTTTTATGTGAAAGTGTGAAAGCTAATCTCTTTTGGTGATGTGGCAAGTGGCTTAGGGATGATGGTGAATGGCTAGAAGGTTGGGGAGACCAATAGGGGACCTTTTCTAGCTTCCTAGAGGCTTTTTCCTCACTTCGGCCTCAAAACAGGCCACTACTAGGTAAACCTACAGGATGTCCTAAAAACCTACAGGATCCCCTGTATTTCTACTGGATACAGCTAAGGGAAAAAGGATGGGTGTTGAAGGAGATGGAAGGCTTAGGGAAGGTGGTTTGTGGGTGGAATGAGGCAAGGGAGTGCCTAGGACCACTTCAGAACTAAAAACCAACGTTAGGATATGGTTGGATTTGCTCAACAAGCTTGGAGAAGTGTCCTTGTGAAATGATGAAATTGGTGAGGCTTTTAGTGAAAGCAAAGAATGATCATGGATGGATGAAGTTGGAATGGGGTTGTTGACTATGAAATCTCTCTGTACTTCTGAAACACCTACACTGCATCAAACATTGACATTTACCCAAAAATCAAGTAAACAAGAAGAATTTCAATTATCTAAGGAAAACAAAATTTCATGAGCTAGCTGCCTATTTTATGCATGAGGATAAATTGCATAATAAGATAGAACATTGATGAGATCTAATGTAAGGTTGAAGGTAAAAGAAATGATAACTAAATCCTACTCTTGCAAACTGATGGCCTAAGTACAAAAAACCCTAAATTCCATGAGAATCTAGAATTCTGTCTTTTTGGGGGCTGCATAAGAGTTCTTTCCTCAAACCATGATCCCTGACAGAAGGAGTGAGGCCAAAACCACCTATTGACAACTTTTTGATGTTCCTTTATCTCTTCTAACTACTACTGAAGTAAATCACAAATGGAAGCAAACTAATAAGAAAACTAATCAAATCTACACTACTTGCAGTGAAATAATTCTAAAGGCAATTCAACCATTAATCTATGAATTCAATCTAAGCATATAAATACAAGAAGAGGAGCATTTTCTGCTAGGTTTGGGCCCTAACCCAAGAGCTTCAGCCCTCTGATTTAACTTAGTGCTGGATCAAGGAATTGCTCATTCTCATTATCAAAACAAAAAACTGCATAACAATGTCTTCCACAAGTCTTGAACTCCAAATTGACTAATGTTTTTACAGCAAAAATTTGAATCCTAATGAGGCTCTGGGCCTCTTTATTTATACAATTGAAGTCCCCAACAACTTCCTTAAATATAGGGAGGTGCGGCTCCTAAACTCGAGATAAACTAGCTCTTTAACTGTCACTTGCTCAGCTACCTTTTGATCTCCATGACTTGGCTACTTGTACTCCAAGCTAATGTGATTGATGGAGGAATATTTGAATGAGGGAGGAGTAAATGAGGAGGATCTACCTCCTAAAACCTCTCCTCCTTGTCTCATTCGAGTTTCAGCCCTTAATTAGTCAAAATTTCATGATTTTCTCTCACAAACCTGCAATCAATGCACATTAGTCCACTAGGCATAATATCTCACTTTGACTCATCTCATTAATCAAAATATAATCAAAATATGTAATAAATTGTGAGAAGAGTTGATTTGACTAAGCTAGGATGTGTATTAAGGTCCATATAGTTACCCAATGATGAGGCTCATCAACAAACCTTTAAGCCTAAAGTTGCATTGATTAATACAATCACATTTCATGCAACAAAATCTAAAGCAAGCTTGCAGTTATAACTTGGACATTACCATCTTAGCCTTAATAATATGGCTACCATCATGTGCACACTTAATTGAAGGTGGTTACACGCATGCTTTTCATTGAAAATTGTGTCATTATGGATGCTTTTGGCCTCTGATAAAATGACCTCTTCAGAGAAGGAATGAACAATTGAATGTTGTGGGTACGCGCCCATGAGAAGAACCCTGTATACCATTATCTTACGATCAGATCTCATCACCACTATTATTTCCCCACAACCTATCAAAATATGAAATCTGCACAAAGTTTTGTGGATCAATGTCATTAAAAATAAATCCATGACAAACCATCTTCAAAAGGGGTAGAAATGAGAATATGAACAGGTAGTTGTTACATAATCAAGAGAAGTTTGTGATGAAGCTAGGGTAAGAAAAATTATTGTTATTCCTCCAAGTTCCATTTTATCCCTCTACATTCCAATAGCCATAACTTTCACTTCGCATGGCGCAACAAAGAGAATATGAACCGGTAGTCATTACATAAGTAGGTCAAGTTAATGACGATGCTAGGGAAAGAAATCTTATTGGTATTCCTCCATGTTGACATTTATTCCTCCATGTTCCAACACCCATACGTTTCATAATGTAAATAGACATTTGTTTCACCGCTTAGATAATTCTTAATTGTTTTAAATTTAATTTTCGTTAATCCATGTCCATGGTGATAAATAAGAGGTACAATAAAATTTTAATCAAGATTTGGTAAAAAAATTATTTTAAGCAAGGTTTAAACACCTGTTTTAGATATGCAAGGAAGTTACCACTTTCAATTTCATTTATTGATGGAGTGGCAATGATGAGAATATATTGGCATCTTTCAATTTAAACCATCCAATCAAAAAAATTGATTAGCAAAAATATTAAAGTCCCAAGTTCAATAGGGGGATGCCTATCGCCATAATAAACTTCTAGTGTTACCAAAGTAAGGATTTAAACTCTAAAAATTATCTTACTCTTATTTACAAACTATAGAAACTAAAGAATGAAATAATTTAAATTATGGCATGTATCTTTAACATGTAACATTAATATTAGCTTACTATAGAAGCAAAGGTAGCATCAGTACATAAACTAAAGAATGAAATAATTTAAATTTTATAGCATATATCTTTAACAATATATAACATTAATATCAGCTTACTATAGAAGCAAAGGTAGCATCAATACATATTAGGGTATTTATTTATTTAATAAATCTTAGTTTAATTTGAGTTAATATATTCATTTTTAATCTCAATAAATGTGACATTTTTAAGTTCTAAGAATCGTCGCGTGATGACTTCATCGAGAAGATTGTGCCTACGTAGTTAAATGTTCCATTGGCACTAAAGAACGATCGTGAGGCAAACAGTTTTTGGCTGGGTTCCAGAGATATAAGATATTCTTCCCAAGATCAATGCATTTTCATTTAGTATGTTTATTTACTAATCTTCTTTCATTGCCATTCATTTCTTATTTTAGAGGTAGATTTATTCTTCCTATTTTATAGGTATGGTTATGCAATTGGTTCAGCATTGCATGGGTGCTACATGCCCTTAGAATTTTATGATCCAGGTATCAAGTTTTACTAAATCCATAGTGTTGGGAATATTTTCACAGCCTCTTAAAGCAAACAATCTCTTATAAAAAACTGTTTAGTCTGATGGTCCTTGCATAATGAAAGGATGGTAGTTCTTTTGCAGTTGAGCTTTTGCCTCTTAAATCAGCCCCCTTGAGATATGGAGGTCAAAGATAAATTCGTCATTCACTGTACTGGTGGATGTGACTATGACGGTATTAAAATTGTTTCTTTTGTAGTGTTGTTGATAGATACATAGTGTAAAACTTGGGAAACAATGACTCATTCTTTTTAAATGTTTGACCATAAGATTTATTGTAGATATCATATTCCGGTTCACAGTAATAGTTTTGGAGGGTATGTATTGCTGGAAATAATTACTACTGTCAAACAAGTTCATCAACCCACCGCCTTTGCCTCACGCATTGCCTCGACTCATGGACCGCCTCATCGTTTCCACCGCCATGACCTGTTGAGTTTCGAAGGGGCATCACAGCCCTGACTCTTTCAAACTGAAGAGGAAATTAACCGACTTAGTTTTTGTATAAATTGAGATGAGGCATAGCAGAGATGCATTGAGTCTGAATTGTACACAATTGTAGCTGCTTGACGTTCTGTAAATTAATGTTTGGTTCTATGTGTTATTTAACAGTCGTCGTTGTGTTCTTGTTGTGCTTCATTGTTTGCTCTGTAACTTTCAATTGGTATCAGAGTCGAGGTATTAGAATTGAGACTGAGAGAATTTAAGAAACGGTTGTTGTGTGTAGCCGTTGGGCAGAGTGCATGTGTGGATGGGCCTGTGAACCTGCGTTTTTGGTCTATCCTGTGTTTCTCATCTGGTATAAGCCGCCCCTACTCAGTCACAGTAGAGTTGCAGTGAATTCGTGGTGTGGTTGAAGTATAATCCTCTACTGACCAGTGTGAAGTAACAAATTTCCATTCTGTAACACCTCGTTGTAAGTTGCAAACAGAGTGAATCTCATTGGACGTCTAACTCTGCAGGATAAATTGCAGTAGCTGGTGAATGGCGCCGCCGCCATTCCCAGCCTAGGGATTCCTAGTTATGAATGGTGGTCTGAGGCTTTGCATGGCATGTCCAACTTAGTGTTATAATGTTAATCATGACGCCATCCATGACTATTTATGTGACGCAAAACCATGTTCATATGACGACGAGTTTAATGTCAGTCGGTAAGACATCAGTTTGAGTCAACGGAGATAATTATTGATTCTCCTGCTTATGCATGTGTAAATGATGGTGTTTATTAATTAAATAAGTAAGCTCTTTGATATGATGGTGTTTATTAATTAAACAAGGAGCCACTGTTGTGGCGCTAGTCCTTGTTGGTTAACAGAATAGTTTGGTGTGTTATTATTATGAGATTTAATTTGCGTTATCATGAGAGCTTGAATGAACTTTTTGACTTCATGCGAAGAGTGAAATGTAATGAACTTTGGCTTTGTTAAGTAAGAATTGTCAGAAATGTCATTGAATTGATAAATGCTTGTTACAATTTTATTATATGTCAAATTTTTTGTTTGATATTACAAATCTATCCATCTATTTAAAATAATAATTTAATTTGTATGTTAATACATTAACATTTATATTTAAAATAATCACTTGTTTTATTATTTTCAATTATAAAGTAATTTTTAAAAGACATTGGTCCTATATTTTCTTATTATGATTAAAATTAATTTTCAAAAGACACTTGCCATGTATCTTGTTATAATGTTGAGTTTGTATTTCTTAAAATAAGATTAGTTTTAGATATAATTTTGCAATGTCTCATGATTTAAAAAATGGTTAGATTAATAATTAAAATATAATAAAATTAAATAATAATAAAGTTTTTATAACCATGATTTTAAAATATAATAAAATTAAATAATAATAAAGTTTTTATAACCATGATTTTAAAATATAATAAAATTAAAATATAATAAAATAATAGGAAGGTGTTAAAGCAAGTTATGTATTTTAATAACCATGGTGCAGAAAAGATAGAATTTTCTTATTTTTTTACATTTGAATATTATGGAAATACTGATAAAATGATAATGACCAAATAAACATTATTATGAATATAAATTTGTTAATTAAATTCGTGGTGGAGAGTGTTGAATATTTACATAGATTATTCTCGAAGGTCAAAAAAGGACTTAAGCATTTAAAAATTATAGTTATGGAGTCTTGAAGCCATGATTGAAAGATTACATATCTAGTAACATATTTGGACATAAATGATATGATTCAGGTTAATCTCAATGATTGAGGAATTGTTCCATGGTCAAAAGAACAAAAGATTTATTTATTTAAAAATATTGTTTATCATAACTTTAGTGTGAACTTTAAATTTGTCCAATTACCAATTAGCAAAGAAAAGGACGTAATTTGTTGCAGTTAATTAATAATTTATTGTGATCAAAAGGACATGACTTTTGGCCTTTTTTATAGTTTTATGTTAGTAAATATAGGATCTAAGTACAATAATAAAATAATTTTGATAAGTTTATTTTATAAATTAAAAATTAAAATAAACAAATTAAAATTGAACAAACATTTAAACTTTATGAGTTGAAATGCATGTAATTTGTAATTAGTAATTTGTTGCATTTAATTAATAATTTGTTGTTGCATTTAATTAATAATTTGTTGTGATGCAAAAGGACATGGCTTTTGGCCTTTTTTATAGTTTTGGGTTAGTAAATATGGCATCTAAGCACAATAATAAAATAATTTTGATAAGTTTATTTTATAAATTAAAAATTAAAATAAACAAATTAAAATTAAAAAAACATTTAAACTTTACGACTTGAAATGCATGTAATTTGTAATTAGTAATTTGTTGCATTTAATTAATGATTTGTTGTGATGCAAAAGGACATGACTTTTGGCCTCTTTTATAGTTTTGGGTTAGTAAATATAGCATCTAAGTACAATAATAAAATATTTTTGATAAGTTTATTTTATAAATTAAAAATTAAAATAAGCAAATTAAAATTAAAAAAACATTTAAACTTTACGAGTTGAAATGTAAATTGATGTAATTTGTAATTAGTAATTTGTTGCATTTAATTAATGATTTGTTGTGATGGAAAAGGACATGACTTTTGGCCTCTTTTATAGTTTTGGGTTGGTAAATATAGCATCTAAGTGCAATAATAAAATAATTTTGATAAGTTTATTTTATAAAATAAAAATTAAAATAAACAAATTAAAATTAAAAAAAATTCAAAGTTTACGAGTTGAAATGTAAATTGATCATGATCTCCAAGAAAAAATCCATTATCTTTTGGTGTTCTATACTCTTGCTTTCTGCAATATCATAGTAATTGAATTAAAAGATATAATTTAAAATTTAAAATGATAAGCTAATACATTGTGTAATGATATATTGAATATATATAAAAAGATATATTTTTTACATAGAGAACATTGGTTTTGGAGCGTAAGCAGTGGCAGTAGAATCCAAATTCAAAATATAATGTAATTCATGTTTATCAAAATACATTTATGTCAAGTCAAAGAAATGGCACTCAAATTTTGTGCTGTAACATTTTGTCATTCTGTCAGTACAATGTCATTTTGTCAGCAATGACAATACTTCATTCCAAGTCTCCATGTTTCAAAAGTTTCAGTTGAAGGGGATCCCATGGAATTTGCATAAATTTATGCTTCTTTATACGAGCTTAGCTGCTGAATTTTAACAACAGCATTTTGAGACTTTCCTAGAATGGCTGCGACTGTGCATTCAGATATTACAACTTGAACTGTAGTTTTTGCGATAAGCTGATGAGCTGCTATGACACTGCCAAAGGTGATATACAATGCCAGGGAAATTAGTACAGAAATGGAGATCAGCAAAACCCCCCATGATAGCAGCAATTGACAAAGTTTTGCAAATCTTTTGTAGCTTCTGAATCTGGCAGAACTCCCTTGACGAAGAATTGGCTCCTCAAACTCAGAGAAATTGCCAATACTGTTTATATTGGGATAAGCTGACGAGTTGCTGTGACACTGCCAAAGGTGATATACAATGCTAGGGAAATTAGTACAGAAATGGAGATCAACAAAAACCCCCCATGATACCAGAAATTGACAAAGTTTTGTAAATCTTGTGTACCTTCCAAATCTGGCAGAACTACTTTGACGAAGAATTGGCTCCTCAAACTCAGAGAAATTGCCAATACTGTTTATATTGCGATTTAACTGAATTTTGAAACAAAGCATATAGTTAGTACTACAGGGGTTTTATTCTAAGAAATCAAAACGAAAAAGTAGTAACAGAGGAACAGTAGAGGAATTGTTGGCAAATGTTGGAAAATGTTGGAGAGAAATCAAGAACTGCATAGAAAATGGATGCACTTGAAATAAATAAAAATGTTTAAACAAAGTTGACCTTTGATGACCATGGGGCTGGTGAAGACTGCATAGTCGGGTAGCTTGATGATGAATGGGATTGATCAATAAAGGATCTTCATAGCAAGGTATCAACAATTGAGCTTCAATCACTAGCCATTTAACAGATTGTTATAAGCAAGTGATTATAAGCTAAGTCGAACCAAAGTTTTGGGGTGGAAAGGTTTTGGGGTCTTATTGCGGGTTTTGCATTGCTTTGCAATGTTGACGAGATCTCTTTTGATTTGCAAAAACAAATTATTAGGAAGTGAGTATTGTATATACCTGAATCAACTTATCAGATTCGAAACCAGACCGACGAAGTTCTTCTCTTTGTAATATTGTAATATTGGCAGCTGTTGTGTGGCTGATATCAGAAGTCAGTGCAGCAGCCCTGCCGATTAGACAACAGAATTTCAAAATAAGATCAAGCTGCTGAAAGGTAGTTTATCATATGCAATTCTATTACTGGTTACAAAACTGTACCTGCGGTCAATCTTCAGAGTCATGCTAACTAGCTGAACATGACAATGCAGAAGGAGACATCAAAATTGTGAGGTTACAAAGCCATAATACTTGTATTGCAGTAAGAGCATAATATGAAGAAACATATTCATATTAGTTTTGCATTTGTTGTAGACGTGAAGGCCAGCATGTTCCTGCATTTTGTAATTTGCATAACAAACAGTTAGTTAGAATAAAATGATAACATTGTAAATTGAAGAGAGGACATATTTGAGACAAAACATCTTAAGGAGTTATGTGAACTAAAGCTTCTTGTGCAATCCTTATATCATGTACAATGTGTCAAAAGCTTTTTTAACATTAAAAACAGTATTTGATTGACTAAAGTTGTATAAGAGTAAAACAGATCTGTAACATGACTTGTTGCAGTTTTCCAATCTTGACGAGATCTCTTTTAATTTGCAAAAACAATTTATTAGAAACTGAGTATTGTATATACCTGAACCAATTGATCAGTTTCGAAAGCAGACCGAGAAAGGTCTTCTCCTGGTAGTATTTTAATATTGGCAACTGTTGCGTGCATGATTTCAGAAGTCACTGCAGCAACGCTGCTAATTAGATAACAAAATTTCAAAATAAGATCAAGTTGTTCAAAGGTACTTTATCACATGCAATCCTATTACTGGTTGCAGATCTGTATGTGTCATCAAACTTCAGATTCACGCTAACTAGATAATGCTTTTTAACGAGATCTAATACGAACATTGGCTCAAAATATTCCAGAGTGCTGAGGACGGCATGTACTGTGGTGGTCTTATTGGCGGACAACTGTCCCTCCTCGAAATGCTGGAAAGTTACTCGGCTTGGGTTTTACCCTGTTTGCGCCCTTTGGGTTATTATTGTTACTTGGTTTTTTAGCTCTGCAGTCTCTGCAATTTTTCCTTTGTATTTGTTGTATTGTCTGCGGTGAAAACAGAATGCGGTTAACTGTATAGCAAACGTTTGGTTGCGGTTCTGTTGTTGTTGGGTTAACTGTATAGCAACGTTTGGTTGCGGTTCTGTTGTTCCAGGTCCAGCTTGTATGCCTCGACTGTCTGGTGTTGCTTTGTTAAGTTCGGCTACTGTATTGTTTAGATGTTTGTTCCTCTGTCGATTGGCGTTTTCCAGTGGCGTTGATGTTTGTCACAGTATTGTCTGTTCGTTTCCCTCAAGAGTCCATTTTATTTGAGCATTATAAGTTAATGGCATTCTGGTTAAATACTCAGGGTTTCTCTTAGCTGCATGGGTTTTATGGAAATTTCCGTAAATGTCGGTTTCGAGCACCATGTCATTGCCATTGTCCTAGTATAGAACAAATGGGCAAAATGGTGCAAGAAAATGCAAACAGCCAAGTAGAAATTGTAGGCACGGGTTTCAGAAAAACCTTTAAGTCCCCTTGCCGAAGAACTCCAAAGGTAGTTTCTTGATACGACCCTAAATGCGGAAGACAAGGTCTGTTTAATGAATTTGGTGGAAAAGACAAAAAAAACTTGCTGGTGTGGAAAGAAATACCAACCAACAGTTAGGGAATGTCGAAAGAGAGATCGATCAGGCGATCTGTAACAAACAAGGCAGCTTCCACGAGTGGGGATATGGAAGCGCTTCATTAGGATGTGCCAAGGACACAATAGAGGAAAGGGTTGTGTAGTGCCCGTTTTTATTGCATAGGACTTGGATATCCTAGTCAGCAAGTATGCATTCCAATAGATTTCCATGCGTCCCAATTGAGAATTTATGTTGTTTAGGCCAAAAATAGAAATAAGACTGGAACTGATATCTAATGGTTGAGTAATGCAAACATTGCACGTTCACCTGAAATAGACAGCAGTGCCCGTTTTTATTGCATAGGACTTGGATATCCTGGTGAGCAAGTATGCATTCCAATAGATTTCCATGCGTCCCAGTTGAGAATTTATGTTGTTTAGGCCAAAAATAAAAATAAGACTGGAACTGATATGTAATGGTTGAGTAATGGAAACATTGGAAGTTCACCTGAAATAGAGAGCTACATGCTATGAATCTTAGTAGTTTTATGTATAATGTTATCTACAAATTTCTAGTGGGAGACAGCGACAACTGCAGAGCCAAACACTGACCTTCGAGTTAAATCTATCTCCCTAATTCATTGATTTTTTTTATAAAAAGAAGAATATTATTCAGCATTGCTGTGAAAATTTATACTATTCATTACTTGTGTGTGAAAGATAAAAATAATTGATCCAAAGAACAATACCTGCTCTGGAGCATGTTTACTAACTCGATGCATTTTCCCTTCATTGTCAATATGAATGAGAGTTGTCCTCTTGTCAGTTGGATTGAAAGGAAGAAAATGGAGGTCTGGAATGGTTGCGTGTGTCTTTTAGATGCATGGATGTTAAAAGGCACAACAAAAGATACAAATCAGTAAAATAAGCATAGCCCTGCTTATTGACTAAAATTTAATATGATGACATAAAAAAAATACTTGCCTCCTTAGGATCTGTAAGCATCCCAACAATTCCTGCATCAATGGCATCTTGATTCTCTGTTCTGGATGCTCTTGCAACCAGCAAGACAACAGCATCCTTGTCATATCCTTTTGTGAAAACCTATTCATGAGAACAATTAGTAATTGATAGTTGTTGAAAGGAAGCTAACAGTACTGGATCATTGAATATTACCACGAATCCTAACTAGGCAATTTGGTACAACTGCAGTATCGGCAAAAATTATGTATTTATGAAATAAGAGAAAGGACAAAAAGAAGAATCAGAAGTCCAGAATAAATACCAACCTTTTGGAAGTGGGCAACTTGGTTTGTACTGTTGACAATATGTGCTGGTTTACCAAAAAAGGTATGGATCCCAGTAGCAATGACAACATGTTCAATTTCACGTTGTTTGTAAGCAGAGCCACAATAAATCCTTCATCAATCTGTGGAAGCATCAACAGATATAAATAAAGACACGAAAAATGCAAGAAAATAGTAAGAAAGCAGATAATACGGTGATGACTTACAGCATTCTTTTGCAAATTATTATTGTTCGAAGGTGGTATTAAATAAAGACAAGAAAATAGGAAGAAAGCAGATACCAGATGTCGAGAAATCTGTCCCATTGTTGTTGGTTACATGGAGAGTACACGACACAGGAACTAGGCATAATCCTCTGCTCCTAGCATCGTATTTCGCCTGATCTCCTCGCCTGTCCTGAACAAATTATAACATCCTTTAAGTAAAGTAAATGGAAAATTTCATGGAGAAAATGACTTTAAGATTTTGTTCTTCAGACTCCTTTTTAAAATGATTCCAACAGAAGATTGTAAGTCCCGTTCAAATTTTGTTACAGAAGAGCCAAAAACACTACAGCGATTACAGACACTACTTAACAGGGGATGCATACTGAAATAAAATTCAAGCTCTCGTGTGTGTTATTTTTCATTATATCGAGATGTTCATTTTCTCAAAATTTGAAGAGAGCATTTCATTGTTGATTAGCGGAATTTATTAAACATGAAAAACGTTGTAAGCTCAGTAAGAAAAAGATTTGAATTACCTTCTGGCTTGAGAGAGGGAATGCCTTTGAGATAAGATGAGCTGAATACCTGCAAAACACCGCAGAGGTTCAAAAGGATTATAGCAAAGCCTTGTAAATTTTATCGTTACAGAAGAAGAAACCCTAAATCATCATATCTCTAAAGGAATGTAATCAGAAATAAGAAGTAAAGAAAAGGATTGGATTAAGACCTGATCAATCTTTAAAGAATCTGCTTCAAGAAAACGTGCATCCGCACGAATAATATCTCTAAGTTTGATGTTGATTATGTCACCAAGAACAAGTATTGCTGCATGTTCTTCATTCCATTGTCCATCTCTGAGAACTTGTTACGTTCAAAGTCTTAAGTCATTGACCAAAGAATTTAAAACTGCAGCAGCCATGATCTTAAGAGGATTCTGAACATCCAATTCCATGCATCTGCTCAAAAACCAGGATAGAAAACTGAAAATATTGGGGCTGCCACTGATACAAAAGAGATTGAACAGACCTTGCTCTTTGGAGCGAGCCAAGTCATCAGTGCTGCAGCAACATTGCCAGCATTGTTTTCCTCTATGAAACTTATGTTTAGATGAGATTTTTATTGCTTGTACAGGTAAGAGAAACATAGGTAAAATAAAACAAAACTTTGGAGCCCAGAAGTTTCATTTGACTTAGTTTATAATGCTATTATAATGAAAAATCATGTCGGTCAACCAACGGTCAGCAATTGATCAATTGCATATAGTCCCAGGGAAGGACTAATAATACCAAATGCATTATGCCATAATTCCATTTTCAAACAACATATATTCATTTTAAAGTCCATATAGTTTGGTGCTATTTATAAAGTCTAGCTTCAAGCATGTTGAAGAATGCATTCGAAGAGACATGTATAAGGACTTTCTAGCCTTGTTTCCTGAGTCGTTACCTACAGTATGCAAGAAACAAAAACTAACATAGCATTCAGCTATAACATAGCAAGGAACAGAAATGACTAGCTGATTCAATATACAGTTTGTCATTTAACTTGAGTAGATAATAAGTGCCAGATACAAAATTATTGCTGATCTGATGTTGCATTTGTTGTATTCAATGATATAAAGCATGATGCAGAATGCGTTCCATTCGGCATAGAGAACAGAAACAGAAACAGTACAAATACAGATGCATAAAGACTTTCTAGCCTTTTTTCATCAACCGTTGTGTTACATATTCTTTGTAAATGAGTCAAAATTGCAAGTCAAATACTTGTATTATAGTAACAGCATAATATGAAGAAACATATTCATATTACTTTTGCATTTGTTGTGGATGTGAAGGCTGCCATGTTCCTGCATTTTGTAATCTGTATAACAAATGGTTAGTTAGAACAAAATGATAACATTGTAAATTGAAGAGAGGACATATTTGAGAGAAGACATGTTAAGGCATACGTTCATGTACCTTCCATTTTTTAGTTGACATGTAATAGCTCACTATCTTCATTGAGTGTGAACTTGCTCTGAATTTTGAAGTCACGTAAGATGTAAACAGTCGTAGCTTTCTGTTGCAAATATGTTTCATATGACATTGATTTTAAATCAGGAAGCAAGTCATGTAATAACGGCTCCCTGATAATGCACTGGAAAAAGTTATTTGTAATGGATTCTATTACAGCATGTATACAATGCTTGTAGAGGAAAGGGCAATTATCATTGCATTGTGAACAGAAAATTGTTGCATTGGCTATTGTTGTGGATGAATTCACTGGGGAGTTACAAATTGCACAAACAGGTTCGAAAGGAGTTGAATATGGATTTGTTGCGATCAGAGTACCTTCGACCTGTTTATAAAAGATTCAAGTGTTAATTTACATTATTACATGGCAAATGCAAAGGCAGCAAAAACATTATTATTGCTATACTTACAGCATAGGTAGATGTAGTTAGTTCTCTGAGATTGTTGAGTGCATCTGTGTTAAGTTCAGTCATGAACGTTGACTTTGATGCTCTGAATATTGTTTCTGTTGTGTTTACCTTTTTTGTTAAATTTTTGAAAAGGATGAGCGGAAACTGTCCTTTTTGCAATTGTTTTTCCATTGAAAGGAAAAATTGTTCATATGTGTCAAAGAGTTGCAACTGCAAAACAGAAATTGTTATGTATTGAAAAATACAAAAAGTAATATGCAAATACATTGTTCGTATGCATTGAAAAATTGCAATTGCACTAGACAAATTACAAAAACTATAGACAAATTACAACAACTATGTATTGAAGTGATGCATGTTATCTACTGAAAATTAGGAATAAGTAACATCTGAATACATACAGTTGCATTGTCGTTTTCAGAATCTCCATCTTTGATATGAAGTATGTAATGCAATCCAACTCGTTTGGAAAGTGTAACAGCGGCAGCAATTGTGCCAATTGCGTACATTTCTTTTTTGTTTGCAAATTGCCTAATGGTTGTATTGGGAATGAACCAATATTCTTTGCAAACTTCAGGTACAGTTTCTATGATACTTGATTCATTAAGCAATATTATTTTGTCACAGTCACCGCGATCATATACAGTTTTAGGCAATATTCTGAAATTTGTAATTGAGATGCTGTTGCCTTGCAAAATTTTGTGTTCATGTCGCTCCACCAAATGTGCAGGTACACTCAACATTATAGTCATCATTCCTTGAGCATCTGTCAAATCAGCTCGCAATACTTGACGTGATTTGTTTGCTTTATCAAGGAATGCAGTATAGACAACCATTATGTCTCCAACAAATAGCTGCCCAATTTTACGACTATTCAGATCTTCAATTGATACTTTAATTGGCAGTATCTGTTTTTGCCTATTAAAATTGCTTAGTTAGAAATTGCTATAAACATTTGTAGAATAGTATGTTTCTCCTAGAGACTGAATAAGTAGAAATAGATTAGAGTTTTGTGTTTCATATGCATACCTTTTTGATGTATCATTTTGTACATTTGTTGAATGAAGTTTGGCTGCAATTGTTTCAGTTGGACTAACACAGGCAAACGCATGGTTCAATATGATGTGGATATTATCACGTGTATTTTGTGATAAGAAATCAATAAAGAAATTGTGATATGTAACCTGTACATGTCTTCTTGCTGCATTGTTTGGGGGGACTTACTACTAGTGCTTTCTTCACTCGTCCAAGATTTTCTAATTTATATACATTTAAATATAGATATGTAAAAAGAGAAGATATATATAGTAAAGATTAATCTGTTATATATACATTTAAATATAGATACGTAAAAAGAGAAGATATATATAGTAAACATTAATATTTTAAATAGAAAATTGCATATTTGTATAGTTGTCATACATACCTTTTCAAAGCAGGTGGTTGCTTTGCCTTTTCTAATTGAGTTATGTGCTTTATTTCTTCAGTTGTTTGTTTTCCTTTTTCAGGATTTATGCTATGTTATAGAGTAGCAACATATATTTAGTTCAATTTGAAAGAGCGTATAGAAGTAAACAGTTAACAAGGAACATTAAAACCATAGAACGATACATATGTAAAGATAGAATGCATATATAGTAGACATTAATATTCTAAATACAAATTGGCATATTTGTATAGTTGTCATGGACATACCCTAGTGAACATTATTATTCTAAATACAAATTAGCATATTTGTATACTTGTCATAGACATACCTTTGCAAAACAAGTGGTTGGCTTGCCGTTTCTAATTGGCTTATGCATTCTATTTCTTCAATTGTTTCTTTTCGTCTTTGAAGATTTAGGCTATGTTATAGAATAGTAACATATATTTAGTGCAAATTAGTGGTAAAAAGTGAACAAGAACATTAAAACCATAGAACCATAGATATGTAAAAAATAAAAATAGAATGCATATATAGTAAACATTAATATTCTAAATACAAATTAGCATATTTCTGTAGTTCTCATAGACATACCTTTGCAAAACAAGTGGTTGGGTTGCACTTTCTAATTGGCTTATGCATTCTATTTCTTCAATTGTTTCATTTCCTTTTTCAAGATTTATGCTATGTTATAGAATAGTAAGACATATTTAGTCCAAGTCAAAAGAACATATAAAAGTAAAACTTGAACAAGAACAGAAGATCCATAGGAAAGTAAAGGCAAAAAGAATATACTCTGTTTGTTTATGTTGCATGTTGTTGTTCTTTTTTCTTGGTCGTTCTGTTCAATTGAAAAGGGTTTTACTAGCAGAATCTGCATCCATAAATAGATGAGGTCATATCTGCAAATTTATGATAGGATGCTTGTGTTGGTTAATTGACAAGGTTGTCTTTGGCATAACTTGCATTGATCGACACAGAACGGCATATATGTAAATGTACAATAGAATGCATAGTATGTAACAGAGGGACAGTAGAGCAATTCTTGGCAAATGTTGGAAAATGTCACAGGGAATAATTAATAATATTAATATTAATATTAATGTAAACACAGAATAAACAATGACGATTCCACATTTGAATTGCAATATAATTGAATGAGAGAAAAAATATAAATGAGCCAATACAGCTTAAATATCTATATTTTTTAAAACAATCACGGAGTAACTCTAGTATAAACCTAGAGTAACTGGACCATAAACGTAGACAATGCAAAAATTAAAAGCCTAACAAATTGACAAAAAGCAATGAATAGAAAAATTGACAAAAAGCAATTAGTAGAATAACGTCGTGCCTGCAATGAAGCCAAGGGTTCAAATTCCTTCTCGTGTAGACCATATTCATGCACAACACAGCCTGTACGAGTACCATGAGAAAATGTGCAAATGACGAAATTGGTTATCATAGCTGAAGGACAAGAGATATTGTATCATGGTCAGACCAATATGTATCCAATACGAAAATTGTATATTTTATATTAGCTAGATTTGCCCAAACATGGTCAATGAATGATTTGTGCATGCTATTAGTTTTGTCAACTAGGAAATGCAGATTGTAGTTTTGCATGTAGGTTTCTAGCTGCTTTGTTTTTTGATTGCAATGTACCATATCAATATTGAAGTCCCCTAATATAACTATGATACTGTTTAGATCTGAGTGGTACAAAGCTTTTGCAATGACATTGAGGATATTGTTCAGGTTTGCATGTGGCGATGCATATATATTGAGTATTGCAATTTGTAATGTGTGAACTTTTATTTTTGCGAGCAATGCTTCTACAAAGCAGTCTTCAAAATGGGTATGTTCAAGGATAATGATATTTTTCTTTATCAATATCATTACTCCATGCTTAATGCAACTTGAGATGCAATTGAAATTTTTGAAGCATTCATTTTCCATACACAGCAACATATGTGTTTCTTGTAAGCACAAGATATCAGATTGCATTGTGTCATAGTCATTGCATATATCAGCAAGATGCGCATGAAGATTGTGAGTGTTCAATGAAAGAATAAAGATGGATTGCAATGATTGTATTGATGAAGAGTCATATTCTAATTGCCATTTTGCAGTGGTTTCCAAACGTTGCATCTCACAATTTACTTTTTGCTTGACCTTGAAATTATTATGTTTAAGAGGATTAAGCAAATACAATGATTCTATGTTTTTGACACGTGCAAATACAATGAATATTGATTCTTTGATACAATATCAATGTTCTTAGGAAAAATGCATTGCAATTTGAATTTGTAATTGTCAACATCTATTATTTCTTCCATCATTTGCAATTGCTTACCAGAGTTGCCTTTTGCAACTGTCTTGTACAGCTTTGCAAAAAATATTGATGAAGTTAGCAAAAACTGAACATGATTGTTTTGAACAAAATGTATCTATATTAAAAAAATAGGCTATTGCATTATGTTGCTAAACAAATATCAAATTTCTACCAAGAAGCCATATTTATAAATAACAAAGAAGTTGGAAATGGAAACAATGCAAAGACATAATGAAAAACAGGAGCATAATTTTAAGAATATTTGTGCAAGTTAACAAAAGCAACGAATGGAAAGACAAAATGAAGTTAACAAAAGGAAGCAATGGGAAGACAAAATGAAAAAATGCAGCATAAGTTTAAGAATATTTCTGAAAGTTAACATCATTGTCAATTGCATTTGTGAAATAAAATAACTGTGAGGCTATTTCAAGATAAAAAGTTTCCTGCTATTCGATATCAGAGTATGGTTATAGTATATGGATCTAAACAGAATTCAAGGGTCAAGGAACCCAAACAAGCCATTGAGAACCAGAGACGAGTAGTGCATAAGCGTAGTTCCATAAGGCTTGTCAAGAAGATCCATTATTATGTGATGTTGGAGGTATGATTCATATAAATGATGAACATGTAATATGTTCAAAGGACAGCTTTGGCAAACACAGCAACAGTCTGCTTGAGCAAATTGTCCAAAGACTGTTGCCAATTGTGGCACGTGAAAAAAGATGCCCAAAAATTACAGATCTTTGACGATTCACAAATTGTGGTGAATTGGATGAATGGAACAAATTCATTGGATAATTATAAATTTCACCGTATATTTGAGCAGATTCAACTTGCTTGAACAGAGTATTTAACACATTATCTTTTAACATGTCTACAAAGACAGGAACATGGAAACTGATGGACTGTCAAAAGCTACATTACACTTGGTAGCACGACCTTGGATCATTCAAGAGAAAGTGGAAGGGCAGCTCATGGAATGTCTTGACACACTTTTGATATAATCATGGGACTGTTTAAATGTGAATATCTATATCTATATTTTTTTATGGCACTGTTTATGAACATATCTAGGACCTAATTTTTTATGACACAAAACTGGTTTCAAACCTGCAATATATGTCAGAATGACCATGATAGGGCTGTCATATTCACATTTTTTAAAACTGTTTATAAAGCAAGTTATCTTCTCAGCCATACTTTTATCAGTTCCTATGCTTAAGGATATCTCTATATCTATATTTTTTTATGGGACTGTTTATGGACATATCTAGGAGCTAATTTCTTATGAGACAAAACTGGCTTCAAAGCTCTGATATATGTTAGAATGACTATGATAGGGCTGTCATATTGACATTTTTGAAAACTGTTTATGAAGCAAGATATGTTGCCAGCAATACTTTTATCACTTCCTATGCTTAAGGATATCTGTGAAATGCAAAAACATATATAGTAAGTGTAATTTTGTTTTCATAATAAAATTATTTTTTCTCTCTGAGGAGAATAAGGTAGTTGAACATGATATCAGAATCAATTTGGTTATAACTAGCTAACATGAGATTTTAATCTAACGTTTAAATAGACAAAATGTCTTGATACATCACTATACGGAGCTAGTTAGATGCTAAGAAATTGACATAAAGCAATTAATAGAAAAATTGACAAAAAGCAATTAGCAGAATAACGTCGTACCTGCAACGAAGCCAAGGGTTCGAATTGCTTCTCGTCTAGACCATATTCATGCACAACACAGCCTGTACGAGTACATGAGAAAATATGCAAATGACGAAATTGGTTAACGAAGTCTCCAGAACTGCCTGGAAAAATACTTGCAGGTCTTTATTCCTCTCTCGAAACCATAATACATTCCATTAATAAAAAGGCAATATGCAGCACATACATAAATACTTGCAGGTCTTTATTTCTTTCTCCAAACCACAATACATTCCATTAAAAACCCAATATGCGCCACAAAGAGTACAAACAGTTCAAAAACCGCAGTTTATTTAGATCTTCATGTGCAAAAACACTTCAAACTACAAAAGACTGGCGCTCAATCTGTACCAAGAATCACAGCTTCACCCAGGTCATCTCGGCCCAAATGACAACGAAGTCACATGCTGGTCAAAACTGACATTTACAGAAGTTTCCATAAAACCCATGCAGCTAAGAGAAACCCTCAGTATCACGGAAAAGCTTATAATTTTCGCAAAGGAAACATTTCATCCAATATATAAACAACAACAAATGAAGAACATCTAGCACTAGTATAGCAAACCTTCAATTCAGCAGTTCTTAACAAAGCAAATGAACTTAACAGTAACTAAATGAACTTAACAGAGTTCTTAACAAAGCAACCTTCCGCTCTAGGAGTAATGTCAGAGTCGAATATTCATACATCCATAACAGAATTACAAACTTAAAATAACATTATGCACCAAAGTAAGCATACACATAAACTATACAAGCGAAAAACCTTGAATACACGCCTAAGGAACAGCAGTCTGCTCAAGCCTCACAACTTGTGAAACCAGACCCTTGAATTTAACACAGTAACACATTCCACTAATAACAATACATTCCATCAATAAAAAAAAAGGCAATATGCGGCACATAAATACATAAATACTTGCAGGTCTTTATTTCTTTCTCCAAACCACAATACATTCCATTAAAAACCCAATATGCGGCACAAACAGTTCAAAAACCCCAATTTATTTAGATCTTCATGTGCAAAAAGAGTTCAAATTACAAAACACTGCTGCTCAATCTGTACCAAGAATCACATCTTCACCCAGGTCGTCTCGGCCCAAATGATAAGGAAGTCAGATCGTGGTCCAAACCGACATTTACGCAAATTTCCATAAAACCCATGCAGGTAACAAAAACCCTCAGTATCAGGGAAAAGCTTATAATTTTGGCAAAGGAAGCATTTGATCCAATACATAAACAACAACAAACTAAGCTAATTCAATTGGTAAGCTCTCGTTTTCTGTCCTTCTCAGAAACCATGCCAACCTTCTTCCTATCTCCGCCCTGTTAACCAGAATGCCATTAACTTATAATGCTCAAATAACCATGGACTCTTGAGGGAAACGAACAGACAATACTCTGACAAACATCAACGCCATTGGAAAACGCCAAAGGACAGAGGAACAAACATCTAAACAATACAGTAGCCGAAGTTACCAAACCGACAGCAGACAGTCGACGCATACAAGCCGGACCTGGAACAACAGAACCGGAACCAAACGTTTGCTGTACAGTTAACCGAGTAGGCAGGAACCGCATTGTGTTTTCACCGCAGACAATACAACAAGTACAAAGGAAAAATCGCAGACACTGCAGAGCCAAACAACCAAGTAACAATAATAACCCAAAGCGCGCGAACAGGGTAAAACCCAAGCCGAGTAACTTTCCAGGATCTCGAGGAGGGACAGTTGTCCGCCCATAAGACCACCACAGTACATGCCAACGTTCTTCCTATGTCCGCCCTGTTAACCAAAATGCCATTAACTTATAATGCTCAAATAACCCTGGACTCTTGACGGAAACGAACAGACAATACTGTGACAAACATCAACGCCACTGGAAAACGCCAAAGGACAGAGGAAAAAACATATAAACAATACAGTAGCCGAACTTACCAAAGCGACAGCAGACAGTCGAGGCATACAAGCCGGACCTGGAACAACAGAACCGCAACCAAACGTTTGCTATACAGTTAACCGAGCAGGCAGGAACCGGATTGTGTTTTCACCACAGAGAATACAACAAATACGATGTGAAGCCCGCAATAAGACCCCAAAACCTTTCCATCCCCAAAAACTTAGTTCGACTTAGGTTACATTGTCAATATATCGAAAAATTATCGATCGCATATAGTCCCCGGCAGGGACCACGCAGTAACTGGACTATAAAGCTAAAGTAACTGGACCATAAACCTACACAATGCAAAAATTAAAAGCCTAACAAATTGACAAAAAGCAATTAATAGAAAATTTGACAAAAACCAATTAGCAGAACAACATCGTACCTGCAACGAAGCCGAGAGTTCGAATTCCTTCTTGTCTAGATCATATTCATGCAGAACCCAGCACCAGAACCTTGAATTTAACAGAGGAGTACCTAATTCTTTCTCCAAACCACAATACATTCCATTAAAAACCCAATATGCCACACAAACAGTTCAAAAACCCCAATTTGTTTACATCTTCATGTGCAAAAACCCTTCAAACTACAAAAGACTGTCGCCCAATCTGTACCAAGAACCACAGCTTCACCCAGCTCGTCTCGGCCCAAATGACAGGGAAGTCACATGGTGGTCGAAATCGACATTTACGGAAATCTCCATAAAACCCATGCAGGTAAGAGAAATGCCATTAACTTATAATGCTCAAATAACCATGGACTCTTGAGGAAAACGAACAGACAATACTATGATAAACATCAACGCCACTGGAAAACGCCAAACGACAGAGGAACAAACATCTAAACAATACAGTAGCCGAACTTACCAAAGCGACACCAGACAGTTGAGGCATACAACCCGGACCTGGAACAACAAAACCGCAACCAAACATTTGCTATACAGTTAACCGAGCAGGCAGCAACCGCATTGTGTTTTCACCGGAGACAATACAACAAATACAAAGGAAAAATCGCAGAGAGTGCAGAGCTAAACAACCAAGTAACAATAATAACCCAAAAGGCGCAAACAGGGTAAAACCCAAGCTGACTAGCTTTCCAGGATCTCGAGCAGGCAGACCACCACAGTACATGCCGTCCGCTTGGAAGTCGCGGGACCACGTGCCGCTCAATCTGCACCAAGAATCACAGCTTCACCCACGCCGTCTCGGCCCAAATGACAACGAAGTCACATGGTGGTCGAAACCGACATTCACGGAAATTTCCATAAAACCCATGCAGCTAACAGAAACCCTGAATACTGTGACAAACATCAACGCTACTGGAAAATGCCAAACGACAGAGGAACAAACATCTAAACAATACAGTAGCCAAACTTACCAAAGCGACACCAGACATTCGAGGCACACAAGCCGGACCTGGAACAACAAAACCGTAACCAAACGTTTGCTATACAGTTAACCGCATTCTGTTTTCACCGCAGACAGTACAACAAACACAAAGCAAAAATCGCACAGACTGCAGAGCTAAACGACCAAGTAACAATAACAACCCAAACGCCGCGAACAGGGTAAAACCCAAGCCGAGTAACTTTGCAGGACATTTACGGAAATTTCCATAAAACCCATGCAGCTAACAGAAACCCTCAATACTGTGACAAACATCAATGCCACTGGAAAACGCCAAACGACAGAGGAACAAACATCTAAACAATACAGTAGCCGAACTTACCGAAGCGACAGCAGACACTCGAGCGATACAAGCCGGACCTGGAACAACAGAACCGCAACCAAACGTTTGCTACACAGTTAACCGCATTCTGTTTTCACCGCAGACAATACAACAGACAGAAAGGAAAAATCGCAGAGACTGCAGAGCTAAACAATAAACAACCAAGTAACAATAACAACCCAAACGCCGCGAACAGGGTAAAACCCAAGGCGACAGTACATGCCGTCCGCGTACCTGCGACAGGTGTCCGCCCATAAGACCACCACAGCGCATGCCGCCCGCGTGGGAGCCGCGCGACCACGTGGCCTCCACCTCGAACCACGCGAAGCCAGCAATAAGACTCCAAAACCTTTCCTCGCCCAAAACCTTAGTTCGACTTAGGAAATTGCCTTAATATTTCGGAAAATCGGCAGTCACATGGTGGTCGAAACCGACATTCACGGAAATTTCCATAAAACCCATGCAGCTAACAGAAACCCTGAATACTGTGACAAACATCAACGCTACTGGAAAACGCCAAACGACAGAGGAACAAACATCTAAACAATACAGTAGCCGAACTTACCAAAGCGACACCAGACATTCGAGGCACACAAGCCGGACCTGGAACAACAAAACCGTAACCAAACGTTTGCTATACAGTTAACCGCATTCTGTTTTCACCGCAGACAGTACAACAAACACAAAGCAAAAATCACACAGACTGCAGAGCTAAACGACCAAGTAACAATAACAACCCAAACGCCGCGAACAGGGTAAAACCCAAGCCGAGTAACTTTGCAGGACATTTACGGAAATTTCCATAAAACCCATGCAGCTAATAGAAACCCTCAATACTGTGACAAACATCAATGCCACTGGAAAACGCCAAACAACAGAGGAACAAACATCTAAACAATACAATAGCCGAACTTACCGAAGCGACACCAGGCATTCGAGCGATACAAGCCGGACCTGGAACAACAGAACCGCAACCAAACGTTTGCTACACAGTTAACCGCATTCTGTTTTCACCGCAGACAATACAACAGACAGAAAGGAAAAATCGCAGAGACTGCAGAGCTAAACAATAAACAGCCAAGTAACAACAAGTAACAATAACAACCCAAACGCCGCGAACAGGGTAAAACCCAAGGCGACAGTACATGCCGTCCGCGTACCTGCGACAGGTGTCCGCCCATAAGACCACCACAGCGCATGCCGTCCGCGTGGGAGCCGCGCGACCACGTGGCCTCCACCTCGAACCACGCGAAGCCAGCAATAAGACCCCAAAACCTTTCCTCGCCCAAAACCTTAGTCCGACTTAGGAAATTGCCTTAATATTTCGCAAAATTCGCTAGGTCAACGCGCGGTCAGCGATCTATCGATCGCATATAGTCCCCGGCAGGGACTAATAAGTAAGATCTTTGATACGATGGTGTTTATTAATTAAATAAGTAAGCTCTTTGATAGAGTATTCATTTCTGATATGGTATCAGAGCCAAGGGTTCCGTCTTAGTTTGAGATCTCAATGCTCTATTGGGTTTGTGATAGCGGAGTGACCATTAGTGTGGAGCCATAGTGTGTGGGCTCCATGGTGTGATGTGGTGTATCTATTTTTGTGAGTTCGATCTGATTCGAGAGGAATCGACTAGTGTTAGAAGAAGAGGATTGAGGCCGTGAACATTGGTAATAACTCGTGAGAGGCACCTGGAGGATAGTGTGCAAGTGTGGAGAAACGCATCTGGAAGATTTTGATGGTGTTTCTAATTGTGGGACTTCAACCTGTGGAGCTCTGGAAAGGTATGTTTTTGACAAACAATTTAGTGACTTTTCAGTAGCAATTGTAACCCTTTCTGCATAATGAACTTAAAGAGATAAAGCATTTTTAGTAGAATATGTGAGAATTAGTATGAAAAGCTTAATCACTGATAATTGTTATTTTTTCATGCAGAAAAGGGTGGAAACGAAGGATTACTGTTTAAGAGGAAAAGATAAAGGAAGAATAATTGTTGTCCCTTTGGAAGGGAACCGGATGTGAACGAGATCAAGCGGATCGAAGCAAAACGACCCGGGAAAGAAAGAAGAATTATCGATTCGGCGGAGCAGGGAAAGGAAAATCAAGGATTAACGGCTTGGCGAATCCCTCAGGATCTTTGATCCTGAGGGATCGCTGTCTTGCTTATTTTTTCTACCTAGATACCTCCGCCATTACTCTTATAAAAAGGGGCAGCAGTGTTAAGCTCGAGAGACCTTTTTTTCATATATGTAAATTTAAGTCTCAGTTTGAACTTTGATCATCGAGTCTCGTTAAGACTTGTTTTGCTGTACTTTTGTTGATGCATTAATACCAAAGACTTGGTGCTTTATTTCATCTCTGCGTCTGGAGTAATCTAAGGCGGTGTATCCTTGGAAGCTAAGGGCCCGGCTCCGAAGGACACTTGCTTTTGTATCATTATAATTTGGTTTCTGTGTGGATTGTTTAAATAGTTTGGTAATCTGACGTGTTTGTCATATGCTGTTCCATGCTCTGTTATGACTAATTCATTAATGGTTTCATTCGGGAAATTTATGTAAGTGACTCTGTATTGTGTAAATGAATCTTTTCAGAGTTGATTGCATGTTCACTATTTAAGCCAACTGTTTCTGTTACAGAGCCTTCATATTGAATATTGTTGTATCGGATTCATTTGAACTCTTATTTGTGGGAATCCGTAAGTAATATTATTCTATCTGGAAACATAGTCATATTCTCTTGAATCATCCAATTGCTATAGTAAGTGTGTTGTGATAAATGTTGTTCCATAATTCATTTGTGAATATCACTTCATAAAGTAAAGTTCATTGGAATTGCTTTTGAAGATTGTTATTTGATTGCGGAATGGGAGTTTAGTTCAATAGAACAAGTTCAGTTCTAACTCGCGAGATCTAGTTTACTGAGTTGCTATTCCATTTATTGCCGTTCCATTTACTGTTGTTCCATTTCAGATTTGTTGTTCCACTTTCCGTTTGCTGTTCCATTTTACTTTCTGCTGTTCCATTTCCTTGCATTTACTGTTTTGGTGTGAGAGAAGGTCTAAAGCTGTAGTGAGTCAGAAAGTCACTGCTTAGCTCCCAGATCTTTGGTCCATACTCTATTTTTCTTCCATCAGTTTCTAGAGGGATGGGTTATCGCTTCCGCACCCTTGACTGATAAATCGCCTGGTGTGATTCCTTTCTTTTAAAAGAAAATTAGTTATAGTTTAGCATCCATTTACTCTTGTATTTTCTAGACACTGTACTACGAAGCATTACTCTGACGAATAGCCTCGGATTGAGCTACTCTTTGCAATAACAAAGCGTTCCCGGATTGACTTATTAATGTAGCATAACTGGAGGTGAAAGAGACCCTTGTTACAGCTCTACACAACCCTTGGTGGTTGGTTCTATGAAAATGTGACCATTAGATCAGAGCCAGTGTGGCTTGAAGAGGTGTTGGGCTCAGTGGCTACATTCGTGACGGATCCGTGGTCTGAAGGGCATGTGCAATCTCTGCCCTGTTGTTGGCACTGTTAAAGAGTGTTGTTTAAGAGTAGTGAGAGAGCTCGTTTTGTGGAGAACCCGTTATGCAAAAAGCGTGAGCTCTGAGGTATATGTTGTTGTGGCAAAGCAATATAGAAGCTTGCTTGCTGGAGTGAACCAATCGTTGTGTGAGCTGACTTTTGTTGTGTGAGTCAACATTGGGGCACCGACATTGAACACGACCCATTGTACCGAAAAGTGGTGTGAATGTGAAAGGAGCCAAGCTCATTACGTTTTTGTTTCTAAATTCAAAAAGTTGTTTGAACATGTGGTATAAGTTTTCGCTTTAAAATAAGGGTTTAAGGCATTATATTAAGGTATTGGGTCACCGTTTATGCTTTTGGAGTAAGCTACTAGGCCATTATCTGGAGTAAGAAGGGTTGTAATATACATTGTGTGTGGAGCGTGGAAGTGTATTTTTGCGACTTTAATTGCTTGGAAGTTGCGTGAAGCTTGGACGCTGGAGTTGGAGTTTGGTTTTAACCTGCTTGAAGTTTCCAGCTTGTGGAATTCATGGAGGCATAGTTGAAACTGTGGTGAAGTTGCATTGAAAGTGTGGTTGAGCTTTGTTGAGAGAGTATGTTGTGCAGAGCCTAAGTCCTGAGGTGGATATTGTTGTATGAAAGCAATGTAGTTGCTCGTAGTTGTTCAATATGAAGCTTTAGAGTTTTGCTTTCACCTCTGATCCTAGTTAGAGGTCAAAAGCTTTGTGGAGATGCAAATTTAAGAGTGTAGTTTCGAGCAGTTTCAGCTATCTGGAACTGTTAGAAGAAGCAGTGTGGAGATCCATTTAGATTCATGGATCATAGTCAAGTGTGAGGGCTCTATTCTGTCAAGAGTGTTTCTCACTATGCTAGAGTCAACCATTGTGACCCATATTAGTGTGCATGGAGCATGGAGTCGTGGCAGAAGTGGTGTGAAAGTTGTGTGGTCCTTTGAACCAGTGTGACATGAAGTATTGCATATTGCTAAATGGTTTGTCTAGCATTAAAAACAGACCAATCTCAATCTATGTGAGCTTTGAGACTGGGAAATGTAGGTTAGTGTTGCCCACAGTGTGTAGAAAGTTGTTAGGGTCCCACCCTAACCCCCTTATTTATGTAATGGGATCACGTCATAGTCAAGAGTCAATAAAGCACATATTAATATTTTGTAAGTGGTTAACCCGCAATTAATGACGGGACCACAGTTAGTTGCAAATGGGTCGTAGTATTAGATAGATGGTATTAATAAAACCCACAGTATTGACCCGTGGTATTGCATGTATGAGTCATATATAAAGGATAGAGACTCCTTGCGAGGAGCATTGTGTCTTATTTTGTAAGCGAGCTCTGCTCTATTGGAGGTTGCCCCCTCAAAGAGGCAAGTGAACATTACTCTCTGAATAATAAAATCATTGTTGTTCTGTGTTCTGGGTATTTTTTCTTCACATATTTTGTATTTGGGTATCATTTTGCAGGTTAAGAGCATAACAAATGGTATCAGAGCACTTTCCAGGGCCTGTGGGATCTCCATTTCTTAGAAAAAAAAAAATTGGCTAGAGACGTGTTCCGGCGTCTTTAAACCACGGGATATGTCGTTGAGCGCATAAACCTGTAGATTTGGGGAGGCATGCATGCAGGAAATAAAAGAGGTGGTCACATCTGTTGGACTCCCTTGTAACCCCTTTGGGTACCCCTTCGAGTAGTAGCGCATTAGACAGAACCGCGCACGAACTGTCTTCCACGTACCCTCTGGGTATATCGGAAGCCCCCTAGGCTCCCATGAAACCTCTCCATAGATAAACCGCCGGCCGTCTTGCGGCTACAGTACACCGAGAACAGCACTCAGAGAGATTACTCGTCCGTACGATAGGGTAGTCAGGTTGTACGGCTAAGGGTACGGTCGATCCTCCTTAGATAGATCCCTGAAACATTGGGCCGAGTACTACTGCCAAACCCTTATGTATATTGTGATCTGTAGCACCTAACACTCCTCAAGACCATAGTTCCCTTTTCTGTCGGGGGATCACGCATCATCTCTTCCAGATCCGCTTGTGCAAAGGGGTGCAGCAGCAGCAGACATCAATCCCGCAGTTTCGAGTTCGCAGATCAGTCATTCAGATCTATTAGATCCATCAAAGCCGCAGAGCCATCAAATCCGCCATTCAGATCTCTCAAATCCACCAGATCTGAGTAGTGTGTGGGGTTCCTATACCGGGGCATAATTTTCGCAGGACTTTTTGCAGCATTGACATTTTGAAGATTTGACGACTGCAGTATTCATAAGGAAGGAGTAAAACTCCGTTAGGAGTTTTCAAAAAAAAAAAAATCTGAGATCTCCCAAGGCGCTTATTGGTGATCTAGCTCATCAGAATCAGGACGACGAGCTAGGCAGTCCCAAATCTCAAGAACATCTGATTGGTGCATGGTAGAAACTAGAGCTCAAGCTATGGCCAATGAGAGGATGGACAACCTTGAAGCAACCTTGCAATCCATCCAAACTCAAATTGAAAGCCTATCGAAACTAATCTTGAAGGGCAAGGAGGAAGCCCACGAGGAGGCGTATAATGGCAAGGGACATAGTGAGGGTGAGTCTAGCCACTCTCCTCACGTCTGGGGCACCCACCAACAATCTCATCAGTGACGTCCCAAGTTGGATATGCATAAATTTGATGGGTCTCAGCCGACAGCATGGATAGCACAAATGGAGCAGTATTTCAATTTGAATAACATCTTAGATGATGAGACTTAGCTTATGGTGGTGAGCATGTACTTGGACAATGAAAGGTGGAAATGGTGGGAATGGCATCAACGTTGCAGTGGACCTTTTCGGACTTGGACCACCTTCAAAAAAGCTCTTCAGGACCACTTTGACCAAGACTCTTCTTTTTTGGGTCATCTTACTAAGCTCCGACAAACTGGCACAGTGGACGAATATATTAAAGCCTTCGAAGCCTTAGCCTTCCACACCTGGGATCTCTCAAATGCATTCCACATGGAATGTTTAATCAGCGGTCTTAAAGAAGCCATAAAATCCCAAGTCCAACTGCACCACCCTCCCATGTGGATATAGGCTTGCAAGGTAGCTCGTAACGTGGAACGTGCATTAGCAGCCTAGTACAGTCGCCCAAATTTCCCCGCTAAGGGTCGCTCCCCACAGGCTCACAGCACCACTCAAACACTTAAGTTCCAAAAGGTGTCACCTGCAAAAATGGCCGAAAGAAGAAAGCAAGGATTATGTTACTACTGTGATGAAAAATACTCCCCAGGTCATAAATGCAAGGAGCCCAAATTTTTTCAAATTGATGCCACTGACTATAGCTCATCGGAGGAAGATCCACCACTGGAGAAACATGAGGAGGTAGAAGAGGACAACCAATAGGACAATGTACCTGACAAACCAGTTATTTCACTGCATGCTTTGGCAGGGATTTCTTCACCTCAAACTCTCAAAATCAGAGGTTTTATTAAACATCGCCCAGTAGTAGTCTTGATTGATAGTGGAAGTACACATAATTTCATCCATCAAAAAGTCGCGGAAGCAGTGCATTGTTTTGTACGAGTAGTTTCTAACTTCCAAGTTCAAATCGCGGATGGGGGCGCAATGAAATGTGAAGGCCGTTGTGAAAATGTCAAACTTCAAATGGGGGATTATCGGTTGAAGACCCACATGTTTTCCATACACATGGGAGGATGCGACATTGTTCTCGGCGCTGACTGGCTCCGCACTCTGGGGCCTATCACAATATTTCCAGGAGTTATATATGAGTTTTAAGCAGAACAACTCCACACATACCCTCCAGGGACTCCAGGCGGGAGCTCCCTCTATCATCGGCTCGCATAGGATGGAAAAATTGCTAAAAAAGGGGCATCATGGAGTTATAGCTCAATTTAATGCCATCCAGGCAGTCGCAACCAAGTCTCTGCCAATTCATCCGGAGATGCAACAAATTTTAAATAACCATCTGCTGGTCTTTGACAAGCTTCATGAGCTTCCACCCTCGCGAGGGGAACATGATCATAGCATCACCTTGGTTCCAGGGGCCCAACCCCAAAATGTGCGCCCATATAGATATCCATTCACCCAAAAGAATGAAATAGAAAAAATAATCAAGGAACTTCTGGAAGCAGGTGTCATTCGTCCCAGCATTAGTCCTTATTCATCACCGGTGGTCATGGTGCTCAAGAAAGATGGGGAGTGGCGGATGTGTCGAGACTTCAGGGCTCTCAATAAGTTGATAGTCAAAGATAAATTTCCCATCCCAGTGGTTGATGATTTGTTGGATGAACTCAATGGGGCTCAATTCTTCACTAAGCTGGATCTGCGCTCAGGCTACCACCAAATTTGCATGAAGGAAGTCAACATTCCAAAGACTGCTTTCTGCACTCATGAAGGCCATTATGAGTTCCTAGTCATGCCATTCGGTCTTTGTAATGCCCCATCTACTTTTCAGAGCCTTATGAACCACCTTCTCAAACCATATCTCAGGAAATTTGTCCTTGTCTTCTTCAATGACATCCTCATCTATAGTTGCACTTGGGCCACACATCTTCAGCATGTAGATCTACTCCTACAACTGCTCTGCAAGCATAAATTATTTGTTAAAATGTCCAATTGTGCGTTTGGCATGGAAAAAGTTGAATATTTGGGCCACATTGTGGGGCGTGAAGGTGTAAAGGTGGACCCCAAAAAGATCCAGGCAATGCAGGAGTGGCCTCAACCTCGGACCTTGAAAAGCCTGAGAGGATTCTTGGGTCTCACAGGCTATTATCACAAATTTGTCCACAATTATGGTCGCATAGCAAAGCCCCTCACTCAACTCCTGAAGAAAAATTCATTCTTCTGGAATGAGGAAGCACAACAGGGCTTTACAACTCTCAAAAATTCCATGTGTTCCACTCCAGTCTTATTACTACCTGATTTCATGATCCAGGTGGATATTGGTGGCCACCTGCCAAGTCCACCTAGACCCCCACCATTGTCTTTCTCAGCATTTTCAGTTTCCTTAATTGTAGCACAACTTACTATTTTTAGCAGTTTTTCGGGTCCTGAACTTCCGGAGCCGTTTTGAGGCCCTAAACGACGTTTTTTGGGGAATCCAATGTTGCCCATTCCAACAATGATAGTACTCGGATAGATCTTTCTAACGAGCTATTGTATGCGTCAAACGGAGATCATATGCCAAAGTTACGACCCCGGGAAGTTGATGTACCAATTTACCCCAAACGGGGCCCACAGTTTGGCGTTTCATCTCCTAAGGTTAGGTTTTGGAATGTTAAGGGTTTTCCATTGTTTCTCAACAATAAATAGGCCTTCGAGCCTCATTGTAACACAGTTCAGAGGCATGTAGCCATCACATCTCTTCTCAGAGATAAGCTACCATCGCCCTAGCTGGTTTATTTCCATTTCTGGTTGTAAGCATATTTCAGTATTTTCCATTAATGAAATGAAGTATTATTTCCGCTGCATCTTGTGTATATGGTTATCTCTGTAATTTTTTGTGTTCCTGTTTAAATCCGGATCAGTGGTATCAGAGCGGTCTCCTTTTTCTCTGTTTTTCTTTGCATGTCCCCAACAAGGTCGGGATATAAGGAGTTAGGGCTTGAACTGGTTGAACCTTTGCAAGACTAGCCTCGCAAATCCCGACGGCCTCCCATGGCGAACAAGAAGAAAGACGAGGGGGAAAGAGATCCCAACAAAATCTTGCTCGAAGAAGCCCTCGAGCGACAACGGAACGCGATGATGGACAGCTTTGCCTAGATCCTTCAGCGGCTACCCAGAAGCGACGCATCGGCTTCCAGCAGCTACTCTGGAAACGCCACACCCTTTAAGGTACAAGTTAATTTTGAAATCCCCATATTTGAGGGTCAGATAGACGTAGATGCCGTAGATAAATGGTTAAATCTGCTAGAGGGTTATTTTTCTGTTCATGAATTTTCGAGTCGGGAAAAGATTATTTTTGCTCTTCTCAAAGCAGCCCCCCACGTCAAGGACTGGTGGGAAACCTACTGCGAGCAGAAGGATGAAAGTACTGGCTCACTATTTTCAGCCGCACCCACCTGGGATTCGTTCCGGGATGCCATCAAGGAGCAGTACTACCCTGTTGGAAGCTATGAGGATGAATACATAAAGTGGACCACGCTGCGGCAGGGAAGAGACCAAGACGTGCCGAAGTTCACCAATCTTTTCCATACCCTTCGCACAAAGTTGGGTATCAATGATTCAGAGCAACATTTGATACTCAAATACCGTGGCTGCCTGCATAAGTACATCCAGGAAGAAATACAATTCCTAAACATCCCCTCGCTCGGCGCAGCATACCGATATGCCGTCAAGGTCGAGCAGAAGTTTAAACAAAAGAAGCGAGACTTTGGATCTGCGAATCCAAAGCAGGGGAAAGGTGCCCCTAAACCACAGAACAAAGGACAAAGCCAAGGCGGGATAGCCCAAGACAACCAGCCGAAGCTGCAAGCAAAGAACAGCGCCGCGAAGCCGAGAAAGGACACTAGAAAATGGTGCGAGTTCCATAAGAGCTCCACTCACAACACAAGTGAGTGTCGGGCCAAGCAGTCACTGTTGGCTGAGCTAAAGGTTTCAGAATCAGATGCATGTTCCGACTCTAAGTCAGAACCCGATAAGGGGTATGAAAAAGGGAAGCAGATCATTGATGCGGATCCCAGCGCCACTGTTTCTACCGCAAAGATCCAAAAAAATGAACCCGAAGATCCAAAGGAGGAGGAGCGTCTCTTCCACTCCCAGATGTGGGTAAAGGGCTCCCCGATACAGTTCATTGTTGATAGCGGGAGTCAAAAGAACCTCATTTTGGCAGAGGTCGTGAAGCGGTTGGGCTTACCGACCACAGCACATCCACAACCATACACCATTGGGTGGCTTCACCAAGGACGAGATCTTCGCGTGAGCCAGCAGTGTCGCCTTCCATACAACATCAAGCCCTTCACAGATGAGGTATTGTGTGACATTGCTCCCCTTGAAGTTTGTGATGTATTACTAGGACAACCATACTTGTGGAAGCGACATGCTGTGTATGAATCAAGGCCCCGTGCTGTTATTATTACATTGGGAAACAAGTTGTTCAGGATACCAGAGGTAGCACCACCTGCCGCCATCTCTTTGATTACTGCAAAACAATGTAGTAAATCATTTCCAAAACCAGGAAATTTGTTTTCCTGATGATACGCCCTCAAGGAAAGAAGAAGACAGTGGTCGCGGCCTCCAAACGGGGTCCCTCTGCATGACAACTACAGATGGACAAGATTGTGGAGGAGTACGAGGACATCTTCACCTCCCCGGCAGGGGTTCCTCTGCACTGTCAAGTCAAGCACTCCATCGATCTGACCCCAGGTGCGCCGCTACCCAATGGACCAATTTATCAGCGCTCCGTTCTGGAGAACAATGAAATCAAGAGGCAGATTCAGGAGCTCCTGCAGAAAGGTCACATCCGTCCGAGTTCATCGCCCTGTGGGAGCCCGATCGTGTTGGTACAGAAGAAGGATGGGACGTGGAGACTCTGTATTGACTATCGGGCGCTGAACAAGATCACTGTCCGTAATAGGTACCCGATCCCACGGATTGATGACCTCCTAGACCAACTAAAGGGGGCGAAATATTTCAGCAAGATCAATCTGAAGTCAGTATATCACCAGGTACCAATTGAACCCTCTGATGTGTGGAAGACTGCCTTCAAATCCAAGGAGGGCCTCTTCGAATGGTTGGTCATGCCTTTCGGATTGACGAATGCTCCTGCAACCTTTATGAGGCTAATGGATGACATCTTGCGGCCATTCACCAACTCCTTTGTAGTAGTATACTTGGATGACATTCTGATCTTCAGCCAGAGTTGGGAAGAGCACCTCCACCACATCCGACAGGTTCTCCAAACACTGCGGCAACACAAGCTATGTGCCAATTTGGAGAAATGCACTTTTGGCATGACCCAGGTTCAGTATCTGGGATACATCATCGATGAACAGGGGGTGCATGTCGATCCAGCCAAGATCCAAGTCATTCGGGATTGGCCCTCTCCAACCACTCTAACAGAGCTCCGTAGCTTTCTCGGTCTTGCCAACTTCTACCGCAGGTTTGTGTTGGGGTTTTCTCATATTTCTTGGCCCTTGAGTCAAGTCACCAAGGGAGGGGCTAAAGCAAAATTCTTTTGGTCTGAATCTCAACAAAAGGCATTCATGGAGTTGAAAGATCGCCTCTGCACGGCACCAGTGCTCGCGTTACCAGATTTACAACAACCATTTGAGGTCGAGACAGATGCCTCTGACTATGCTATTGGGGCAGTCCTTACTCAACATGGACATCCAGTGGCATATCACAGTGAAACACTTTCAGACACAGTTCGGAAGTACCCCACTTATGATAAAGAGATGTATTCCATTGTACAGGCCTGCCGACAATGGAAGCATTACATTTTGTGGAAGGAAACGGTCATCCACACAGACCACCGACCCCTGCAGTTCATACAGACCCAAGGGAAATTGCAGAATGATCGCCATCAGAAGTGGTCTACATACCTGCAACAGTTCCATTTGAATATCAAGTATAAGAAGGGCAGCACCAATAATGTTGCAGATTGCCTCAGTCGACCACCGATCATGGCGTTAACCACCGTGCTCAACTCTTGTGGGCACGAGACTTCTGATTGGCCACTTCTCTACAAAAGCGACCCAGAATTCGGCCACACATACCAGACACTCTTGGAGGGTCGGCATGTTGCAGATTTTCACCTCCAAGATGCCCTATTATGCCACCTCGGTCACCTTTGTGTTCCTTCAAGCGAGCGTGCCAAGATGATTTGGGAAGCACACTACAGTCGGGCTGCTGGGCATTTCGGGGTCGAGAAAACAGTGGCAGTACTGCAAAATTATTTCTATTGGCCGAATCTTCGACAGGATGTTGGGAAGTACATCAGATCATGTACTACCTGTGCCATTGCCAAACCGACCATTAAGAAGCACGGCCTCTATACCCCGTTGCCTACCCCTAGTCGACCTTGGGAATCCATCTCCATGGATTACATGTCAGGCCTTCCTTCCACTAAGCATGGAAATGGCTGTGTTTTTGTGGTCGTCGACAGGTTCTCGAAGATGGCCATTATGGTGGCCGGCAAGAAGAATATCACAAGCAGAAGCCACTGCTAAACTCTTCTTTGAACGAGTGTGGGTGCACTTTGGGATCCCACAGTCTATCATCTCAGATCGGGACAGTCGATTTCTCAGCACATTTTGGTCTAGTCTCTGGTCAATGCTGGACACCAAACTCACGAAGTCCACAGCCTTCCATCCTCAAACTGATGGCCAGACAGAGGTTGTCAATAGGATGATTGTGCACATTCTGCGCATGTATAACTCAAAGCATCCACGCACATGGGACGAGAGCCTCCCCTATGTTCAGCATAGTTACAACCGAGCTCTTCACAGCTCCACTGGCCATAGCCCTTTTTAGGTGGGTTTGGGATTCCAGCCACTATGCCCCATTGATGTGGCCATGCCACTTGCAGCTACTCACATAAATTCAGCCCATGTCCAGTCCGAAACAGATAAGGCCACCAGCTTCATTGAGCGCATCCAACATATTCGCCAGCAGGTCCATGACATTCTTGAGAAATCAAATGCCAAGTACAAGCAGCGACATGATCAACACGGGTGCCACACAAGTTTCAGGTGGGCGACAAAGTCTGGTTGCATTTGCAAAAGGAACGCCTTACTGGAGCCTATCGGAAATTGAGACCACTCCGATATGGTCCTTACACCATTACTAAGGCTATGGGAGACAATGCATTTGAGCTCAGCATTCCCCCATTCCTTGGCCTGCACCCAGTGTTCAATGTGGACCGCCTTCGGCCATACTTTCCACCATTGCTAGACACATCCGACATTGCAGAACAACTCAAACCCACAGAATTAAATCCAGATTGCATGGAACAAGCTGCAACTGATCGGATCATGGACACACAGATCAAGAACACTCGCCAACAGAATATCCAACTGTATCGAGTTGTCAAAGCAGGCCAACTCCTTCAGCAGGGCAAGTGGCTCACCAAGGAACAAGTTCAGCAAAAGTTTCCTCATCTCATGGAGGAGCTCAACGCAATGGGGACCATTGCTTCCTAAGGGGGGAGGAATGATCCAGGTGGATATTGGTGGCCACCTGCCAAGTCCACCTGGACCCCCACCATTGTCTTTCTCAGCATTTTCAGTTACCTTAATTGTAGCACAACTTACTATTTTTAGTAGTTTTTTGGGTCCTGAACTTCCGGAGCCGTTTTGAGGCCCTAAACGACGTTTTTTGGGGAATCTGGGGGCAACATGGGTCCATGGAATGGACCGTTGTTTCTCGTTCCAACAATGATAGTACTCGGATAGATCTTTCTAACGAGCTATTGTATGCGTCAAACGGAGATCATATGCCAAAGTTACGACCCCAGGAAGTTGATGTACCAATTTACCCCAAACGGGGCCCACAATTTGGCGTTTCATCTCCTAGGGTTAGGTTTTGGAATGTTAAGGGTTTTCCATTGTTTCTCAACAATAAATAGGCCTTCGAGCCTCATTGTAACACAGTTCAGAGGCATGTAGCCATCACATCTCTTCTCAGAGATAAGCTACCATCACCCTAGCTGGTTTATTTCCATTTCTGGTTGTAAGCATATTTCAGTATTTTCCATTAATGAAATGAAGTATTATTTCCGCTGCATCTTGTGTATATGGTTATCTCTGTAATTTGTTGTGTTCCTATTTAAATCCGGATCATTTCACCAAATATTTTGTCATTGAATGTGATGCTTTGGGTACGGGTATTGGGGCAGTCTTAATGCAGGAAGGACGACCTTTGGCCTTCACCAGCCAACAACTCAGTGGGAAGAATCTGGGCCAATCTACCTACGAGAAGGAAATGATGGCCATCTTACATGCAGTAGAGACCTGGCGACCTTACTTATTGGGGTGACATTTCCAAATCCGCACAGACCATCGCAGTCTTAAATATTTTTTGGAGCAACGCCTATCCTCCCCACAACAAAATAAATGGCTAGCCAAAATGCTGGGATATGATTATGAGATCATTTACAAGAAAGAGCAAGACAATAGGGTAGCAGATGCATTATCTCGCCAATTTGAGGAGGAAAGTTCCCTGCTAGCAATTTCCCTTCCCATTCCAGAATGGACTGAAGAAGCTCGTCGGGAATGGTTTTCCCATCCCAGGCTCTCCCAACTCATTTCTCAATTACAGACGGATCCAAATTCCAACAAGGGCTACTCGTGGCAGGATGAGATTCTTCGCTATAAGGACAGAGTCGTCATATCACCAACCTCCACCCTCAAAATTCGTATTTTGGCAGAATTGCACTCATCCCCCATTGCAGGACATTCAGGCTTTCAGAAGATATATGCTCGCACCAGAAGATCATTTTTTTGGACAGGTATGAAAAAGGACATCCTTACGTTCGTAGCCAAATGCGATGTCTGTCAACGACACAAAGGGGAGACAGTCAATACACCAGGCACATTACAACCGTTGCCCATACTGGCATCAATATGGACAGAGGTTTCTATGCATTTCATTACAGGTCTTCCAAAGTTAGGAAACAAGTCACTCATCATGGTGGTTGTGGACAGACTTTCAAAGTATGCTCATTTTTGCGCCCTACCCCACCCGTTTACACCAACTTTGGTCGCTCAATCTTTCATGTATCAGATCTTCAAATTGCGTGGCATGCCCACTTCTGTTGTGTCTGATCGTGACCCAATCTTCACAAGTAATTTTTGGCAGGAACTCTTCAGGCTACAAGGCACTCAACTGAAACTCAGTACTTCTTATCATCCACAAATGGATGGTCAAACTGAAGCCGTCAACAAATATCTGGAAACCTACCTTAGGTGTTTCACTTCAGAAAAGCAACACCTTTGGGTACAATGGTTACCTTTGGCTGAATGGTGGTATAACACCAACTATCATGCCACCACCAAAATGACTCCTTATGAAGCAGTCTATGGTCAACTCCCTCCTTCCCCTACTTCTTATATTAAGGGATGCTCGAAGGTACAAGTAGTGGATCAACTCCTACAACACTGTGCCACCATGCTCGCCCATCTTCGAGAGAATCTTCATCAAGCTCAAAACCGCATGAAGCAACAAGTAGACCAGCATCACTCAGAGCACCAATTTCAAGAAGGGGATCAGGTCTTTTTACGGCTGCAACCATATAAGCAAACATCACTCGAAGACAAGGGTTGTCAGAAACTATCTCCCAAATTCTACGGACCATATCAAGTACTTCAGCGCATTGGAGAAGTGGCTACAAGTTGGCCTTGCTTCCTACTACAAAAATCCATCCAGTTTTCCATGTCTCATGCCTCAAGAAAGTGATTGGGAACAATTGCAGAATTCAGACCAGTCTACCTGAATTGGACGAAGAAGGGTCAATCTGGCTTCAACCCAAACAGGTCCTAGGCACACGAGACAAGCACCTGCGCGGCCGCATGATTAAGGAAGTCCTCGTCAAATGGAAAGACACCTCTCCGGAAGATGCAACTTGGGAACCAGCCACTATTCTTCAGCAGTTTCCGCAGCTTCAGCCTTGAGGACAAGGCTAGTCTTAAGGGGGAGGGCATGTTAGGGTCCCACCCTAACCCCCTTATTTATGTAATGGGATCACGTCATAGTCAAGAGTCAATAAAGCCCATATTAATATTTTGTAAGTGGTTAACCCGCAATTAATGATGGGACCACAGTTAGTTGCAAATGGGTCGTAGTATTAGATAGATGGTATTAATAAAACCCACGGTATTGACCCGTGGTATTGCATGTATGAGTCATATATAAAGGATAGAGACTCCCTGTGAGGAGCATCGTGTCTTATTTTGTAAGCGAGCTCTGCTCTATTGGAGGTTGCCCCCTCAAAGAGGCAAGTGAACATTACTCTTTGAATAATAAAATCATTGTTGTTCTATGTTCTGGGTATCTTTTCTTTGCATATTTTGTATTTGGGTATCATTTTGCAGGTTAAGAGCATAACAAAAGCTCTTTGTGTCAGTGTTATTTTCTGATTTGGGGCTTGTGAAGTTTGAGTCGAGTTGTAGTGGAGGGAGATCTGCCAAATGGATTTGTTGTGGATTGTTGGATGTGGAGATTGAGCTTGAGAGTTGACCATGGGATCTGATCTACTGAGTGTGGAGCTGCAACCTGTGACCGGTGCATGTGTAGCAGAGGATCAATCTTTTGAAACATGTCTTCGTTTTGGGTTTGATTAGTGTGTGTTCATGTGGTGGAAAAGTGTGTGTTGTGGTAGTGATGGAGTTGAGCCTGACACGATGTTATTGCAAGAGAAATTTTGTCGATCTGTGTGTGAAGAGCCTAGTTTGTGTATTTCCTAAGGAAGATTGCATCCCACGAACGTGTATTAGGAATCTAAGAAATTAATGGAATAATGTTTGATAGAAATATTTTTGATGATGTTTTCTTAGAGAGTTCATTTGGAAGTATTTTTGGCCCAGGTAATATTTTTTATTCAGGTAGTATTTTTGAGTCAGAAAAATTATTCGATAAACAGAATGGTTTTATTGATGACCATGAATATCACGAGTTACAGTCTATTCCACATTGTTAGAAAATTATATATCACAAAGCAATGGAACACATAAAATATATTGCAGAAATATAAACATAGAAAACACATAAAACAAGAGAGACACAGATATACATGGCTCACCCAATTTGGGCTACGTCCACGGAGAAATAGTCAGCCCTTCCTTTTATATTATCCAGCAAAATGAAGAGATACAACCTAGATCAGATCCACTGTAACTCCCTCTTCGCTCTCACACAATCTCCTCTCCCTTTCTCGCTCAGAGTACATATCTACATAGACGCCATACAATTCCCTCATATATAGCAAGGGGTTTCCCTCTAGGGAAAAAAACCCTAAATTAAACATAACTTCTACCATCAAATCTCCGCCTAATGAACGGCCCAGATTAACTACAAAATTACAACATTTTACAAGGAAATTTTACATCTATGTTTAGCTTCAGGGGCGCTGCCCCCGATCCCCTGCTGGGGGGGCTCCTAAATATCACTTCCTCCCCCCCTAGACCCCCTTTGCAACGCAAATGTTATGGGCGGCATTGCTGCCACATTACGAACTGGTGTCCAATGTGGTGATACCTCTGAATAAAGAAGATAATCAGGCTCCACACCCAACAGTTCTTGCAATCACTGAGAGCATAACTTGCTTCTCCTGGAACCTAATTGTTAAAAATTTGATTGGATTTGCCTCTAAGATGGATACGATAGTGGAGGATATGTCCATGGTTATTGTTTAAAGGAGACTCATGTTTGAAGATGAGTGCATTTTGGTGGCCCCTCATGGAAAGTGGGGAGATCATGAATTGGATTACCTTGTTTTCAATATTCCAAATGTTGCTTTGCATCCCAATATGGAAGAGATTGTTGATGTTAAGTACGTAAGCAAAGAGTAGAAAGAGCTCATCCGGAAATCAAGGAAGATGAATATGAAACTACATCAACAAATGAACAAGCATGAACCCTTTAGAAAGAAGAAGAAAAATGAAAGCTTTGTTATCAAGTTTTTTTATGTACTGTTGTAAGCCTAGCTGACACTGAGACCAGCATGCACGTTAACGTTTAGGTCATGATTAAGGGGAGGTGTTAGAATTTTAATCACGACGTCATCCATGACTATTCATGTGACGTGAGGGTGAGTTTAATTTCAGACGGTAAGACATCGATTTCAGTCAGCAGAGATCATTATTAATTCTCCTTCTTATGCACGTATAAATAATGGTGTTTAGTAATGAAATAAGTAAGCTCTTTGAGAGAGTCTTCATTTCTGATACTTAGGTCCTAGAACACACTTTCAAGGATCAATTCCTAGAGCTACCAGTTTTTCCACAAGTTATCCTTATCGTTGCTTCCTTCACTACTTCTATGTGGAAAGTGATCGGTCGGGTTCGTATTTGTGTTGCCTCATCTTTTTACATTAAATGAATTCATGTTGATTCTAATTGGTTTTCCATGATACTCTACCTAGCTAATGCTATCTGTGAGTGTAGAGATATTCATTGATGAAATAAAATCTATTAGATGTTACCATGACTGTACAATTAGAATCATTTTTTGTGGATTTATTCTTCGAGCCAAAAGGATAAATAGGCTATTGAGGTATACACATTATATCAGTGGGTTCTTTTACGCATGAGTTCATGGTTTTTTTTAAGAAATAAAGTGGGTTAGTATAAATGTTATATATACTAAAGTGTGTTACTCTAAAAGGGCGTGAATGGTTTTCGTTTACAAAGGTAAAGATACATTATTCTTAAAAGGAAAAAGACTTATGAAGGTTAATGAAGTTTATTAAAAGATTATTGGAGTGTTTTTATTAATTGGAAGTTGGAGATAAAGTTTTTTTTTTAATATTAAAAAAAGGTGCATGGTATTTCAAAATAAAAAGGATTTTGTTGGAGGTTTTAAATTGGAAAGTGTTTAGGGCTTTGCAAAAAAAAAATTGTCTCTAAATTTCTTTAGGTGTTTTGTCAAGCATGGTAGTATTTTGGGTGAAGATTGTGCGTTATGGGGGCGTATATTGAAAATCATATTTTTTTTCAGGGTCCATATGGAAGATAGTCGCATGCAATCAGGAAAGCATCTATAAGACAAAAGAAAGACACCAGTGATGGGTTGCAAAGCATTACTGAAGCAGATTACAAAAATTAATTGAAAAGAAAAGGAAAAAAAATTCCATGTTTAGAGAAGTTCAGGTCGGAGTTGAGGAATTGTGAATTCTAGTAGAAGAAGGAGAAGAGATCGAGGGTGATTTTTGTAGCTTTCATCTTCTACCACCTCCTATGGTTACTAGTAAATATTTTAATTTTTGGGTTATCATAATGCTAACTTTTCTTCGTGCTAAAGAGTTAATTGAGTACCAGTCTAATAACCCATATGATGAAGTATGTGCTTCTTTAGCATTGAATTTTATAAAACAAGGATTGGATGAGAAGTTTTTGTGCAAATTAGCAAAATCTACAACTTCCAAGGAAGCATGGAAAATCCTGGAAGTAGAATTTGGTGTAAGGGGCAGTAATCAAGTCAGAGATTGCAATTTCATACAACCTGTTGTAGTAGTGCTTGAAGTTCAAAATGAAGATGGATCTATAGCATAAAATCTACATAAATATGATGATTTTAGTGAATCTCACTTGAAAGTGGATCACAATGTTGATGGTGTGTGACTAACAGGAGCTGATTTTGGCATAGATAATGTTGCCAATGGAGAAGCAACTGATTTTTTGGATCTAACAATTGAAATTGTTGATGTTAACTTTGATGAAGATCAATTCACTAGTGATGAGTGGATTTAGATGATGCAATAGAAACGTCTTATTGATATGTTGTTATTTGGTGAGATAAGCCCACTTGTGTCTAGAAACCAAGTGGAAGAAAACCTGTTTGTAGAAGCAGAGGTAGATAATCAAGATTATGAGGCATCGACAAAGTCCTCATAATCTTCAAATGTTTTTTACAAGCATTCCACCATCAAAGTATTTTTTAGCCTTTACAACATCTCATTAGATAGTGAGAATTTAAAAATATAAGCCACCAGTTCAGCCACCGAAATTCCACTAGGTTGACTAGAAAGTGAACTATCTTGAGGTCCATTTATAGGTCATGCATTGTTAGTATCATAGTTTGAACACAAGAATTATAGGTTCTCTCTATCCTCGAACCCTAGTCCATCATGGTTATGGGTCAACCACACAAAGCCATTTCTACAGAAGTCCATTTTCTAGAACGCACACTGTCAACATCATAGTTGGCCCACAAGCATTACGGGTATCTCTATCCTCAGATCTTCATTCACCATGGTTAAGGTCATCAATAAACCAACGATTATGGGTCAACCACACAAAACCCTTGCCATATAAATCCATTTTATAGGTCGCACACTGTAAGTATCGTAGTTGGCCCATGAGCATTACAGGGTATCTCTATCCTCGAATCTTCATCACGGTTATGGGTCAACCACACAAACCATTGTCCTCAACAGCACTTGGTTTTAGGTCATCCACAAACCCACAGTTATGGGTAAACCACATAAAAATCTTCTCTTCATTAGATCATATTCAATAAAAGCTTCTCATGAAGGAACTTAACATGATGGGGACCATTTCTTCCTAAGGGAGGAGTGATCTGAATGGAAAATGGAATCCACCCATGGAATTTACCCATGGTATCCGCCCATGGTATTGTAACTCGAAAAAGGCTATAAATGATGAGCCTCACTTTTTAAAGGGGTGTTCATCCTCCACAATGTAGTGGCCAAAAGTTTCTTTCAATTAACAAATAGTTTCTTGAATGTTTATCTTCCTTATGTATACAGTGCTTATTTTGAATCGTGTTTTGCTTTTTTTCTCTCTCATTATTCAAGTCGCCTAGCTCTTGGCCCCTCCCAAGATTTGGATCATACTTGGTTATAAATATTATGGCTTGAAATTGTATTTATGCTTCTTTATGAAGTGAATGGAGAGGATTTCCTAGACATTGCCCTACTTCTATCCATCCCCCTTTCTTTTTCCATCAAACCCAGGCCTAGGAAACGCTTTAAGCATCCATGGAATGATATAGGGATATCATCCCTACAGTCGTTTAGAGGAAAAAATTTGATGTTGAAGAGTAGGTTAAACAATCTAGATGATATATTTCTGATAAACAGGTTGATCAGGAGACAGTGGTTCAGAGGAAAAAATTTGATGTTGAAGAGTAGGTTAAACAATCTAGATGATATATTTCTGATAAACAGGTTGATCAGGAGACTAAGGACTAGATACCAGATGTGGGGAACTCTTACAAAGCAAGAACCATCACATACATGCAAACCATCAATTTATATTGGAATATCAAGAGTCTCATCGCCAAAATTATCATTGATAGAGTTAATACCAAGCAGGAAATGATTATCTGCATGAAAGAATTAATGGATAAAGTTGACAGGCATAACAGGAATGTAATAGCTCTAACAAAGAATTTGAAAAATCTTGACTTTTACAAGTGGACTCTCCAGTTAAATGAAGATCAAGCAAGCCAGTTTCCTTAAGTAGAGTTCTCATAGTGGAAATGTCATTAGCATGTCTATCAGTTTTTGGTGGTTTAGTTTTTCTACTAGTTTTATTTTCATTTTCACATACAATTAGATAGAATATAGAATTAGTAATCATAAAACTTTGAACTTATGCCACTAGTTTAGTTTCCCAAGTGGCATACCAGTAGCTACTGATAATTGTTTGTATGAATATTTTTTAAAGTAATATAAATGGTCTGATTTTAACCAAAAGAAAATAATACAATACTATAAAAACATACCCATTTAATGTAATGGAGAAAGTGTATTTTATTATTGCATAAAGCAAGAGATAAAGAATTTTCATTTTAAAGAAAAATTATCTGTAAGAGTTCTTGTAAAAGTTCATCAAATCTCTTCCACAATAGTTTTGAAATCTACAACAATTTGAAAATAGATCCATATATACACTAGTTTTGAGAAAACAAGTTTACATTATTTTGCAATCTAGAGGGAAATTTACTAGTTGTATTACTTTGTGTGGTTTCTCATTCTTAAATAATGTAAGAATGTGTGAATATGTTACGAATGGTGAAAGGAAAGAATTGTTACACCCAAATTCAATAGGTGGAGCGAACATTTTCATAAATGAAAAAGTGTTAGCGAACAAAAATAGCCCATCATAATACTATGCATAGAATTTGTTCAAATAAGACCCAAATTTATTATCAACAAAAATTACCTTTGACAACATTAGATTGAATTTCATTATAACTTATATGGTATCAAATAGACATAACTACTTTTGAGTTGTGTTATTTCAAATCATTATAAAATACTCTTAGGTTCTAATATTAAATGTCAAATTGCCATATGGAATTGCATGAACTAATCTAAAACAGAAACATGTTCTTGTGTTATAGTATACCTAAGGGGATAATATGGGGTACCTAGGGAGATACCCAATGGGAATATAATAAATATGTGTTTATTTGTTGTCATGTGTGGAAACTATTTCTAGTAAATAAGGCTCATGTAGTAGTGCAAAGGAAATGAACGTAAGAAGGTTTAATCAAAGGTTCGACTTACTAGAATGTTCAATTTCTATAATGTTCCCAAGAGTTAGACAACACTATAAATAAGTAAAAGCAATGTAATGGAGACATGGTAAGCATATTGTGATTTTTGTAAGCAAGTATTGCTTGAGGACTTCTTTGCTTCCTCAAGTAGTAATACATGATGTTATCCTACCTTAAGTATTTTCATATTAATAAAGTGTGAAGAATTATTGTTTTATCCTTTTTACCTTATATTTAATTTTGTTTTCAAAATTCTAAGACACAAACATTTGGTAACAAAGATCTTTCTTGGATTTAAAAAAAAAAAGGGAAAAAAAATCCTTTCTTTAGATTTTTCAAGGAAAAAAATAAGGGAAACAAGCCTCAAATTAATTTTTGAAACTTTTTTTAGAATAATTTGAGACAACCAATGAGGCATTTGAATTCCTCTAAAACAAAAATATATTTGAAAAGAAAAAATAAACATAGTCTAGGAAGTGGATATATCATTGATTTAAAACTAGTTATTTTTAAGGTTTTTCAAGGGATTGTTGTGTGATTTACAGATTAGATGTCTCTTGCTAGAGTACTCATATTCCATTGAAACTAGCACCAATGGATGCATATTGAATATGGAATTTCATAATTGTGGTCATAATATCCAATTAAATAAGTATAGTCACAAGTATTCCCATTTAGCCGTCTCAAGAAGATCCATTGAAAATTTAGTGATTTTCTTTAAAACCCTAGTTCTATTTTTCTGGTTCTCAAGGAAAGACATTTTTACTAGAAAATATGATGGTCCTTGTATAGAAGAATTAATAAAATACAAAAAAAATCTATCAAAATAGAGTTGGAAATTTATGTTACCATATGGTTTCAAAGTAGATGCTACCATATGGTGGAAATTATTGGTCTTTTCCAAGATGGTGGAACTTTCTAATGAAGCATATGAAAAATAACTTATAGATAAGTGGTCTCATGACAAGAGTACATAGAAAGAAAGCACCAAGGTTTTATTTTCATGTGTCACCTATATAAAAAAATTTAACCATATTCAAGAATATTGTATTAAGGAAAAATGTGTCTGGGAATATTAATGATCCATAAGTACATTGAGAGTTACATATTGACTCATATCATGTGATGGGACAAAAATTTATTCCTTTGTGTAGTACAACAATAAAGTTACTATAATTATTAATTTCCTAGTGGTGAATATTTTGTAGCATATACCCAAAATATAATTGATTTCAACATGCATGATTGCTAAAGAGAAGAAGGGGTGTTGTCCAAACCTGGAGGTGGAACAAGCTCTGAATGAGGAGATTCTTCATTTAAGTAAGGGGGATAAATAGGGGAGAGCTTACAAAACTTACAAAGGAGAAGTGAGCCTAAGTGCTATGTTTACTAGAGAGATTTAGTTTCTCAATTTGACTCCTAAATGAGATGATTTCATCATCCATCCTTTGGATTTGTTGTCTCTAACTTATCAATATATCCATTGTGGAAAATAATTGAGCTTCCAGTTGAGAGTGTTACAGTTGAAGATGAGCCATATTGTCCTTGAGAATAAAAATATTAGAAGAGGTACAATATAGGGTTCTACTTCTACCTACCTAGCCATGTGTCACCCTTATTAGTTGGAATTATACCTAACACCCCATGGACCAAGAAGACCCTACAAATGGATGCACTAGTGCATGTTTCATGTTGTAACTATCTAGAGGATTGATCCAAGAGGTAACATCATTTAATCCAAAGAAGAGTGACTTTCTTCCCCCAAATTTGCAAAAGGAATCAAGAGTAAGGAATCCATGGAGCATAACTAAAAGGGTAACATCGATTTAACCTACAAAGAAGTCAACATAATGGAACAATCACTTGAATTGAACAAATTTGCAGGGTATATTTCCATATTTGTAGCTAAATGGAGGAGGAAATATGGTAGATTCATGATTATTTTACTGTGTAGGAGAAGCATGCCACTACAAGGAAAAGACCCTCTAGTGGAAATTTTTGTGAGAGCCCCTATAAAAATAGCCCAAAAATATGTTTGTAGCTGAGGTCACTAGTGGAGATGGGAGGGAAGATGTTTTAGTGGATGTTTTTTGATGATGTATCTATAATACCTGAAATGCACTAGTGCGTTATATAATCATACACACCAATGCTTAATATCATATGGTGCACCGTGACATAGTTTTTTATAAAAATAAAAATAAAAAAGGTAACGATGCACTAAGTATATAATGTGAATTAATGCGTATAATACTCAATAGAATTGGAAAGTGTTTAATTTAAAAAGAAGTCAGTCGTAAAATTCATTTTGCCTTGTCTGGTACTATACTCTCATGACACCTCGGTGCATAACAAATATAGAGCATCAATGCTTAATAGCCAGTGGTGCACCATTGAAGGGTTACTTTTTATACAAACAAAAAAAAATGGTGTGCTAACTATATAAAGCGCACCAGTGTGTATACTACTCGATAGCACTAGAAAAAATAAAAATCATTTTCACTTTTTCGATGTTATACTCAAATAATGCACCGATGCTCTTATTGTATTTAAACGCACTAGTGTGTAAAAAACAAGGTGCACCATGATAAGGTTTTATTAAAAAAATAGCAATGCGATCAGGAACGTGCTTGCATTGGTGCGGTTACCCTAGCACATTGAATAGGATCAAATAAAAAAAATATGTTAGTTGTAAAAAATCATTTTTACCATTTGCATTTTTGTAGAGCTCTCAAGCTCTGGTGCTCTTAGCTTTATCAAGCACCCTATCATCGATGCTTCCCTTTCTTTTCATCCTTCTATTCTTTGTTTACTGCATTTCTTTCGAATTTTCTCAAATGGTGCTCAAATTTGTTTTTTTCATTTACATGGTAACCATGCCTCCCTGATGAGCAAATGTCCAGGTAATGTCCATGTTTCTCTTTAATTTAACTTTTTAGCGAAGTAGAATTGATAATTAGGTTAAAAAATCCATTATTTAAAAAAAAACCCTTGTGTGGTGCATTCAACTGGTTTGGTTTCAACAGATAACAGTGAACCATGTAAATTTATAGGGTGTACCGCAAATAGGTGTGTTTTTTTAATGCGTCACAATTTTGTGGTGCATTTGGTAAATTGATATGCACCGGGAAAGTTATAATTTTTGCCGCAGTGCATCCAGTAAAATTTACTTCCCATTGCATTTGTTTTTACCAAATGCACTGCATGCATAAATATTTAAAAAATTTAACTCGGTGTTATTGTTAACTTGAAGGTTCCATTTCGGTGCGAAAAGGTTATTCTTACGCACTGGTGTGAATTGTATGTCGACACATCGTGTCGAGAAATAAAAAACCAATGTTTAAGCGGTGTGTTTGGTAAATTGATACGCATCAGGAAAGTTATAATTTTTACCATGGTGCATCTAGTAAAAGTTACTTCCCGGTGCATTTGTTTTTACCAAATGCACCACATGCATAAATATTAAAAAAATATATCTCGGTGTGCTCATTAACACAAATGTTTTGTTTCAATGTGAAAAGGTTATTAATATGCACTGGTGCATATCGTATGTCGATGCACCGCGGCAAGAAATAATAAAAAATAAAAAATAATAATAATAATAAAATTTAAAAGAAGAAAAAAAAAAACCCAATCCTTATGCAGTGCGTCAAGTGGTTGTATTCAATGTTGTCGGTGCTTTAGTGGGTTTTGTGGCACCTCGTTTCTGGTGCTTCACTATTTCATTTTGGCGCACCGAGAATTTTTTTTATTGAAAGTTATATTTCCATATTTAGAAACACTTTTTTCATTTAATAAAAAAAATTGTTCTATGTATGAGGTTGATGTATTATGTATGTCAATCATGCAGCAGAGATGTCAATAGATGGAGGAGAAATAGAAGTAGGAGAAAATGGCGGATCAATACAATGTGTTTGGCCATTAGAGGCACGAGAGATTGAGCGATATTTATACTCTCGCCCTATTACTGCAGTGACCCAAATCCTCTTGAGGAATGTAGGCCTCCTTAAGTACTATTTGGAGGCTACATCCCTGAAGGGGCACTCTGAGCTTTTGGCATAGCTAATATGTTGGTGGTGTTAGCTCTGCTACATAATTTGGTATTTGTTGGGTCAAAGACATCATGGCCATGTGTTTTTTGCAAAAAGGGAGCTTGCAGCAGTTCATTTTATCCTCCCCCCTTTACTTGCTTTATACCCTTATAACTCCCGCTTCCCTGTTTTACACCCACATTTAGCATAAAAGTTGCGTTTCCTTAGCTCCCGGGTGTTTTTTTGTTTAAACATTATAAAACCCCGATAACCCATCCAAACCCTTTCGCAAGCCTTTTTCACGTCATTTCATTTAAAAAACTTGTGCGTTAAAGCCCGGCCGTCCAATCATCCGCTGCAAGATCTGACGGCATTCGCACCTCATGACCACACAATCTGCTCGCATGTTAATCAGCGGGGAAAGTGGTTTGCCTCATGTCATATCAGCCACGTGTCACAATTATATTGCGTCACGCCCCCGCATACGGATACCGCCTGCCTCCGATAAGCGGTGCGGGGAAACTGCTTACCGCCATCCTATACGATCCCCGCGCATTATCTCCTGCGTTGTTTGACCTCCCGATAGTCGTCGGATCTGCCCGACCATGATCCGACGGCCCACATTCCACCATTCACGTACCTCCCGATATCCCCTACAAGTTGATCCCCGCCATCTATTTGCGAGATCCGACGGTCCATATTCACTCTGTCCTGCATCCTCCCAAAGTCTCTCGCTGATAGATCTCCACCGTCCATCCGCGGCTAATATTCATTCCCAGCCCTCTGTTCATCTTCCATGCAGTTTTCGTGTGTTTGGAATTTACCATGCTTCCAAGGGACGAAGGATAACAGCGATCGGCTACCCACCAGCACCCTGTGTAGTTAATCTTCAACTACCTCATTCAAGAGACAGCACGGCCAAGGAAGGAAAGTATAGCCTTGAGTAGTTAAACGCCTCCAACAGTTATGGAAATTTATTCATATCACACTCCACCTGCCCAAGGAGTACACCTAAGTACCAAAGAATGTCAAATTTTGTTTATTGAAATAGTCATATTGTATCAGAGAGCCATATCAAATAGTTAATGTAGTTGGTGGTCAGTTATGACCCCTCCACGCATAGGATAGCAGATATATTTGTAATCAACCTCCATATATACCCAGAAACAAGAGGTAATGAGGGTTGATGGATATTGTATTGATGTAAGGTTCAACTTCTGGAGACTGTAACTACTGTGATACTTGCAGTGTCTAGTCTTCATTTTCAGGTAATACAAGCTTCTTTTGTTGTTAATTGCTCACTTTCCACTTATTCTTTGTTCCAGGTTGTGCCTGTTATGCATTTTTCATGTGCTCTTGATGTTTAGCATTAGAGGGGCTGTCATCCCACCTCTGTGTTAGAATCTAGTAAGTATTATTGAATGTGTATGCAGGTTTATGTTGTTTTAATGCCAGAGAGCTATCATCCTGTCTATGCATTAGGAAATAGATTTACAGACCTTTTAACTGGTTGCAGCTGGCCATCACAGGGTCCTATGCATCTGCTGGTGTGGTCAGTACTCTCCATTTTCACCTGTTCCTCAAACTGTGAATAATTGGTGATCTAAAGCCTTGTAGTCTAGGGGTGTTCACCCATGTCTGGGCTTAAGCATAGTAAAAGTGGTTATATGGCTTGAATATGCATCATTCCTTCCATTCATCCACCTATTTCCAACATTTTTTTTGAGTTTGTAATGTTATCGAGCATCTCTGAGATACAACCTAGGAGAGTTTCTTGGGGTGATAACATTAATTGGCGCCATTGTCGGGGAGAAGAGATTGAAGCTCAGCTTCCCTGGGAGAATGACATAGTTCTAGATTTTGATGATAGACAAGGTCTGGGCACATTCATGGTTGTAATCATCTATCTGGCGACTCCACTAGAGGAAGACCAACCTTTGGCGACTCCACATTGAAGTTCTGGCTCAGTTTGTGAGACATACTTGAATAAATCCTCAGAAATCACCAGTTAAACCAGTGCCTAACCCTGAGAGGACTGTCAAATCGAAGAAATCATCACAGAAAGGGGCATCAGGATCAGGTAAGCCTAAGAAATCTCATCCATCTCTGAAAGATAAAGTTATTGTTGAAGATAAACAGTTGGAAGATTTATAGCCCATCACTGTCAGTAAGGAAATTCCTTCATAGATTAATTCAGCCCCTTGTTCAGTTAGTTTCCCTTTGAATCTTAGTCCAAAGAAAGTTTCCTATACAGTCCAGAATATCCCTTTATCTCTGTCATCCATTTCATTGTTTCATACTGCTCAAACTGCTAGTGTCCTTCCACATATCTCAGTCATGGCAGGCCAAAAGCACCCACGAAGATAGAAAGAATTGTTGCTGCCAGATATGGACCTTTGGTCTTGCTTTTTCCTTTGAATCCTATGCTTGTGGGAGAATATCAGAAATACATGCCCAAATTTATTGGTACAGAGGGAGTGACAACAGAAGAACACCTTGAGGCTTTTTATATTTATGCTGATAACTTAGATATAAGTGAAAATGATGTGTGGATGAGAGTTTTTGTCTAGAGCCTTGATGGAGAGGCTAGAAAGTGGTTCAGAGAACTAGCCCCTATATCTATTGTTGATATTAAAGCCTTAGATGAAGCATTTTTGAAGCACTTGGGAGATAAAAAATATTTGTTATACTATCATGCTGAGTTTGGTAACCTGAAGAGGGAAAATGGGGAATCATTGCCTGATTTTAATAAGAGATTCAATCGTATGTATAGTAAGATACCAGCTGAGGTAAAGCCTACCCCCACCTCTGCCAAACTCACCTGTGCCAATGCTTTTGACTCTAATTTCTGCCTGTTATTGAGAGAAAGGAGATGTGTCACTCTAGTTGATATGCAGGATGCAGCACTAGAGGTGGAATCCAACATCATGGCTGCAGAAAAGCTCAAAAGTCAAGCTGACAGAAGGAGGCAAAGAGGTCAGGCTTCTACTTCCTCTGCTTCATCTTCAGAGCCCAAATTAGATAAAATGACTAAGATGATAGAGTCATTGGCTGCTGAAATTTCTAAGCTAAAGGTTGAGCAAAATTCAGGAAAGACAAGGCAGCAGAACACATTTGCTCCAAGAAACCCAAATCTTTTTAGAAGAGTAAATGAATAGTTGCAAATAATCCAGAGGGGAAAAGAACCAAATGAAGAACAGAAAGTTAAAGCTCCCTTCCAAAATGTAATCATGGAGGAGGAATAGTTTGAAGATGAGGATGAAATTCACTGCATGGAAGATAAAGGTGGTGTTGCATTTTTGACATTGGCTGCTTATGAAGAATCATTGTTGTAGGAACAAGATAGTCAAGAGTGGGATAGAGAAGCTGTTCTACAAACTGGGGAGCAGAAAAGATATAATTTTAGGTCCAATGAAAAAAATGTCAAGGAGAGCCCTACCCAAATAGCTGTTGTCCAAACAGAGTCACAGAATACCAGGCAGAGAAGACCAGCAGCTGATTTAGTCATTCTCAAAGCTCCAGTTCAAGAGGTAAGAGGTACTGATAAGTTACCTTCCTCTTTCAGCTTAGAGTCAAAGGTCTAGAAGATGAAAATATCTGTGCCTCTGGTAGAGTTGGTAAAGAGTGAAATATTTAGAAAGCCTATCCTTGAGGCTCTTGAGCTGGAAACCACACAAACCTCCACTGACTCTGTCAATTTGCAAGATGATAAGCCTGCCATTGTGCTTAGCCCCATGATTGAACCTACTGATAATAATTCTCCATATTTTTATGTCTCGTTGACCATTCATGACAAAATCCTCCACAATTTCCTACTAGACACAGGGGCCAGCCACAATTTGATGCCTAAAGTTGTCATGGAAGAGTTAGGCCTCGACATCACTAGACCATATCATGATTTATTTTCTTTTGATTCAAGGAAAGTGAAATGCCTAGGATTAATCAAAGACCTGGCCATTACCTTAACTCAACTAACCATGAAGAGTATAAGGATGGATATTGTGGTAGCAGATGTCCCTCCTAAGTTTTTCATGCTGTTGTCCAGAGGATGGATTAAGAGACTAGGTGGGACATTACAGAATGATCTATCTTATGCCACTATCCCAATTTTTGGAGGAGAAAGCAGGAGATTGTACAGAGAAGCACAGTTGGCATATATCATCAGTGATGAGAAGAATCCTACTAGTCATCCCATATATGCAGTGGACACTGATTTTGGAGCATGTATTCTCCAAATATAAGAGTCTCAAACGGTCTCATTGCAGCTCAAGAAAACAATTTATTCAGGCTAAAGAAAAGCAAGGAAGTCAGGTTTGGGAGATGTTCTTTGATGGAACATGTTCCAGGGAGACTGCATGAGCAGGGGTGGTGGTGATATCTCCACAACAGAAGAGCACATAGTTGTCTTTCAAGCTGGCTTTTAAAGTCACAAACAACATAGCAGAGTATGAGGCTCTGCTATTGGGTCTTAACACAACAAAAGATAGAGGAATCAAGAACATAAAGGTGTTTGGAGATGCTGATCTAATCATTCAGAATGTAAATAAAACATTTCAAGCAAAGCACCCAAGGCTGAAAGCATACAGAGATGAGGTATGGAGACTCAAAGACTCCTTTGAAAATTTATGTATTTCATATATTCCTAGAGCCAAAAATCAGCTTGTTGATTCCCTTTTTGTGTCTACTAGTCTGTTTATCCCTCCCATGCCTCCCAGACTAGTTTATGAAGTCCAAATAAAATACTGACCATCCTTGCCTGATAATGTCCCCCATTGGAAAGTTTTTGATGATGACGATGAGATAAATAGGTTTCTTCAAGTCATTGCTGAGTTTTCTGAGATGCAAATTGACCAAGATAATGAAGCCTTGGAAGAAACCCCCCAATCCCAGCTTAGAAATAAAATTCGCAAAGATAGCATTGTCCAACTTCCCAGTAATCATATTCTAAAGGGTCTAATTCCTCTTGAAAGATTGTTTGACTAGAATGATGTGCCTTACAAAGCTGCTCAAAAAGAAGACCAATTTGCAGTCTATAAGCATGACATAGGGAGTCCAGGTCAGCCTAGATACATAAATTTGTCCACTCATTTGTCTGCTAACCAAAGTTCTGAATACTGCAAATTAATGAAGCAATTTGCTAATGTGTTTTCCTCAGAGTATAGTGACCTGAAAACTTATGATAAAAAGATTATTCAGCATAAAATCCCTCTTGAGAAAGACACTATTCCTTTCAAACAGAAGCTGAGACCAATAAATCCGATGCTTCTTCCTTTGATTGAAAAAGAAATTAAAAAGTTGTTGGCTGCCAAAATCATAGTCCCTCTCAGATATTCTAAATGGGTAGCCAACTTGGTGGTAGTGAGGAAGAAAAGTGGAGAAATCAGACTGTGTGTTGATTTCAAAAACTTAAACAAATTCTCTAAGAAAGACAACTATCCCTTACCCAAGATGGAGCATTTGCTACAGAAGGTCTCAGGAGCCAAATTAATGTCTTTCTTGGATGGTTTTTTAGGGTTTAATCAGATTGTTGTGCATCCAGATGATCATGAAAAGACTGCATTCACCACTCCTTGGGGCACTTTAATGTATGCCAAGATGCCTTTTGGGTTGATGAATCCTGGAGCTACCTTTCAGAGAGCTATGGATATAGCATTTGTGGGAGAGAAGAATAAATTTGTCCTTATCTACCTTGATGACATAACAATATACTCCAGAAATCATCAAAATCATTTGCAACAATTGAAAAAATGTTTCTGAAGTGTAGAAGGTTTGGAATTTCAGTCAATCCTAAAAAATCACAACTTGCTTTAGAAGAAGGCAAGCTATTAGGACATGTTGTTTCTGTTGTAGGTGTTCAAATTGACCCAGAAAGAATAAGAGCGATACAGACTTTGTCTGTCCCGAGATCAAAGAAGGATATTCAGTCCTTTCTGGGCAAGATTAACTTTGTAAGGAGGTTTATCCCAAATTTTGCAGAATTGGTGAAGCATGTTACCTCCATGTTGAAGAAAGGATCAGAGGTCAGATGGACTGATGCAGTAAGATGATCTTTTGAGTCCATTAAAAAGGCCATTATGGAAGCTCCTACTCTAAGCAGCCCAAATTACAACAAGGAGTTCCATATATTTTCATTCGCCTCTGAAGACACCATTGCAACGGTTTTATTGCAAGCAGATGAAGAAGGTTCAGAGCATCTGATATCATTTTTCAACAAGAAATTGAGGGATGCTGAACTAAGGTATGACATTATTGAAAAACAAGCATATGCCCTTATCAAATCCTTGAAATCTTTCATATTTTATATTCTGCATTCCAAGATAATTGCATATGTACCTTCTGCTGCAATAAAAGATGTCTTGACACAACCTGATGCTGATGGAAGAAGGGAAAAATGGATTGAAAAATTTATTGAATTTAATATAGAACTGAAGCCCACCAAGCTTGTCAGAGGTCAGGGTTTTGCTAAGTTGTTAGCTGAAGAAAATTGCAAAACATTAGATATAGATTTCCTGTGCACAATTGCAGAAAATGGTCAAACAGAAGAAGAGGAAGCAGCTGAACTAGAGAAAGAGCAGTCAGTGGCCGAAAATCTAGCTTCATGTGATTGGTATTCTGTAATAATTAATTTCTTGATAAAGCTAGAAATCCCTTCAGGATTTACTCAAGGTGAAGCCAGAACTATAAAGCTTAGGACAGCTAAATATTGTATCTATGAAAATCCGCTCTATTGGAGGGATCCATCTGGAGTGCTTTTGAGGTGTCTGGACAAAGAACGGCCAATAGAAGTTATGCAGCAGTTGCATTCCAGCATGTGTGGAGGGCACCATTATTGGAAGACTACAACCCATAAGATTCTCAGAGCTTAATATTATTGGCCCACCTTATTTTCTGATGTGTTTTCATTTGTTAAAACTTGTGACAGGTGCCAAAGATTTGAAGGAAAGCAGCAATTGAAGTCCCTGCCCCTAAAAACAATACATGCAAAAGTACCTTTTCAGTAGTGGGGCTTGGATTTCATTGGAGAAATCAATCCACATTCCAATGGCCAGCACAAATGGATATTAGTAGCCACTAATTATTTTACCAAGTGGATTGAAGCAATTCCTACCAGAAAGGTTGATCATAATGTGGTCATAAGTTTTTAATTGAAAATATCTTTACCAGATTTGGTTGTCCACACAAATTAGTCACAGACAATGCAACAGCCTTGAGGGCAAAGTAATTGGTGGAAATGTGCAATTCAATGGGTATTAAACTAGTTCATTCCACCTCATATTATCCTCATGGAAATGGTCTAGCAGAATCCTCTAATAAAAGCCTGATAAGGATAATTAAGAAGTTTTTAGAGGACAATAAAAGAATTGGGATTACAAGCTCAAGTATGCATTGTGGGCTAATAGAGTGACCATTAAAAAATCCATAGGAAATTCTCCTTTCAAGCTGGTATATGGTACTAAAGCGGTATTCCCAATTCAGCTAACTCTCCCTGTGACAAAGTTCCTTCAAGAAGAGCAGAATGAGGAAGAATAAATGGCAAAGAGGATCACTGATTTAGCTGAGGTACATTAGATTAGAGAACAACTAGCTGAAAATGTTGCAGCACATCAGAAAAAGATCAAGGACTCTTTTGACAGGAAGACAAAAACATATAATTTTTAGGTTGGAGACTTGGTTCTGAAGTGGGATGCATTGAAGGAAAACAAAGGCAATCATGGGAAATTTGATGCTTTCTGGACAGGCCCTTTTATTATTTCACAGATTCAAGGGAACAACACCTTCATACTGAAAAGAATGGGAGGAGAGGCAGCTTTTTATGGTCCAGTTAATGGGCGGTTTTTGAAAAATTATGTTGTTTAAGTTCCTTGGCCTTAAAAGTTGTAAATATTTTGTTTTCATCAGTTTTTTGTAGGCAAAGTAGACTTCATGCCCAATAGAACACTAGGAAGCTTGTTAATTTTTTCTTCATCAGGAAGGCATTGATCTACAGGTTCTTGAGACCTCACAGGGAGGATCTCATCCCCAGATGGAGCCAGTGTTAGCTCTGCTACATAATTTGGTATTTGTTGGGTCAAAGACACTATGACCTTGTGTTTTTTGCAAAAAGGGAGCTCGCAACAGTTCATTTTATCCTCCCCCCTTTACTTGCTTTATACCCCTGTAACTCACGCTTCCCTGTTTTACACCCACATTTAGCATAAAAGTCGCGTTTCCTTAGCTCCCGGGTTCTTTTGTTTAAACGTTATAAAACCCGATAACCCATCCAAACCCTTTCGCAAGCCTTTTTCACGTCACTTCATTTAAAAAACTTGTGCGTTAAATCCCGGTCGCCTGATCATCTGCCACAAAATCTGACGGCGTTCACACTTCATGACCACGCAATCTGCTCGCATGTTAATCGGCGGGGAAATTGGTTTGCCTCATGTCTTATTAGCCATGTTTCACAATTGTATTGTGTCGCGCCCCGCATACAAATACCGCCTGCGTCCAATAAGTGGTGCGAGGAAACCACTTACCTCCATCCTATATGATCCCCACGCATTATCTCCCGCATTGTTTGACCTCTCGATAGCCGTCGGATTTGCCCGACCATGATCCGACGGCCCACATTCCGCCATTCACGTATCTCCCGATATCCCCTGCAAGTTGATCCCCGCTGTCTATTTACGAGATCCGACAGTCCATATTCACTCCGTCCCGCGTCCTCCCAAAGTCTCCCACCGATAGGTCTCCGCCGTCCATCTGCGGCTAATATTCATTCCCGGCCCTTCGTTCATCTTCCATGCAGTTTTCATGTGTTTGGCATTTACCATGCTTCCAAGGGACGAAGGATAACAGCAATCGGCTACCCTCCAGCACCCTGTGTAGTTAATCTTCAACTACCTCATTCAAGAGACAGCACGGCCAAGGAAGGAAAGTACAGCCTCAAGCAATTAAATGCCTCCAGCAGTTATGGGAATTTATTCATACCACACTCCACCTGCCTAAGGAGTACACCTAAGTACCAGAGAATGTCAAATTTTGTTTATTGAAATAGTCAGATTGTATCAGAGAGCCATATCAAATAGTTAATGTGGTTGGTGGTCAGTTATGACCCCTCCACGCATAGGATAGTAGATATTTTTGTAATCAACCTCCATATATACCCAGAAACAAGAGGTAATGAGGGTTAATGGATATTTTATTGATGTAAGGTTCAACTTATGGAGACTGTAACTACTGTGATACTTGCAGTGTCTGGTCTTCATTTTCAACTAATACAAGCTTATTTTGTTGTTAATTGCTCACTTTCCACTTCTTCTTTGTTCCAGGTTGTGCTTGTTATGCATTTTTCATGTGCTCTTGATGTTTAGCATTAGAGGGGCTGTCATCCCACCTCTGTGTTAGAATCTAGTAAGTATTATTGAATGTGTATACAGGTTTTTGTTGTTTTAATGCCAGAGAGTTGTCATCCTATCTGTGCATTAGGAAATAGATTTAAAAACCTTTTAACTGGTTGCAGCCAGCCATCACAGGGTCCTGTGCATCTGCTGGTGTGGTCAGTATTCTCCATTTTCACCTGTTCCTCAAATTGTGAGTAATTGGTGGTCTAAAGCCTTGTAGTCTAGGGGTGTTCACCCATGTCTGGGGTTAAGCATATTAGAAGTGGTTATCTAGCTTGAATATGCATCATTCCTTCCATTCATCCACCTATTTCCAACATTTTTGTTGGGTTTGTAATTTTCCCGAGCATCTCTGAGATACAACCTAGGAGAGTTTATTGGGGTGATAGTAGGTGGGATGCCCACAAATAGTATTTTTGTGTCATACCTAACACATGGTATGGGCCCACTAAGGAGGACATATATTTCATCACTGACCTATACAGAAGAGGGGAGGATTTTCCTTAGTTCCCTGATGTTCCCCATGGTGTTGCAACAGAGATTCAGTTTGTCTACTATTAGAGATATGTTGGGGATCATGTAATGCATGCAGCAGATTTTCATGTGTCTAGTGGACAACTACAGATCGCTTCTTTTGGTGAAGTGGAGGTTAGGTGTCTCTCACTATTATTCAGTACCATTACACACTATACTAGTGATGGGCAGTGCATTTGTTTCCCTCTTTTGTTTTATGTCGATTCTTTGGTGTAGAGGCCACAATTTAATAGATGGTCTGCCATTTTTTTCGACAGTTTTGTATGTCTTTAGATAGATGTCATGCTATGATGCATGTAAGGGTGAACTTCCCTTTTGCATCAAATATTTTTTGTTTATTTTTTGAGAGGTTTTGATAAACGAGGCCTAGTTTTGACCGTCGCCCTCCTAAGTTGATTACTGGGGTGTGAATGCGCATGTGGGGCGAGATGATGCCTGAGAGGGTCCTTCCAGAGTACTGGTCAGGATTTTTGCCAAGTCATTGGGGCTACTAGGTAGTGAGGATGACCATATGTTTGTATTGGCATAGTTTCCTTACGCTGGAAATAGTGTGCCAACATCCTCTTCACACCGGATGAGCCAGCAGATGATAGAGGTAATATTAGTATTTTTTTTTAAATTAATCTAGTTTCATTTTATTGTCTTAATTATTTAGAATAAAATTTATTTTAACACATTGTTTAACTTGTTTTATTAAATTATTTAATGAAGTTGTCTAATTATTGTTATGTACTATATATTTTGTAGACATCAACAGTTTTGTTGGGGACATGCCTCCTCCCCCACCAGAGGGAGATGCAGAGATGGGCGAGGCCATAGAGGGTGAAGCATATCCTCAGATGTAGATGGGTGCTAGAATGCGGGCACGTAGGGCTAGTGTCAAATTTAGAATGCAGTACTATGACTAAATCTCTATAATTTTGGTCGAGGAGGGAGTCTGCCTTGTGGTAACTTGAGACATCAAGGAAGATCTTAGGCTCACGAAGCTCTTAAGGGATTGTTTGCGTGATATGATGAGTTTGATGCATCGTATTGTCGGAGCTACTAGGCTAGTAGCTGCGAGGGAGGATCATGGGCATACAGCATATGCACATGAGTCTTCACCCAATAATACCCCATCAGATCATGATGATCAGGGTGATGATCCTTATGGTGATCAGGGTAGTGATCCTACTGGCGATCCTTCAGATACACAGTCTCCACCCAGACTTATTATGGCCCCATCTGATCATGATCAGTGGGGTGAAATACCTCATTTTAGTTTACATAAGACCTCCTTTTATTTTACATAATGTGCAAGAACTAGAATTTAAATATAGCAAGCATGAGTTTACCTCGCATGTAAAAAAAATAATCTTACATATTAATACACAATTTTTTCATTGTTAAAGTCCTCAAATTTATCATTACATGATTTATATTGATTATAAACCTGAAGAAAAAACATGTGAAATGATTAATAAACCAATAAGTATCTAACTTCTAATTGTTCATTCCTTCTCTTTAATTCCTTCATCTCAATCATTTTATGTCAAGTAGGGAAGAATCGACTTATTTTATTGAAATCGCAGAGTGCTCTTGTGAACCTTTCTAGAATAAATCTTCAATGTTATTTTTCCAAATTCCCCATTTAAAGTTTTTAGGATATTCTTCTCATTTTCCTATTTGAGAAGGATTGTCACCTTGAATCCTTATTATCATAGATATTGTACACCATGTTTTAAACATTTATATTTATGGAGATATGTTGCATAGTGAAAATAAGGGAGGTTATTTTACTATATTGAAAAACTTTGAAGATGGTTGTAGTAGGCCTTTTAGTACACATATATAACACATATATGATTTTCCTTCTCCATTTTATATCACTTTGTGAGTTATTTTAGATTGATACTCACAATGTCATTTGAGAAAGGAGATAATGAGTATATTTAGATTGATATCTTAAAAAACTATAGTAGTGAATAAGCATTATTAATGGAGTTCTCACCTTTAGGATTCAAAATAGACTTTTACATTATCTAGAGTAGAAAATGTTTTATATTATAAATATATGTTTGGGGTCACAAAAGTACGACAAAAGAGTACAAAATTGATAACTCATGCTTATAATTACAATATTTTGATCCATCATGATGTCTATCCAAATCCTATAGAAGAAGTCTACTGTAAATTAGAATTAAACAAATATGTTAAAATTCTAATTTTTAAATTATAAACTGCACAATTGAGAATACTTAGTTTTAAGTGTAAAAATGTTTCCACTGGAAAAAAAACTTGTAAAAACGTTTGTGAATATTACCAATTATATAAAATGCCAAAAAGGTGAATAAAAACAATATAATTAGTGGAATAAAGAAAACTAAAACATACAACACTAATATAAATGATTAAATAACACAAGTACATATCACTCTCATATTTTATCCCATTGCATAAAAATAATAAAATCATGTTTTTTACATACATACTCTTAGAAGTTTCAAATGGTCATGTGATTTCAACCCCAGCAAATGATCATCCACAGTGAAGCAATGTCATAGTGAAGACCCATATAAATAAGGCACCCTCACACCCATTATAGCTTCCTTTTCCAAAGAAAGATCATCTTTATTTAAAATCCATGGGGCATCACCTTCTTTGAAAAACCAAGAGGGACCAACCTCTCCTCTACTTTCTTTTCTCGTCCAATGTCTCTTTTTAGTTTTTGAAGAAATAATATCTTTCATAACATCCAATGTATCATTTTCTTTCGATGATATGTGCTCTATAAGGAAGATGAAACATTTTTAAATATATACATGGGGTCTAGTAAGTGGGTAATCTTAATATGCTCTCAATATGGGAGCTCATAAAAGGAAAATTTCCTTTTCATTGGGAAATTTCTCAACATAGGTGTCAAACAATTCTGGATCATTGAACATAGGGTCCCCATTTGAATCGAACATTTATGTAATCTCCTTCTCCTTCTCTCTCTCATATGATCTAAGCCATTCAGTTGGGGTCATTATTGCAAGCCTTTGGATTCTCTCTATTTACCCTTGAAATCAGATGTTGCTCTTCTGTAAGGGTGCTCTTTTGGGAGGAATACCCTAGATCAGGCATACAATGGCTTTTGTAGGTGGTTGGACAACCTAGTCTTCAGAGAAGGTCCACAACATTTACATCCATGATACCCTTTTGTTATAGGACCTGCGAAATTATTGTATAATACAGGGCATGTTAACGATCATGAATATCAAAAAAATTGCAACAAAATAAATTAATATGTGAAATAATATTGCTACGTATATAAACAAATCAATAAACATGTAATTTACCAAAGAAAGTTCTTAAGCCTAGATAATCATGTATGGTGTAAGCACATATGTCGTACAATGTAAAACTCCTCTTTGTTGCGATGGGTTTTGATACATCGTATACATGTATACCTTCCCATAATTCCTTCAGTTTATCTACCAATGGTTGTGAGTAGACATCCATATTCTTCACTTTTCTTCTACCAGGGACTATGAGAGTCAACATAAGATGTTCATTATTCATAGAAAACCATGGGGGGTATTGTTACTGATCACTACTACATGCCAAACACAATAGTTGGTGTTTTGGAGGGAATATGGGTTGATGCCATCCATGGCTATGTTGAGTTATAGACTTCGTACTTCATCCTTTAGTTTTTAAGGCCTTGTATCCTCTATAAGCTTAATGGCTATTGAATTTGTTGGATTCGCATAACTCCTGACTCACTTTTGTTTGAATCATGCCATCTCTACAACATAGATAATCCTTTGAAACAAAAGAGACTTTAAATCCTTGGTATTATAGGCATGTACCTCAATATATTATGAGGAGGACCATGTGATTTTCCCTTTTTATTTTTATTTATGGTACCTTCCATGCCCCCATGCCTGCTCCCCCTCCGCCGCAACAATCCCCTCCTCAACAAGGACAAGTGTATGCTTAGCAAAGTGGACCCAATCCCCCTAACCCCAAGAAAAGGAATAAGGGGAAGGGTAATAGGAACCATCCATCTCAAGGTAATCAAGGCAACCATGGTCCTCCACCTAATTCCCCTCAAGGTCCTCAACCTAATCCCACAACCCAGCAACAGGGAATTCAGCCCAAGAAAAACAAGGGTCTTCATATAAACAAACCTTGTGCATGTTGCAGTGTATATGGTAATTATACCCATGAGTGTCCTCTTTTACCTCGGATGTGACAAGTATGGGAAGCTCAAGTAGATTCTAAAGGATTGCAACCCACCACTTCTCCTCCCCCACCTGCTTCATCTCAACCGACAGTGCTTACCAATCCTTTCCCTCACCAAGGATACATAGCTACCCAACCTACATAAGGTTAGGTAGCTCAACCAACTCCACCATCTTGTCACCATGATTATTAGATTCTTATGATGAATTCTAATGAGGTAAATACTGAACAAGTCAATGTTCAGACTCAATCACGCCAATATGACAAGCCACTCAGTAAGTCAACGACTGAGTCAACGTTCGAAGTCCTCTAGACGTTCCCATCCCAACGAAAAACTCTACTATCTGATTTGGGTGCCATGGATCCTTAATATGATCAGATGATTATTTTTCATGTTGACAAGTCAGAAAATCCTCCCCTACCTTCATCTGTTGCATTCCAAATACTAGTCTCCATTAGAAACACCACTATTCAATGGTGTATCATTGAAAAAGGCACCTCCACCTGTGTGATGGCCTCTAGTGTTTGGAAGAAACTTGGTTCCCCTGACCTATACCCATCCACCATCACTCTTCATGCATGGGATGGTCATCCTTCACAGCCCCTTGGCTTATATTGCAACTACCCAGTCACAGTTGCTGGCAAGACCATCTGTATTGACATTGAAGTCATTGATTCTCCCTTAGACTATAACATCCTTTTGGGTCATAGTTATACCTATGCCATGTTATTTGTCACATTTGAAGTTCATCGTAAGATGTGTTTTCAAAATTTCTTCCATGGCTGACAATAAGACTGTCTCTTCTGTCTCTCTACGAGTCTATAAATATTCAACTTTTCTTGGTGGTTACTATGGCCAACCATCTACTTTTTTTTAGTATACCTCATCGAGTGTTTGCATGCTCCAAGCATCGTGGGCCGCCCACAAACAGTCTGGTATGCCCTCACAATAGACTGCACCTCCACAACCTGTTGTGCCTAACTCAACCTGGATTGCTAGTATTACTCCTCAAGGATCCTTTCCTTCTGCTAGTGTCTCTCCTAATCCATTTACGCTTGGAACCATTCCCCCGGGCCTTAACCATTGTAGAGAAATTCCTCCAAACCATTATCCTTCTGGTCAAATATCGTTCTTCTTTCCACCTCCTGGAATTTATTCTACGCATGTCATGGCTACATTGAGTTTACCCAATATTACCTTGGGGATCCCAGTCTGGTACATCAATCCCCTCACAAACACTTCATCTGACCAACTTAAACCTTACACTACTTTGACCCCGGTCTAACCTATTTTTCCTACCCTTGCCTTTGCTTCAGTTCCACAACAACCTCAACATGAGCCTACTCTTGTTTCAAAAGTATCTGGCGAGGGGGGAAAGCCTAGAAAAAGGGAACTAAAGATAAGCCCCCCCCGGTAACTCCATCTCCTCCTAAGCCGCCAAAGCCTCTACCTCCTTGTGCTTTGTATGATGTTGTCGATCATGCAACCAATAATTGTCGTGAGCTCCCTCATGTTAAGGATGTGGTCACTTGTACCTTCCCTAATTCTAACATTCCTGAGGTTTATGTCACCTTACCTGATTCAACTAAGAAGAATATATCTTTACACACAAATCAACGATGCACTTTGTGTGATAATTATGTCCCCTATTCCCATCATTGTCCCCATCTCAAATATTTTTCTAATACACTTCAAGTGCTTCGCGAATTAGAGGTCGCTCTAATGAATCCACCTCTCCTTTACCTGTAGATTCTGGTCCCACTCCTACACTGAAACAAGAGGTCTCTCAAACACCCATTGTGATCCATCCCCTTGATGTCAAGAGGATGGATAGTTCTGCTCCTATTATATACATGTCGTCATCCATGATATCGATGCCTTGGAACTCCCTTGATGTCTCCTCATGTGATTCGATTCAACCTTATTCGACAAACACACTGTGTAAACATCAATAGATATTCCATCTACTTGTCATATGTCTCCAAACCTTGACAATGCGTATGTGAACCTTGTCTCTCAGGAAGATGCTTCAGGTAGCTCTTCACCATCATGTGGTCTTTTTTCCTCCAGTCTGCCCACCTTCCATTCTAATGAAGACATCATGGAAGTTATGACCACCCCTGATTACCCTTGGGAATATATGCACCATCAAGTGTACTTCCTTCTATAGTAGACCCATGACCAATATGTTGTAAAGTCTAAAAACTTCATCCATGGTGAAGTCAATTGGTTCCAAAATCCCATTCCTACACTAGATGCTTTTGAAGAAGGAAATATGGCTAACATTTCCCCCACCATAAAAATCAACATTTCGAACAAACCAGGGGTCAAAGAAAACATTGTCTCAGGGGCATAGTGCACCCTGAAAGAAATTGATGCTTACACCAAGCTATTCAAGGAATTTCATGATGTTTTTGCCTGCTCTTATTAAAAAAAGTCTAGAATTGATCCCGCCATTGTTGAACATCATATCGACACTTGGCCTGATGCCATACCCATCCACCAAAAATAAAGGCCTATCCATCCTTCCAAGCATGAAGCTATCAAAGTTTAAATAAATAAGCTCAAGCAGGCTAATTTCATCTATCTTATCAAATACACCACATGGGTGTCCAATCTCGTTCCCATTCTCAAGAAACAAGGCACCATCCATGTCTGCACTGACTTCTGTGATCTGAACAAAGCTTGTCCCAAAGACAACTTTCCCACACCCTTCATAGACCAGGTCATTGATGAGTGTGCGGGGCATGAGATTCTATCCTTTATGGACAAATTCTTTGGATATAATCAGATTCATATCTATTATGTCGATCAGTTGAAAACCGCTTTCACTAGTCTGTGGGGAACTTTTTCTTACAAGGTCATGCCTTTCGGTTTGAAGAATGTTGGGGCCACTTTTCAACATGCCATGTCCTATTGCTTTCATGACTTGGCTCACATTATCATTGTATATCTAGATGATCTCTCTGCTCGTTCCAAACTTTGGTTGCAACACCTTCATGATTTACGTATTGTTTTTCTATGATGTCGCAAGTATACCATTCGCCTTAAACCCATGAAGTGTGTCTTTTGATTTCCTATTGGAAACCTTTTGGGCTTCATTGTGTCCAAATACAGTATCACTCTTGACCCACTTAAATTTCAAGCCATTCTTGAACTTCCTCCTCCTCGTACACTTCGCCAGTTACAGAGCCTCGAAGGCAAAACTAACTTCCTTCATCGATTTTTCCTAACTATGCCACAATAGGTCATCGGTTCCTTAGAATCCTTTGATCTACCATTCCATTTCTTTGGAATGACCAAGCTCAACAGTCTTTCGATGCCCTAAAACATGCTCTCACTTTTGCTCCCTTGATTAGTCCACCAAACTTTGAAAGGGAATTCATCTTGTATATCTCGACATCCACCTATTCGGTTGCAGGGATCCTTATACAAGAAGATTCTATAGGAATTGAAAATTTCATATACTATGTAAGTAAGAACCTCAATGGTCCCCCTGTGTCCCACTCCTACGAAGAAAATCTAGCCTTAGCTATCGTGTTCTTTGTTCAAAAACTTCTCCATTATATCCTTATGTGTACCACCAAAGTTGTGACCAATTCCAACCCCATGGATTTCCTGTTTGTTCGATGGATCATCAGCGGGAAGTATGCTCGTTAGATCATTATCCTTCAAGAATACGATTTTGAATTTGTCACACCCAGAAGTAAGAAAGGTTTGGCCCTCTCTCAACTCATTCCTGAATTACCCACCAGTGCGCCTAATCCTTCAGTTAATGACGATCTTCTAGATGAACACTTGTTCGCCCTTACCTCTAATGATCCATGGTACGATGACATCCTCACATATCTGTGAACCCAAAAATTCACCCCCCATCTTACTCATGATGATCAACAACATATTCGACATCAAGCGCCCCTCTACCTCCTCATTGGTGATGATCTCTATCATTGCGGTGTCAACAATATCCTTCTTTGTTGTCTCACCCATCCTAAAGTTGAGCAAGTGCTCAATGCTTTCCATGGTGGTGCTTGTGATGGTCATCTCTCTGGAATGGCCACTTCCCAAAAAACCATGCATGCCGAGTACTTTTGGCCTTCTCTATTTAGTGATTGTATTGAGGCAGTCAAAAATTGTCCCAATTTCCATTTATATGCCCCTAAGGCATGAGCTCGACCTGCTCCCCTCCATCCAGTTGTCACAACCGATCCTTTCTGTAAATGGGCTATTGACTTTATGGAGTGTCAAACCCCATCCACTAATAACCACAACTACATTATCGTGGATGTCGACTATTTCACCAAATAGGTTGAAGCCATGCCAATGTTCAATAACAGCATGGCTACTATAGCCCTCTTCTTTTTCAACCATGTTATCACTATATTTGGGGTTTTGAAACAATTGGTCTCAGACCATGGCCAACACTTCGAAGATGAGATATGGCGTGAGATGTCCTATTTATTGGGCTTTGAACATCAATATTCATCGCCTTATTATCCCCAATTCAATGGCGAAGTTGAAGCTATCAACAAGATCCTTAAGACTATGCTTCAGTGGACATGAATAAACATAACACCAACTGGAATTTAAATCTCCTCCTTGCTTTGTGGACCTATAGAACTTCTGTCAAGACCACCACTGGGTTCACTCCTTTCCACCTTGTTTTTGGAGAGGAGGAAGTTTTACCAATCGAGTGTGAAATCCATTCCCTTCCCCTTGTCGTTGAACTCCTCCCTAGAACCCAACCCTTAGAACAACTACTTATCATGCTTGAGTGCACTTCCAAAGACTGTCATGTTGCATTTTAAACCATTGAAGTGGCCAAAAAGCGTACCAAAGCTCAGTATGACCATAGATTCCACCCCTGTACCTTCCATGAGGGCAACCTTGTTCTCATGTATGACCAAGCTCATGATGTCTAGGGGTGTGGAAAGTTTGAACCATTATGGCTAGGGCCTTATATCATCCATAAGTGTTTGGGCAAGGAGGCATACCTATTAGAGGATCCAAAAGGAGAAATCCTTCCCAATCATCGAAATGCACTCTACCTCAAGAAATTTTAACCATGGCATTTCCCATTGAAATGTGTGTATCTATTTCTTTATTCTTACATTTAATTAGTTTGCATCCCCCAAATTCTTACACATTTTCTTCTTGCATCTTCTAGACGGATCCATAATCCACACCTTATATCAGTTAGGTGTGAATCGCTTCACCAAGAATCTTGCCTCGGCACCTTGGTCCATTTTCACCCCCTTGCATTCCTTAGTCCACTCCAACGGCGTTTGCATTGGATTTGCCACAAATAATGAGGACAAATATGATGTTGTGATATGTTTGTTAGTTGATGCCTTTGGCTATCACATCCTTCACCTTCATGTTTGTCTAGATTCCTTTCTACTTGTCATGTAATTGAATGGAATTTATCGTGTGCATAATCTTGTCCTATTTAGAAAATATCTATGAGTTAAGGTTTTGGTGTGTGAATTTGATTCCATTTCATTCAATCATGTGCCTAGATCCCAAAATCACTATGTATATACCATTGCAAGTAACATTCGAAATTGGAATTTATCACATGTAAGAAGACATCCATAAACAAATGGCAAACCACAATCGTCACACAAAAAAGATGCATAATCATAAATATGTATCGTCATATAGTGTTTTTAGTCCACTACTCTAAATAAATCTGACATGATCAATAGCATCTTATCATTAAAAAAAATGGGAACCCACATGTCCTTATGCCTAATCTTATCATCTGGAGATTCCTAAGCCAACAGCTCCATTCCCCCAGCCCGTAGATCTTGTATGCCTTGACCATCCATCACCATGCGCCACATGATTCGTCGCCACTCTGAGGGAAGAACCATACTGTTATGAAACCAGCTCAAGAAAAGATAGATCAATGCCTTAGAATTCAGCCTCTTCGAGGGGGCAACCTCCTTTACATTACATAAATGAACAATTCTTGGATGATACAAATGAAAAGACCTCCTTTCTATATATAGGAGTCTAAGGGGTCATAACATAATCAGAGCCGACATAATAATAATAATGTAAGGGCACAATTATAACAATAGTGGGCTTCTATGGGGCACATTAGTAACAATTTGGGCACTACATGGGTACATCAATATAATAAGTGGGTTGTACTAATAACAATAAGGGGTTACACTAGTAGTATAAGGGCCTAACATGCCCCTCTCCTTCAAAAAGCGTTGTCCTCAACACTTGAGTAGTTCTTGATGCTTCTGTATAAAATTCTTGTCCTCCCATGTGGAATCTTCAACAGGTAAGTTCTTCCACTTGATGAGATACTCTGAAATTGATCGATTTCGTATCTGTCGGGTTCTTGTTTTTGTGACTGCTCCAGGTTCCAATATGATTTTTCCTTCCTTTTCAATATCTGGAAATATTGTTTGAATTGGGATCTTTTGCAACTTTTGAATAAGTGGCCATACTTCTTTGTCCTTCTTCCATTCATCCCTTGCTTCGTTTATCCAATCTGGTTGGATAATAGAAATAGCACAAAACAATGCTTCCACATCCTCATCCTTGAAGAGACTTCCCATTCGGTAAGGTCGCCATTTTTTAAGTGCATGTAGTATTGCCAACATTTCCTTCTCATAAATAGCTTGCTTTAGATGTAGCAGTAAAAATACCCAATCGCCTACATCAAAACATTTTTCACTATGATGTTGATCTACCTGTTGTTTCATTTGATTTTGCACCAAAGTCGCGTTATCCTTTAAAAGTTGGAGAACTTGTTGTTGATGCTCGATGTGATCTTTCACTACTTGAACCTTTTTCTTTTTGATATGTTCTTCTATCTTTAGAGTTTGAGGAGTGATAATTTCTTCCAATCCTTTACAAGATATGGTTGGATTCATTTCTTGACGCTCGATGTGATCTTTCACTTCTTGAACATTTTTCTTCTTGATATGTCCTTCTATCTTGATAGTTTGAGGAGTGGTAATTCCAACCAGTGAATTACAAGATATGGCTGGATTCATTTCTTCTTTCTTGATGTGATCTTTCACTTCTTTCACCTTTTCCTTCTTGATATGTCCTTCTATCTTGAGAGTTTGAGGAGTGGTCATTCTTGCCAATAATTTACAAGATATGTTCTGATTCATTTCTTCTTTCTCTGGGGTCGGGTCCTGGCATATATCCTCTTCTTTTGATGTTTCTTGATCCTTTTCTTCCTCCTCTTCATACTCTATGTAAAATATTTTCTTCTCACCACACTTATGACCTTTGGTGCATTTGCTATCACAATTGTAACAAATCCCTTTTTCTCTTTTTTCTTCCAATTGTTGTGGTGTAACCCTTGTAGGTTGTGGAAGGCTAGGAGGAACAACACATCCATCTTTATAGTTGTGAGGGGTAGACTTCCTTGTTTCCATAATTTTACTTTCAAATATGTCACAAAGCCCTTTTACTCTTTCCAATTGTTGTGGTGTTGCTCTAAAGAAGGTGTTGCTCTTTGTATCCTCATAATGTGCTATCATTTCCTCCATGAGAATTGACCACGTAACAAGTTTTTTACGAGAACAAAGCCCTTTATACCATAAAAATTGATCTGGTTCTAAATATGAAGATGCAATACATACCTTTTGTAACAGTGGTACACCATGTAGATCAAAATATTGCTCCATCTGAAGTATCCAATTTACCAGATCCTTGCCATCAAACTTCCTCATCTTGTTTTTTCTTGATTTTAGGACCTCAAACTTGAAACGACTGTAACTCTATACTTGCAGATATTTAAGTTTTGAAATTGCTACCTATAGTAGCCCTCTATATCCTCTTTCCAATGCCACCAGTCTGAGCCAAATTGGATTCTCCAAGGAAGAGTTATGCACAATCTCCCAAGATGACCTCATTATAGACCTTTCCAGAAGAGCGAACTTGTATGAAGTGCCACGTGTCCATTTTTCGACCTTTGGCTCTGAAAACTATATACAAGAAACTGCAGTCCGTCCTCTTTCTGTACCTTCTTACGAAGTTTCAATCCGATCCTCAGAGAGAAAGTTATGACAATTTTCCCCAGGTCACCTGTTTTGAATGTAATTCAGGAGTCTGGAAAAAGACCAACTTCCTCAGCTCATATCGCCGACAATATCGTGCAAAAATCTCTGAAATTCGGATCCAAGGTTCAGCGCGATTTCTTCTCAAATGGGTTTTTTTTGAGACTTCTGAAACGTCACAGAAAAAAAATTATAGTGAAAATGCCACAATGACCTGTTTGGAGCAGCGAAACCCTAGAATCCAAAGCTCTGATACCAAATGTTATGAAACCAGCTCAAGAAAAGATAGAAAAGATAGATCAACGCCTTAGAATTCAGCCTCTTTGAGGGGGAAACCTCCTTTACATTACATAAATGAACAATTCTTGGATGATATAAATGAAAAGACCTCCTTTCTATATATACGAGTCTAAGGGGTCATAACATAATCAGAGCCGACATAATAATAATAATGTAAAGGCACAATAATAACAATAGTGGGCTTCTATGGGGCACATTAGTAACAATATGGGCACTACATGGGTACATTAATATAATAAGTGGGTTGTACTAATAACAATAAGGGGTTACACTAGTAGTATAAGGGCCTAACACATACACTCATATGTATACTAATATTCTAGCTCATGCCACTCACGCTCTGTCACCCCGGTCAGTAATATGTTGCATCTACATCGGAGATCCTCCAGTAGAGCACCATCATTTGGTCTTTGTCGTGATGAAGTCCCCCCCTAATATGCAGCTCTTCCCGCATATCCTGTCGGCCTCACCGGTGCTATATCTGCACACCATAAAGTTTAGAAATTAGTACAACACACATATTTCTTAAACTATAATGTTTCAAATATACAGTAACTTTCAGTTACCATCTGGGCCCCATGCTCGTCCTAGTGGAAGTGATAAGTCAAGATCCCCCTTGATAGTTCATGTCGATGTATGGATATTCATCTATGTATAGTGGCATTTTGTCCTAATTAGCAAAAAACGCAGGTCGAAACACTCGTCTGACTCCCCCTCCACCTCCTCGTCTCATTAGCTACCCCCAGCGATGCATCCTAGGCTCCTGTGGGCCCCCATCATAGATCTGAACATGAGGTCACATAGTGGGGATCTTCTCAAAGAAGAGTGAGCATAAAATTGTCCCAAATGAACAATTATCATTGGTCCTCCATTTGCATTTTGTCAATTATCATTTAAACGACAACAACATCATCTGGGCCCACCCATAGTAGGTCCCTCCCAACACACTCTCCACCAAGATCATCTTCCCTTAGTGATATTGTGGAAGGCATGGCTACCACAGATTTGTAACATCACTGCAAATATAGCTCGTGTCTCAAGCCTATCCAAGTCATTAAACTAGATGGTCATGCCCTTAGCACAATTATCCTGTACACAATTACGCTCAACAAACTCATCAAATGCCTCCCATGAGGCATCACTAGATGTATCTCCCCTACCACCCCCAAGGGGGGAGTCTTATCAGAAATTATATGTCTTGGATCGTGAGCTCAATCTTGTGCCCTTATACTACAAATGCCTCCTGATTTGGGTCCCAATAACTCACTATCCTCGATAGCAAGGGCTCACCAGCCCTCATCAAAGGGTTCTCTAAGAACTTCAGCACACCATATCGTGCCAGCATCCCTCTCACTACTTGATTCCCCTGAATCTCAACATGGAGGGCCTCAAAATCTCATTCTTGCCATAATATCTTTAACTCTTCCATACCTATAAGATATCATTATGTTTTCTCAGTCAAGAGTAAAATACATTCATGGCCTGAACTCAGCTTCAGTGTTCAGCAGACCACCAATCTTGCCCATCTTCCCATCCCAGAGTGGATTTTTCTCCCTCAAAAATGTGTTGGACACACTTGTGGGCCCCATTCCTTTGCTCCAAAGTGTAGATTAGGCCCCCAAAAGTGAACTACGACCGTGAGTATGAGAAAGGGTCCCCCACAGAGAGTTGAAGCCCTAATCTGAAAATCTAAACCATAAAAAATGATGAGTATGGTTAGGCCACCTACCTCCAGCTTGCAAATCCTAATTTTGACTGTCAGTTTGTCTACTACGATCTCCACAATATTTAGGGTATCCTCCTTCTCTCCAAAGTATCCACAGCTCACTATGCCAATGAATTGGATTTGGAGGCAAAAATACCTTTTATAGGAAAAACCCTAGATTGTTCATTGCCCATTATGACCAAACCGTAGCTATGTTTGATGAACTGTTAGCATCGTTGGAAAGCTCTCACCGAGTTCTATAATGGGTTTCTCATTTTTTTTGGTAATTTGAAACTTCACCTCAAAGCCATTTTTCCATGAGGTCTCACTTTGCTGCCTCTTAAAATCGAATCTCTTCATTTGAGACACCCATACTCTAGTACCACTTTACCTTTGCACTGGTTGCCTCACCTGTCAATTTTTGTCATGAGTAGCCACCATTTACTCATGTTTTCACGGTCCCCTCTAGGCCTCTCCCATGTGGCAGCATCATCAAGTCACCCTTGTTTAGAGCATCTTAGATGTGTCACCCTTGTATTTATGGAGTCTGTTCTAAGTCCCCTTAAGTCCCATTATAGTGTTTCATTCGTAATCGTATCACATTTATTCCACTTTACTCATTTTCTTCAATTCTTTTGCTCTGTCTTTGTTGAACCTTTCTTTGAGTCATCAACCAACCCCTCTGGAATTGAGTCAATCATTGTGAGGTCAACCATTTTTACTATGCTCTAACAAGGGAATTCATCAGTCTGCCACTCATCTTGTTTCCATCCATCATCATCCCTGGTGTCAGTCCATCATGTTATCACCTGGATTGAACCTCAAGCTGAAGGAAGGCAATGCCATGGTAACCACAAACCACGCTTAGCTAAGTAGCTAGCCCTACTAGGCTGGGAGAGGGCTCTCTCCATAAGGATCTCAGCCAAGATTACTGGATCAGAAAAAGGGTATTAGGCTAGGTATAGTAGCACAAGGTTTGATTGGATTTTGAAGGGGTTTTGTTGGATCAGGAGGAGATGGAGAGTTAGGGCTAGGGAATTAGGTCAAAATTGTAGGGTGTTCAATGGGGCAAGGTAGGCATAAGTTTTAGCACTCTAGGGCTTGATGGGTGAGGTGTTTAAAACTGGTGAGAGGCTAGGAAGAGCATGTGATTATCATGGATCCTTCCCAAACCATAGAAAACATATAATGGTGAATATTTTCCCAAGACAAAGTAGTGTTGTAATGAATTTTGCCTATCAACTTGAAAACATTCACTTAGAAGCAATGAAATGATTAACGAAATACACAAAACATACTAACATATGATCACAAGAGAAGAAACTATACTAAAACTCCATACCACATGGATCCTAGAAAAATAGTTGCAATTCTTATTAATCTCCTGCTAAACTGCTACAAAATGATGTACAATCAAGGTATGAGCATCCAGCTGAGTCCAACCCTTTACAATGAGAAAGAAGAAGAAGATATAGGCTTTGTTTCAACCTCCTCCCATCCTCAGGGGTCGAATCCCTAAGATGAGGAGCTAATCTAACCAACACTAAAAAAGAAATAAGAATACAGGCATCTTAACAACTTGCCTCTAAAAGTGAAAAACTGATTCATTTGGGCTCAAATTGACTTTTAATGTAATGAATATACCCTCTACTACTAATTATCCATAATATTTACAAGCCAAGTCACCATTTACCATATTAAAACATCCTCCATGAGAGAAAATCCATGAACACAGTCAAAACATAGAAAAATAGCCATCCTATGCAAAATTTACCCTATGCGCAATGCCAGTGGCCCAACGCACAGCGCCACTTTCAGGGCCCTTTTGGAGGCCTTCCCGGTATCAAAATTGAGCTCATGATAGCTCATTGGAAAGATATTCAATTATAGTTTCCAAAACACCTAGAATTTATTCATTTGAAGCTAATTTGACCCCTCAAAAGTTGATTATCCCAAGACTTCTCATGTGTGTCCAAAAAGTGGCAGAAAGGTCATTTTTAGGGTGTTTTTTGACCTTTTGGTGGACCTGTTCTGCCCCAAAAACTTAGCAAATCCATATGGTGCTTGTACTCATCACTCAAAATCCAAAAATACAAGCCATTTGTGCATTGGGTGCCACTAGGAAAAGTGCAGCGCCAGTGGCGCTACGCGTTGACCCAGATTTTCTGTGTGTACAATTTCCAAAATTTGCAAAAAACAAAATCTTCTCCAAACCTAACAAAAATTGGTGAGCAGAACCACCATCAAGCATCTTGATGAGCCAAGGAAGCTTCAGCAAGCAACCTAAGACTATCCTCCTCTTTTTTTCCCTTTATAGCCTGCCTTAGCCTAGCTTTCATCTTTTTGACCCTCATGTTGAAAATTTTGTTTCAGGTCCTGTAACGGTAGGCCATGTGCCTGATCATCTGATTATCACTATTGGCCTTCTGCAACAGCTTCTCTAAGTGAAAATTTACCCTCTCAATCCAAGTCTCTCTATCATCCTCAATTTCCTTCTTAATAGGAGACAAATTGACTGATGCCTCCTTGTAACATTTTTGTTTTACCTTAAGAAGTTCCAGCTCCATGAGGACCTGCTTGTCACTCAACTGCTTGTTCTCTTGTTCCAAATATGTGATGACATACTTGGCCCTCTCCAAATTATCCATCAACGCTTGGACTTGAGCTTCCTTTTCCTGTATGATGATGTCCTTTATTGTTTCTTCATTCTGAGCCTCTAAGTCAATTATTTCCACGCCATGATGAGTATAATCCTGCTCCATCTCACCATGCTTTGTCAAATCAAAGTCTATCTCTTTCTCCTCATCATAAAAACTTTCCTTCGGCATCTTTTCCTTCCCTTTATGCAACTACTGCACCTGTACCTAATGCGTTGATGAAGAAGGAAAGCCCCTTCCACATCCTGTGGAGCAAGCATTTGCCTATGGGTTGATGAAGAAGGCAAGGTCCCTTCCACATCCCATGGATCAAACACTTGCCTATCATCAGCAAACAATCTCCTTGTGCCCCTTTGATATGTCATGTAAGTCACAGGCACCTCAGTAGCTTTAGTCTCTTTGGCCTCCTCATATGTTTTCACCTAAGCATTGCTAGAAGGTTCCCCTGATTCTTGAGACACTGGTGGAGGAATTTGAGGACCCCTGAAGATGTCATGAACAATAAATGTCTCCCAATAGATGTTGAGGAGGCTAAGATGATGAAGCACAATCATCTTGATCAGGGAATAATGATAGAGACTACTCATCTGCTGAGGGTATGGCTTTTTCTGCACAAAATGGGTCATCTTCTCAATATTCCTGAACAATAAATAAGGAGGGTTTAACATCCTCACCCTGGTAAAATGCATGAGATTCCTGATGTGATAGGTGTACAGCCTAGAAAATTTGTCCTCACAAGTGAAATATTTCATGATGATTTTCATCATGGGGGCATACTTGTCCTCAAGGAATCCGAAAGGAAAAAGTCTTTTCGCCTCATTTTTGTACTTGGGTTCGATATAAGGCTCATAATAATGTTCATCGAGGTCTTGTGCCTTGTACCACTTCTCCCCTACATTCAGAATCCTGGTTGCATTCACAAAAATGGAAGGTGAAACTGTAAATGTCACCCCAGCAAGAGTCACCTTGTTGTCCTGAAGATGGGCTACAAAAAGTCTAGTGAGCTTAGGGTGGTGTTGAATTCTCTCTACCTGCTCACAGAACTCATAGCACCCTTGATGTCTGAAACAAGTGACAACGAACTAAGAGGCCTGCAATTTTTTGAGGTTTGATGGGTCCTCCCTAATAATTTTGCCTCCCTTATGTGGTTTTCTCTGATGCTGAGGTCTATCTGTCAAACTGTCACTACCTGTGTTTTCCTCCTCCTCATAGTCTCGGTATTCTATGTCCATATTTGCAAGTTTTGAGGTTGTACACTCCAAGAAAAGGGATAAATGGAATGAGTAAGAGTGATTTAGGAGTGAGGGGATGGGAGATGACCTTATGAGGTATTTTGGTAGACTAGAAAATGAAGGGAAGGATATGAATTATGAAAGTGAGGGAGAGAGGTTTGGGCCCTTTTTGAAATATAACTCGTGGGATAAAGGATTAGGGGGTATAGATGTTATGGGGTGATGTATGGAAGGGGTTTAGGGTTTAGAGATAAGTGGTGGAAAAAATAGAGGGCATTAGGGTTTCTAGAATGTCATGGAGGGTGAAACTAGGGTTTCATATTTGGCATGGTAAATTCCTTCAAACCCTTCAATTGCAACTTTAATGATGAGGTAGAGGGAGTGCACTCACTTGTTTGAGAGATGAGAGGTTTGTTTGGAAGTTTTTATGAATTTTGGAGGCTTTCTGGTCTTTCTACTCAATGCGCAGCGCCAACCACAAACGCGCAGCGCCACCTCTCAACGCGTAGCACAATGTAAATTTGCACTGCATAAACCTTCAGACGTGCAACGCCATGCCCAAACACGCAGCGTCAGCCTCTCAATGTGCAATGCCAACTCTCCTTCCTAAAACGTGTAGTGCCAGACTACAGAAGCGCAGTGCCACTTCACCACTGCTCCAAAAGCGTAGCGCCACTTTTCTTTTGCCCAAAACTCACTCAACCTTTCCTCTTTTCCTCACTTTTTGACTCCTTCTTTGCCAAATGAGAATGATGAACTTGAAAATGAAACATGAGACCTTATATAAGAGTAGATTTTGATTTTTCATTTGAAAAACTCACTTTCTAACGTTTCTTGACCTTTTTCAAAACTCTGTTTTCAATGCCTTTCCTTCTTTGTTTCTTTTCAGGTGGATAATGCTCAACTTAAACTGATTTTTGTAGTGTTTCTTTGTCTTGCAGCAAGGAGAGATACTTTGGTGCAGTCGGGATCATTTATTACATAAAGTGATTAAAAATTACATAAGAAATACGAATTAACTTAAAATACTCTGTTTTCACCTCAAAAACATGTTTTTTGAGATGAAAATTATATTAGTTTAAAAGATAATTATATAGTGGCTATGACTTACTAGCCATCATACTTGACTTATTTATCATCCTCATACCCTTGTTGCCCTTTATTTACACTTTTAAATCATTCTCTTGACCTTGGAAATGAAACCCTAAGACCTAATGAAACATGCCCTATGACCAAATGAAAGCATGATTACAAATTGACCATGAAACCATAACTAAAGACAACCTGAATAATGGTCAGCAAGTATACTCTATGAGGGAGAAATTAAATTTTCTGAAGAGAAGACAACCATCAATGGATCAGTTTGACATGACCTAATGAAATGATGTAAGAATTTTTAGTATGAGCCCCCTAAAATGAAAATGCAAAGAGAAAATTTGATCCCTGATGGAACTATGCAGATACTTACACTAACATTTGCCTTATTGGGGATGGCAGCTCCTTGGAGGTGCCAAGAACACCATAGACCAAGTGCCTCATCCATTGGGCAATGCGGTCAAACAAACAGAAGACTAAAACAAGGGAAACCCCCTTGTTTTTTTTACAATTTTTTAAAGAAAAATGACTCAATACAAACTGAAAGCTGACTCACAATTGACTCTAAACTTGACTATAAACCAAATCAACCAAACTTGACACAAATCATTCAAACTTTATAGCCTTCACTTTGGGCCCAAGCTCAGATGACATTGTACTTGAAACCTTGCAAGGAAAAGCAAACTGGTATATACAATGAAGGTGAAGTAACTTCAGGGAACAGCCTCAAAAGTAGTAGTGTTTCAGGAGCCTACCATTCACTGGCCCTCCTGAACATTCCTGACCATCCATTTCCTTTAACAAAAATGCATTTTGTCCTCAATAAGCTGAGATTTTATACGGTCCTTTCCATAAATTTTCAAACTTACCATGCTTTCCCTTTTCCTCATTCCGTGCATCCCACTGCAGCACTACATCTTCCAGCTGAAACTTTTCTGCTTTGGTTTTGTGGTCATAAATTTTCTTTATCTTCTCTTGCAACCGGAAAGTGTTTTGGGAAACCTCTTCCCTTGTTTGCTGAAGGTGAATCATTTGATTAATTATGCGCTGAATATCATCCTCTTCGTTGCCAGCTTCCTATAATAATCTCATGACCAGGACTGCAAGTGATGTAGGAAATACTGTATCAATACCATAAACCAACTCAAAAGGTGACATACCTATTGATTTCTTGTTGCTCACTCTATCGGCCCACAAGGCATTAACAAGCTTTCGATGCCAATTCTTCTTGTTTGCCTCCAACATTTTCTTGATAATGTTCACCAAGGATTTATTTGATGACTCAGCCAATCCATTGCCCTACGGGTAGTATGTCGTGGAATGACCCAATGTAATATTGTACTTGTTGCAAAACTCAACCATCCTCTTGGACTTAAATGTTGCTACATTATCTATTATAATCTTGTGAGGGCAACCAAAATGAGACAAGATATTAGATTCTAAAAATTGGATAATTACCGTGTCCATGGCTTGCCTTGTCAAAATGGCCTCAATCCACTTGGTGAAGTAATTGGTAGCTGTCAAAATCCATCTGTGTTGTGTTGATGATGTGGGATGGATTTCTCCTATGAAATCAAGTCCCCACTACTGGAAAGGTGCATTTATTTCAACTGGCTTCAAAGGAAGAGGAAGCAACTTCCTTTTTCCTTGAAAAACTTGGCATTCATGGCAGCCCATAATTGTCTTATATAAATCTGAAAACAAAGTTGGCCAATAATATCCTGCTCTCAACACTTTGTTAGTTGTTGTTTTCCAAAACAAATGACTGCCACAATCACCTCTATGAAAATCATTCATCACCTGTTGAGCTTCATCTTCAACCAAACAATTAAGAAGAATTCCTCCCAGATCTTTCCAATAGAGAGCACTATTTAAAATGCAGAATTTTGCAGACTTTAGTTTTAGTGATCTACCTTTACTTCTTGACATTCCAGGAGGTGGAAAAAGATGTTGAAGAACGTAAACTATATCAGAATACCAACATGATTTGAGAAACATTTCTAATACTTGAATGAGTGAGCCACCATCTTCGTCATCTGACATTGCTACAATGAGATTTATGTCTAGAGCATGCAAATTTGATTCAGCCATCAGTTTTTCCAAGCCTTGTCCTTTGATCAGTTTGGTAGGCTTAATCTCAAGATCATACTCCAACATTTCTGGTATCCACTTACCTCTTCTCCCCTCCGGATCAGTTTGCATGAGAACATCCTTGACTGTTGCATTAGGAACATATGCTATAGTATGTGAATGCAGAATGTATACTCTGAAATCCTTCAATGCTTTTATAAGAGCCAGTGCTTGTTTTTCAATGATATTGTAATGCAAGGCAGCATCTCAAATAGTCCTACTGAAAAAAGCAATGGGTTGCTCCACCTGATCCCTCTTTTGCATCAACACCGCAGCCATGGTGTGCTTGGACGCAAATGAAAATATAATAAAATCATGAGTATAATCAGGACTGATCAAGACTAGGGCTGTGGTCAAAGCAAACTTTACCAAGTTGAACGATTTCATGGCATTATTGGTCCATTTCACAATGTTGTCCTTTTTCAACATATTAGTTATTTCACATAAATGCTCAGCCAAATTTGGTAAAAATTGCATAAGAAACTCATCTTACCATTGAAAGCACGAATCTCCTTTTTGTTGCTTGGAAAGTCTATATGCTGGATTGCCTCCACCCTTGAAGGATCAATGCAAATACCATCTTTAGAAATTATATGACCAAGGAGTTTACCCTCGTCCATGGCAAAAAGACTCTTTTTCAGGTTTAGATAAATCCCGAACTTCCTACATTTCTGAAACACAATCCTTAAGTGGTGCAAATTCTCATCATCAGAACCAGAAAATATTGTCAAATCATCTAAATAAATTACCAAGAAAACATCCTTCTCATTAGCAAAAGCTATGTCGATCGCCTGCTGAAAAGTGGCTCCGGCATTCTTCAACCCAATTGACATTTTGGCATACTGAAAAGTTCCCCATGGTGTTGTGAAGGTAGTTTTGTCTTGGTCTCTTTCATGCACCAAGATCTGATTATAGCCTGAGTAGCCATCTAGTAGTGACATTTGTGATGCTCCAACTACTCTTTGCAGAATATGGTCCATCTTAGGAAGAGGGTAATTATCCTTTAAGGACACTTTGTTGAGGTTCCGGAAATCTATGCACAACCTTATTTCTCCGGTCTTCTTTCGTACCGAGACCAAATTTGAAATCCAATCAGAAAATCTAATTGGAAAAATGATGCCAACTTTAAACAATTTATTTACCTCTTTCTCGATGGATGGCAGCAGCTTTGGATTGATTCTTCTCAACTTTTGTCTAAAAGGTTTTTTGATCTGGTTTGATAGGAATAGTATTCTTAATGATATTCTTGTCATACACTTTCAAATCTGAATAATCCCATGCAAAAACATCAAAAAATTCAGAAAGTAATCTAACATACTTAGCCTTTACTTCGGGAGACAATGTTTTTGATAACTTTACAAGCTTGGGTTGTTCAGCTATTCCAAGATTTACATCTTCAACTCCTTTGTCCATAGGAAACAAGGTTGGTTTTCTTGCCACATCATCCTAATCAAAAAGCTCCTCTAAATGTATGAGACCTCTAGGAATAATATTATCCTTCAGCTGTAAAACCTCCATCTAATTTACCTCAATATCTTGTTCATCGGAATCACAAACATCATCAATGAAAGCATTCTTAAACTTTCCTTCATTCTGCAAAAAGGCATTAATTTCATTATCATCCCAAAAAACTTGCCAATACCTCAAATTATCAAGAACAGCAGGCCTATGTTTGACATGAATTTCAAATTTATTGCTATAATTCATTGGAATCTTCAAATTGCTGGCCGCAGTGGCAAGTGAATTTGCAATGATGTTTTGAGTCCGGGGTATTGTTGTCAAGGTATATTCTATAAACATCCTCAAAATATCCAGAACTGCATTTTTGTAGGCTCTCATCTGTGAATGTTTTGCTTGATATTCTCCTTTTACTTGTTTAATCACTAGCTCTGAATCACCATAAACAGAAATCCTTTTTGCATCCAGTTTCTTCAAAATTTTAAGACCTGTAATCAAAGCCTCATACTCTGCTTCATTATTAGAGCAATCAAAAGCTAACTTGTAGGAACATACTCTAACATTTACATGGGACTTTGGCAGGTTAGAAATCAGGGCTTCGAATCCAAATTCCAATACCAACACCGTCTTTACCCACAGCGCCATCAAAGTCCATGCTCCAAAGGCCAGCTTCATCTTCTAGATGCTAGAATTCTGTTTCTTTCTCAACCTTACCTTTGCTAATTACTTCATTTTTCTGCTCTTTACTGACCTTTTGCTACTGTGTAGGCTGCTCAAAATAAATTGCTATTTTTTCTTTTTCTTGATTAAGAACTGCTCTAAAATTCTCGGAAATTTCTGGTACATCATCTACTTCTACAAGCTAAATATCTACATCATTCAATCCATTATTAGAGTACAAAACAAAGGACTCTAAATCAATATGTGCATTGTTTATTGGATGATTCACAGGCTTCTATTTACTAGTGATCATATACTTCATTTTCTTTTCCTGGTACAACTTCCTCAATTGACCGAAAATAGGGATGGTAGCATAAGAGAAGTCAAGTTGTAAAGTGCCTTTGAGTTTAGCACCCCATGATCTAGATAAGAGCATACCGAATCGAGGCGATATATCAGCAGCTACCACATCCATCAAAACATTTTTGGTTGGGATTTGATCTAAAGAAACCACCAAATCTTTGATGAGACCAATGCAACGAACTCTACCAGAGTCAAAGGAGTACAAATCATGATATTTCTGGGTGATATCCAGGCCAAAATTTTCCATAATGGCTTTGGGCATCAAATTATGGGAAGCTCTGGAATCTAACATAGCATTATGGAGAATATAGTCATGCAATCTAACACTCAGATAAAAGGGAGGGACTTCGCTATCTTCAGGCTGACCTTCTATGGCTGGACCAAAAATGAGTTCAAGATGATCATCCTCGACATTCACCATGTCCGACAAAGGATCTATTTGCCATATTCTAGATACATGGTGTTTATAATTGCTATTCTTAACAAGCTCAATCAAAGGAATTGACACTTTTAATTTAGCAATTTCACTTTCTAAATTAAAGGATGAAACTTTTTCTACCTCTTTGACACCAATGTCCTTCTTATCTTTTTTCTCTTTCGTTGCACTATATTTTTGCTAATTTTTCTTCTCGTTTGCAGTGATACTTGTTGATGGTAACTTGCTGGGATTCCGATCAGCAAGCTCTTTCCCTTTCTTCTAAGTGTTAAGGAATCATTCTTTGATTGCACATCCTTTCTTTTTTGAATGTGATTGACCGGTACATCTCTGCTCCTTAAAGAGTGCTGCCTCTACTGTGCAATCAAAGCATTCATATAACCACGCTAATAATCATCAGATTCAGCCTCCAAAACCACATCATTTGCTAAAATGTAATCCTTATCCCTTTGAATGTCTCGAACTTCTGTGTATTCTTCATCTTTGGTCAGAAATATAGGCATACTATCAACAATGAAAAAGTGATTTGTTTCAATTACCAGATCTTCCTCATCTTCTTCTTCCATTCCTTGAACATAATTTTGTTGTAAGGGAGTTATGATCTGTTGTTGTTGCGCTGGTTGCTCTGGTGCTTTTTGTTCTCTCTGCTTGATTCGGAATTGGGGCTGTTGTTGTCCTCTAAAATTTGGATTCTGGATTGGTGGTTCATGTCTATCTGTGATGAATAACCAGTCAACCATCCTCTCCACTGTTCGAATCAATGTATCCATCTTTACATGTGAAGTAGATGCTTCTTTTTTCATGGTCACTCTTTTCTCAGATCTCATTCTTGCTCTTTTGGCTAGCAAGTTTGCTTCTAAACTCATAGCATTATTTTTCATGTCTTCTAGTGTGATAGGATCATGTTCTCGCAACTGACATGCCATATCAACATCGAAACCGTCCAGAAACTTGAGCAAAGCCAATCCCTCTGGTGGTTTAATGTTGGCAGGAAGAGCATTGCATACTGCATTAAACCTCACACAATAGTCTTACACACTCTCGCTGACATTTCTTTTGATGTTTTCATACTCGGGCAAAATCTGAAGTGGATTCTTCTTCACCTCCCACGATCCAGGAACTTCCTACGGAGGATTGGTAAAGTGGTGATAGATGCTGCTGGTAAAGCTCTGAACCATTTTCGAACTTCACCTCCAAAGCTTTGTACAAACAATCTCATCGTCACATCTTCAATCTCTACTTCATGGAGGTAAGAGAAATCATTCATTTTATCTACATGTTGTTGAGTTGTAATGGTTTGAGTGGCATCAAAGAAAGGTATTTTGGTTTGATAATGAGTGGGCATGGCACCAAGATTCTGAGGTAAAACAAGGGGTGCATACTGGGCAGCCATAACTCAAGGTGGGGGAGGTGGATTTAAAGCAAGGATTGGGGTACTAGGAGATGATGTAGTAGTTGATGGAGAACTAGGAGTAATAGGTGATTGATGGGGAATGGTAGGTTGATAGGGAAGTGAAGGTATAAATGGAGGTGGGGAATGAACTTCAGAGGTTGAAGGGAATAATGGTGAACTAAGGGTACTGGACACTGGTTTAGAAAGCTCAAGGATCTTATCAGTAGTAAGGGATGATTGAGGGGAATTTAGAATATATTCATCAATTGACTGGTTTTCCTTTTTGACTTCAAGATCTGCAATAAAATCTGGATCTAGAACTATGTCATTCATCAATTGACTGGTTTTCCTTTTTGACTTCAAGATCTGCAATAAAATCTAGATCTAGAACTATGTCATCAAGTGCACTTTCAGACCTAGTTCTAAATAGGGAAAGGTCAAATGACAGATCAAAGGGAAGGTCTTCTAAAAACAACCACTCATCAGGGTAGGAATTTTCTTTTATTAAAGGTGTTGGACTGACTAAAATTTCTTATCTTTTGAGTCTTCTCAAAATCAGGTTGGGATTATCCACTACTGGGGTAGGGTTTGGATCTAGATTGGCCCTAGTGTACTTTCTCGAAGCTAATATGCTCAAATTTTGAAGTTTTATATATTGTTTTACAACTTTCCAATTTAGCCTAGTAAATTCTAAAACTCATCATCCATAAGCTTAAGAATTCAAATGAAAGATACTACCGAGATGATTATTCTTCCATTCCCTATTATGGTTGCCACTATGTTATCACCTGGATTGAACCTCAGGCTGAAGGAAGACAATGCCAAGGTAACCACAAATCATGCTTAGCCAAGTAGCTAGCCTTACTAGGCCGGGAGAGGGCTTTCTCCATAAGGATCTCAGCCACGATGACTAGATCAGAAAAGGGTTATTAGGCTAAGTATAGTAGCACAAGGTTTGATTGGATTTTGAAGGGGTTTTGTTGGATCAGGAGGAGCTGGACAGTTAGGGCTAGGGAACTAGGTCAAAATTGCAGGTTGTTCAATGGGGCAAGGTAGGCATAAGTTTTATAACTCTAGGGCTTGATGGGTGAGGTGTTTAATACTGGTGAGAGGCTAGGAAGAGCATGTGATTATCATGGATCCTTCCCAAACCGTAGAAAACATATAATGGTGAATATTTTCCCAAAACAGAGCAGTGACGTAATGAATTTTGCCTATCAACTTGAAAAAATTCACTTAGAAGAAATGAAATGATTAATGAAATACACAAAACATACTAACATATGATCACAAGAGAAGAAACTATACTAAAACTTCATATCACATGGATCCCAGAAAAATAGCTGCAATTCTTATTAATCTCCTGCTAAACTGCCACAAAATGATGTACAATCAAGGTATGAGCATCCAGCTAAGTCCAACCCTTTACAATGAGAAAGAAGAAGAAGATATAGGCTTTGTTTCAACCTCCTCCCATCCTCAGGGGTCGAATCCCTAAGATGAGGAGCTAACGTAACCAACACTAAACAAGAAACGGGAATATAGGCATCTTAACAACTTGCCTCTAAAAGTGAAAAATTGATTCATTTGAGCTCAAATTGACTTTTAGTGTAATGAATCTACCCTCTACTACTAATTATCCATCATATTTACAATCCAAGTCATAATTTACCATAGTAAAACATCCTCCATGAGAGAAAATCCATGAACACAGTCAAAACATAGAAAAATAGCCATCCTGTGCAAAATTTGCCCTACGCGCAATGCCACTGGCCCAACGCGCAGTGCCACTTTCAGGTCCCTTTTGGAGGCCTTCCCAACATCCAAATTGAGCTCATGATAGCTCATTGGAAATATCTTCAAGTCTAATTTCTAAAACACCTACAATTCATTTCAAGCTCATTTGACCCTTAAAAAGTTGATTCTCCCAAGACTGCTTCTGTGTGTCCAAAAAGTGGCAGAAAGGTCATTTTTAGGGTGTTTTTTGACCTTTTGGTGGACTAGTTCTGCCCCAAAAACTTAGCAAATCCATAGGATGAATGTACTCATCTCTCTGAATCCAAAAATGCAAGCCATTTGTGCATTGGGTTCCCCTAGGAAAAGTGCAGTGCAAGATAGAATTTCTATGTGTGCAATTTCCAAAATTTGTAAAAAATAAAATCTTCTCCAAACCTGACCAAAATTGGTGAGTAGCACCACCATCAAGCATCTTGATGATCCAAGGAAGCTTCAGCAAGCAAGCTAAGCCTATCCTCCTCTTTTTTTCCCTTTAGATCCTGCCTTAGCCTAGCTTTCATCTTTTTGACCCTCATGTTGCAAATTTTGTTTCGAGTCCTGTAATGGTAAGCCATGTGTCTGATCATCTGATTATCCCTATTTGCCTTCTGCAATAGCTTATTTAGGTGAAAATTGACCCTCTCAAGCCAAGTCTCTCTATCATCCTCAATTTCTTTGGAAATTGGAGAAAAAGTGACTGATGCCTCCTTGTCACCTTGTCGTTTTACCTTGAGAATTTCCAGCTCCATGAGGACCTGCTTGTCACTCAACTGCTTTTTCTCTTATTCCAAATATGTGATGACATACTAGGCCCTCTCCAAATTGTCCATCAACGCTTGTACTTGAGCCTCCTTTTCCTGTATGATGATTTCCTTTACTGTTTCTTCATCCTGAGCCTCTAAGTCAATTATTTCCAAGCCATGATGAGTATAATGTTGCTCTGGCTCATCATGCTCTATCAAATCAAAGTCTCTCTATTTCTCCTCATCATCAAAAGTTTCCTCCAGCACCTTTTCCTTCCCTTTGTGTAGCTACTGCACCTATACCTGCTGTGTTGATGATGAAGGCAAAGCCCCTTCCACATTCTGTGGAGCAAGCATTTGCCTATGGGTTGATGAAGAAGGCAAGGTCCCTTCCACATCCCATGGAGCAAACACTTTCCTATCAGCTACAAACAATCTCCTTGTGCCCCTCTGATATGTCATGTAAGTCCCAGGCACCTCAATATCTCTAGTCTCTTTGGCCTCCTCATCTATTTTCACCTGAGCATTGCTAGAAGGTCCCCCTGATTCTTGAGACACTGGTGGAGGAATTTGAGGACCCCTGAAGATGTCATGAGCAATAAATGTCTCCCAAGAAATGTTGAGGAGGCTAAGATGATGACGCACAATCATCTTAATCATGGAATAATGATAGAGATTTCTCATCTACTGAGGGTATGGCTTTTTCTACACAAAATGGGCCATCTTCTCAATATTCCTGAACAAGAAATAAGGGAGGTTTAACATCCTCACCCTGGTAAAATGCATGAGAATCCTGATGTGATAGGTGTAAAACCTGGAAAATCTGCCCTCACAGGTGAAATATTTCATGATGATTTTCATCATGGGGGCATACTTGTCCTCAAGGAATCTGAAAGGAAAAAAGTCTTTTCACCTCATTTATGTACCTGGGTTTGATATAAGGCTCATAATAATGTTAATCCAATTCTTGTGCCTTGTACCACTTCTCCCCTACATTCGGAATCCTGGTTGCATTCGCAATAATGGAAGGTGAAACTGTAAATGTCACCCCAGCAAGAGTCACCTTGTTGTCCTGAAGATGGGCTACAAAAAGTTTGGTGAGCTCAGGGTGGTGTTGAATTCTCTCTACCTGCTCACAGAATCATAGCACCCTTGATGTCTGAAACAAGTGATAGCAAACTGAGAGGCCTACAATTCTCTGATGTTTGATGGCTCCGCCCTAATAGTTCTGCCTCCCTTGTGTGGTTTTCTCTAATGCTGAGGCCTATCTATCGAACTATCACTGCTTGTGTTTTCCTCCTCCTCATGGTCTCGAACTTCTCTATCCATGTTTGCAAGGTTTGAGGTTGTACACTCCAAGAAAAGGGATAAAGGGAATGAGTAAGAGTGATTTAGGAGTGAGGAGATGGGAGATGACCTTATGAGGTATTTTGGTAGACTAAAAAATAAAGGGAAGGATATGAACTATGAAAGTGAGGGAGAGGGGTTTGAGCCTTTTTTGAAATATAACTTGTGGGATAAAAAATGAGGGAGTATAGATGTTATAGAGTGATGTATGGAAGGGGTTTAGGGTTTAGTGTTAAGTGGTGGGAAAAATAGAGGGGATTAGGGTTTCTAGAATGTCATGGAGGGAGAAACTAGGGTTTCATATTTGGCATGGTAAATTCCTTCAAACCTACAATTGCAACTTTAATGATGAGGTAGAGGGAGTGCACTCACTTGTTTGAGAGATGAGAGGGTTGTTTGGAAGTTTTTATGAAGTTTTGAGGCTTTCTGGTCTTTCTACTCAACGCGCAGTGCAGTGTAAATTTGCACTGTAGAAACCTCCAGACGCGCAGCGCCGAGCCTAGACGCACAGCGCCAACCTCTCAATGCGCAGCGCTAACTCTCCTGCCTAAAACACGCAGTGCCAAAATGAAAAAGCACATCGCCACTTCACCACTGCTCCAAACGCGCAGCGCCAACCTCCAGAAGCGCAGTGCCACTTCTCCTTTGCCAAAAACTCTCTCAACCTTTCCTCTTTTCCTCACTTTTTGACTCCTTCTTTGCCAAATGAGAATGATGAACTTGAAAATGAAATGTGAGACCTTATATAGGAGAAGATTTTGATTTTTCACTTGTAAAACCCACTTTCTAATGTTTCTTGACCTTTTTCAAAACTCTGTTTTTAATGCCTTTCCTTCTTTGTTTCTTTTCAGGTGGATAATGCTCAACTTGAACTGATTTTGTATTGTTTCTTTGTCTTGCAGCAAGTAGAGATGCTTTGGTGCAACTGGGATCATTTATTACATAAAGTGATTAAAAATTACATAAGAAATATGAATTAACTTAAAATACTCTGTTTTTTAAAAGATAATTATATAGTGGCTATGACTTACTAGCCATCATACTTGACTTATTTATCATCCTCATACCCTTGCTGACCTTTATCTACACTTTTAAATCATGCTCTTGACCTTGGAAATGAAACCCTAAGACCTAATGAAACATGCCCTTTGACCTAATGAAAGCATGATTGCAAATTGACCATGAAACCATAATTGAAGACAACCTGAAGAAGGGTCAGCAAGTATACTCTATGAGGGAGAAATTAGATTTTCTGAAGAGAAGACAACCATCAATGGATCAGTTTGACATGACCTAATGAAATGATGAAGAATTTTCAGTATGAGCCCCCTAAAATGAAAATGCAAAGAGCAAATTTGATCCCTGATGGAACTATGCAGATACTTACACTAACACATCAGTCACTCTATTATGTCCCCTCGTGCCTTTGTTGAGGATTCCTCAGTACCTTAACTCTAGCATTCTCTCTTATGTCGACCTTAGCACATTTATTCCAGGCACAGTAGTCTAGAGGGTGGTGTACCTTGTTTCCAACTTCCATATTTGTTCGTTGCCTCAGATCATGCAAAGGAACTCATTACTGCCCTTTGACTTGGTTCTTTCTCACGTGCTTGACATCAGCTCCTTATTGCGCAATTGAGATTCGTAAACTTGAGGGTCTTGTGATCGAGATGATTGTCCCAGTGATTCCTAGGTTTGTGTGATATGTTCCATACCTCATGAGGGGGTGGTGATCCGAGTTGACTCAACTCTCGTATTTAACCAAGATCTTTTACTTTCATGATGTGATTATAATTGCAATTAAAATAGCATAAAGGAACATAAATGCATGTTGTAAAGAACAAGGAACATGACAATCATCAGCAACATGAAACTCACTATGTTGATAACGGAGTTCGTCCAGGAGGGACTACGTCTCCGGGCCCCAGTGTCAAGATGGTTAAGGCTACTGTATTAAGTATTGTCAATAGTGATGATGTACATAAGAGGTGATGTCTTTATCATACAAGGAAAATTCCCTCACGTAGGAGTGGCTCCAAGAGATGTTCTGCTACAGGAACTCTCAGTCAAAAGGAATCCTATCAGTATGACATAAACTCATGCATGATGATAATGAGAATCTTGCCAACATGGCATAAAAGGGATCTCAATGCACTCATACATGGTGACACATGAGTATCCCATCAACATAACGACAAAGGGATCTCAAACAACACATGATGAATAATGACAACAAGTACCAAATGATTCTGCATTACATCAAGCAGGAATTATGAGACAAGTAAGAAACAAGACCCCACATCAAGCATCAAACTAGGATCTATATAGCACAATGCATCTCATAGCAAAAGAAGTACGTGAACGCACTACATATACCTCACATCCTGGGGCCATCTGAAGAAAAGAATGTCAAACTGCAGAAGATGGCCATACCACCAATCTCACTGTGTCGAATCCCATGGAATGACTGCTCGCACGTTGAATGATGACACCCTGTGCTCCACTCTGGAAAGTGGCCGAAAAACGAAATGAGAAAATGGAAAATATTAATGCACCATCAGATTTGTGGCGTCAATTAGTGTAAAATTGACTATGAAATTCCGGAGACGTAGTCCCTCCTGGACGAACTCCATTATCAACTTATTGAGTTTCATGTTGCTGATGATTGTCATGTTCCTTCTTCTTTACAGCATGCATTTACATTCCTTTATGCTATTTTAATTGAAATTCTAATCCCATCACGAAAGTAAAAGATCTTGGTTAAATCGAGAGTTGAGTCAACTCGGATCAAGTTTGGTATCGGAGCGGTCTTTGCATGGATGTGAATTGCAAGCATGAACAATGGAACGTGCAGTGACAGAGGATGAAAAAGCGATGTACAAGACCATGCTCAAAATTTCCAAAAGGGTGGAAATAATGTATGAAGCTCTACAAAAAGAGATGGAGGAAAAGGAGCGATTGCAGCTTTAGTTGCGAGCCACGAAAGAGGCCCTAGAATAACTAAAGCGTAACAACTAGAATCTTCAAAGAGAGAATGTTGAATTGGATATGCTTCTGCATGAAGTGAAAGAGGAAAAACAGAGTTTGCTACAACAGCTACAAGCTAAGGACGAGGCCTTGGAAAAGCTGCAGCGTGACCCATGTGAGGTAAAAATTAATTCTCTAAATTCATGTATGTGTCCTGATGATGATTTTGATGTTTCTAACAATCATACCACAGGAATTGGCTCCAAACTATTGAAGAAAACGGGTTATGAAGGAAAAGGCTTGGGCATTAATGGCCAAGTCATTGTCAACCCCATCAAAGTAGAGGAATTACCCCGTTAGGCAGGACTTGGGTATGTCAAAAATGAAGTTGGGGAATGTGCCATGACAGCTAGCGAACCACCAACAAAAATGATGAGAATCCATCATCAGTTCTTTCCAAATCGACGGAGGAGGTAAAAGATGTTGATTTCCTTTCATTTTCATCTTCACATAGTATGATTTCTGTTGGAGATTTGGAGATCCCAATTACAGGGACAAACATGAGGCTCCTTACCAGGATGAGGTACAAGGAGGAAAAATAACTTGGTGTTAATAACCACAGCATAACTCAACCATTGGAGGTTGTGCAGAGACCTCAATTTGCAGGCTTGGGATACACCGAAGGAGAATGCTCGAAGGTGTCATATGCTTCTGAGACATCGTCGAAATTTTCGAGGAAAGATAATGATGGGAACACATCCCCATCATCCCATGGCAGTGCCCATTGCGGGGAGAGAGTTGAGGCAAGCTCTTATCACCATAATGACACCAGAGACTGCAAGGAAAGGTATAATCAGTCTCGACATTCAAATTCTCATGTCAATTATAATCATGTTGTTAATGATGGACATAAATCATGGAATTGAAAGACATGTACCTTTTGTGGATTACATAACCATACATTTTCTAAGTGTTGGAAAAGAATAGCAGTACAAACAAGGAGGAGGCATGAAATACCCTCTCAACAGCAGGGAAAGAAACATGTTAAGAAAATCTAGAGGAAGAATATGTATTGCAGTCATTGTGACAGGAGTGGCCAGCAAAGAGCCAAATGTTGGAGGCTCCATCCAGAGTAGCGCCTTAAAGACAAAGTGTCGGTGCATGAACCAAGTGAAATAATTGTTCGACAAGCAAAACCACCACAGGGGAATGACCCATTCACAACGATAAGTGAAAAAAGGTTTCTAGATATGTTAGCTTGTCATGGTTGTGCTTTTTTAAATCATTTGTTGCATTTAAAAATGTAAAAGTGATGACGTGTTTCCATCACTTGTTAAGCAACAATGATGTCTGGTCTTATTTTGTGTTGCATTTTACACTCTAAAAGTGATGTTGTGTTTCTATCACTTGTCAAAGAAAAAATAGTGTTTGGCCTTATCTTTGTAAATCATGTGTTGCAGTGATGATGTGTTTTCCATCACTTATTGAAGCAACAATGATATGTTGGCCTTGTTTTCGTAGCTGGGGTATTGTGTCCATCTTAATGTAAACTTGACCACCGAGTATGTGTTACAAACTCGTGGCAAGTGTGGGATGCTTGGGTCATTAGTTGGTCATGTAAATTCAGCATGTAATTTTCAAAACAATGTACTACAAGTTGCAGAGGTTGCAGGTGCCGGCTCATCACTTAAGGCTTCGAAGAACAAAGGTGAAGGAGATGGAAGTGAGACATTTTCAGGATGCTTGTGATGCAGTCAAGGTACATAAAAGTTGTAGATTATTTTTCATGCTTTTGGAGGACCAAAAGCTCCTTAGTGGGGAGGATTGATCCAGGTGGCTCCAGAGACACACACAGGACAAAGAGGGCTTATGGAAGCTCAAAAATCAAAGTGATCAGAATGCTTTTGAACTAGGAACAGAGCGTAGATCTTGACATCCTGATCGCAGCAGTGTAAACGGTTCATCAATCCGAGCTCGTATGAGGAAGAACGAGCCAATCAAAGTTTTGGTCAAAGTTGGACTAGGGCCCAGGTTTAAGTGTCCTACAATTTGATCAACCCCGGGGCATGAAACCTAGCTCCCGAAAGAGGGAAAAATTTTTGGATCGTTAATTTGTCTAATATCCTTTATATTAGAAAAAATTGAAAAAATGTTGATTGTTATAAAAAATCAAAAAAATATAAATGAGGTGGCATGCCACCACCCCTGCCACCCCCAAACTATATTACAAAAAAAAAAATTATTATTAAAATGGTCGACAAGCCATGACCCCTGCCGGTTGACCACAACCATATAACCAAAATTTAATATTAAAATTTTGGTCGACAACCATTACCCCGCAGAACCCTCCAACAAACCCTCGTTACACATATTAAACCTTAATACGGGATGGGCGAGCCACCTTCGGTGGACCCGACCCACACCCCAACACCATGTGACATTTTTAAAGAGAGGCCGACGGGAGGGTCGGCCCCGCCCACGCGGCGGCCCCATTTCACACAACTTCAAACAATGCACCCCAACAACCAATTCAAAACAGCGCGCCAACCAACATATCTGCGGGAGTTAAGTGGCGGGCCGCCCAATGCAGACCTGACCCCCTAAAATATATATATATATATATATATATATATATATATATATATATATATATATATATATATATATATTAAGTTTTTAAAGAAAATGAAGGGCATGTAAATATGGAGGGGTCGGGGTTTGACCACCAACCTCCTCATTATAATTCAGAATTTTACCTTTGGGCCAATATCCATTTCATTGTAATCTTCGCCTGAAAAAGTTTATATAAACTCATTTGTCAGTGCGCCTAGGGGATGGAGGAGCTAAGAGCACACAAGGAAATCAAGGTGTGAATTTTTAATTAATTTATTTCAGGTGGAACCATGAGCCCGAAGAAGAGGCAGGCGGAACCATGATTGGGGGAAATTCTAAGGAGGGTGAAATTTTTGCAGTGTCCAAATTGGACAAACTTTATGTCGATCCTACACCTCTCAGCGACACGAACCCAATGGCGTAGTCAGTTTCCTGATCTGAGAAACAGATTTTCAGAGGACCCAGAGGAGGGAATATTTGAGGAACCTAGAGGGAATGTAAAATATTCCTTAAGCCCCAGATTTTCACTTTCTCATAATTTAGAAATTTGACAGTCAATTTTACACTATTTGACGCCACAAATCTGATGGTGCATTCAGATTTTCCATTTTCTCATTTCATTTTTCGGCCACTTTCCAAAGTGGAGCACAAGGTGTCAACATTCAACATGCGAGCAGTCATTCCATGACATTCGATGTAGCGAGATTGATGGTACGACTAGCTTCAGCAGTTTTACATCCTTTTCTTCAGATGGCCCCAGGATTTGAGGTATATGCAGTGTGTTCATGTACTTATTTTTCTATGAGATGCATTGTGCTATATAGATCACAGTTTGATGTTTGATGTGGGATATTATTTCTTACTTGTCTCATGATTCCTTCTTGATGTGATGTGGAATCATTTGTGGGATGTACTTGTTGTCATTATTCATCATGTGTTGTTTGAGATCCCTTTGTCATTATGTTAATGATGGGATACTCATGTGTTGCCATGTATGTTTGCATTGAGATCACTTTTATGCCATGTTGGCGAGATGCTCACTATCATCATGCATGAGTTTATGTCATATTGATAGGAGTCCTTTTGACTGAGAGTTCCTATAGCGGAACATCTCTTGGAGCCACTCCTGCATGAGGTCATTTTCCTTGTATGATAATGACATCACCTCTTATTTACACCATCACTATTGACAGCAATTAATGTAGTAGCCTACACCATCTTGACACCGGGTCCCGGAGACATAGTCCCTCCTAGACGAACTCCATTATCAACGTCTTGAGTTTCATGTTGCAGGTGATTGTCATGTTCCTTCTTCTTTACAGCATGCATTTACATTCATTTATGCTATTTTAATTGCAATTCTAATCACATCACAAAAGTAAAAGATCTTGGTTAAATCTAGGAGTTGAGTCAACTCATATCAGGTGGCCCTTCAGGTAGCCCCCCACATGCCCAAATGACCACAGATGTTGATCCAACCTCTGATGTAGTTCTGCAGATTTGATGGATTCGGTTTCTGCCGCTTGCAACACCCATAGCATGTATGTCTCCTTCAGATGATTCGTTCAGATCTTCATAGCACTTTCCTATTCAGCAAGGCTTCCTTGGTTGTGATACCACCTCCCCATGTCATCTTGAGGGGAATTATGTCTCATTTACTCTGATGTTATTTTTTCAGTCTTGGCCTATGTTTTTCCAGGTGCATTATGTATATGGGATCCATTGTATTATTTTTTGGCCCATTGATGCTAGTGTATCATATACTTTGTAGCTCAGTGCCACATTGTTGGGCTCATCATTATTCTTTGTACATAGTTATTTCAGCGGACATGGGAATGCCTCCCCCGCCTCATTTGAGATCATGTACTACCACATGAAAGGAGACTTCTATCATTTTAGTAGGTATCACCCCTCCATTATTTGTCCATCCTTTACTCACTTCAATTCTCTCTCTCTCTTTGACTCCCCTTTTGGTGTCTTGTGGAAGTGTAATCTACAACATATTTCAGCCTTATGATTTTCTCCTAACACTCATATCTGTGGGGGCAATATCTTATCACCAAAAAATGATCACCTAACCATTTCTAACTAGGTGGATCAAAATACACCATGTAGATTTAAATTTACCATAGTAAAATCACTTTCACTGTGGAAAATAATTTAGTAAACTGCCTTTATTAAAACAATTCTTATTTAAGGAAAAAAAAAACCCATGAGAATAATTAGATAAATAATTATTTGTTTAATTTTCTCTAGGAATAATTATTAAATCATTATTTAAATAGTTATTCCTTGTCACATTTGACTAAATTCCTTAGGAATATTTAAATAAATCACTATTTATTTAATTTTCCTAATTTTTGTTATTAGAATAATTATTAAATAGTTATTTAATAATTATTTTGATTTCACACCTTTCTTATTTCTCGCAAAATAATTAATAAATCCTTTTATTTGTTAAGTATTTCTAAATAAAGGTATTTAACCATTTTAAATATATTTTCCCTCTCCAATAAATATAATAAATTGTTCCAAGCAGTTAGATCTAAATTTGGTTAATATTATTTTATTATTCTCAATTTTCAAGATTAACTCCATACCATGTTATAAATAGGAGGGTTTTTCATTCATTCTTTGCCATGATCATAGTCATCATCAACATTATCGTCTTTTTTTTTGAGCTCCCATTTTGAGTTCTCTACTTTTGTCTGGGTTTTTCACATATATTGAGAGAGATAATCATTTTTCTGAAGCATCAAGGACATCAAAGGACCCATCCCATAGAGGGGGACTTATAAACACATCTATAGATCTCCTTCACCATGTGCTATTAATAAAAGATTTATTCATTCAAAAAAGTCTTTGCAATTGGGTTATTATACTAGATATTTCATATTGTTGCTTTATGTTCTATATCGTATCTACTTTTACTGCAATTTTTCTATATGTGTTGAAAATCTGAATCGGTAGCAACCATCAACTTATTGTTAGGGTCACTTGTCACCTAGTGACTTAAGTGAAGTATTCTTGGTACACCTTCCAAGAATTTTCACACTAACAACATGGACCACCCACCTAGGCCCTAGCAACACTTGCAACATAGATAAAGGATGAATACAAAGAGTTGTGGGAGTTCACTCGTAGTGTTGAGGGGCTTACTTTAGGTGTTCCTCCAAGGAGTATGGTGGATACCCCTCGACACTAGTAGAGGCATACAATTGGTGTTGATTCATCCCATCATCAGACCCTTCCTTGCCACATATTGAATGTGATATTATGTTATCATGAGCGTCATTGAGTGGAGGAAGTAGTGTAGGGGTGTGTGCCATTGATGAATCTACATTTGTATGGCCTGGTAGTGAGGGCCTCAGTTACCCAGTTTTTGAACTATGTACCCAAACTTTTTTATATAGAATAAAATGATAGCCTCTATGTGTTTCGTGTGAATCATGTGTATTTACAATGAATGTTTAATGTATCATGTGCATGGTTAAAACTATTGATGGGACAAATTCTAGTATAACACATAATTAACTAATGAATCAGCCAATCAGTTCTAGTCTCGAGGAATATGAACATAATCAATGTAATCAAATAAATGTTCCAAGAGACATACCCTCAAAAAATAGCATAGGAGAGTTGAGTTCCTTACATAATAGAGACGATTGAGTTGAGACATTACGAGCTGAGAGTCAAGATAAAAAAATAGGTGGTATATGCCAAGGTGACTAGACTCGATCAAGAGCTCAATAATGACATTATATTCAGCCACATTGTTTGTGATAGGACGGAGATAAATACCCCTAGAACTCACAAGCTCATCAGTGGGTGAAAAGAGAACCCAAGTGACAGAAGCAACAATATGAGCGTAACAATTTGCACCATATGCAAAGGCTCTATAAGGAAGTGAGGGTGTTGACATTTGTGCATCAAATACCAGACATATGAATTAGACACAGAAACCAGGAAAAATGATAATGTCAATAAAAAATAAACTTATCACACGCACACTTATATACAGTATATACAAGCGCAAATCAGTCAGATAGGTCACGCTAAAGGGTGCCCACAACAGGGCATAGGCCAAGGGTTTTTGTGCGTGAACTTATGGGAGGTGATAGAACCATATAGCACATTAGTGTGGGGCCATGCCAAAGGAAGTAAAATTGCCCAATGCTAAAATGTTGACCATGCCAGGAACAATCTAACATAGTCTCATTTTCAAAACGATCCTAAAGACATAAGGGAGAATTAGGACATAATGGATGTACAATACGCTTGTCTACAGGTGGTGAGGGAAATTCGTTGGAAATTTTAGCATTAGAAACCCAAGACTTGACTCAGCCCATGGGTGGCAGTGCCAAGGAACATTGAGTAGGTGCACCCTAATTCGATTCAAGATTTAATATGTCGAGCTCTACATGTTCCAAATCGGGGAGACTAGAGGTAGAAAGAGGCATAACCTCCCTATGATTATCAGTGGATAGATCCATGACCTCCAAGTTAAATAACCAGGGAGGCTCGTCATCAAGGGAGTCATGTGGAACAAGTGGAGGGTGACCCATGTGGGAAAAAGAACTTGATCATATTCCACATTGGGATGGAGTTTCTTACCAACGTCAGGAGGTATTGATGGGACTGTAGAAGACGCAATCTCTTCCACAATAGGTGGAAAAGGATGCTCACTATCTTGATCCACTTCCATAGGAGCAGGTGAAACCAACCAAGGATCAGAAGGTCTATGGGGTCCACAGGTGTCAGAAGAGATCATATGCATAGGATATTTTGATGAGGATGAAGGAATGTCAGGCGACAATAATTGAGGAAATACCCCAATAAGAGATGAGCTTTTAAATGAGCCCATCCCAACACTTTGATACTGACCAAGGTTATATCCCACAATTGGAACTGAGGTCTCCGTAGTGGAAATTTGGGACACTGGCACACAATAGTGTAGTTGGTCAATAGTGAAAATCTTGCCTTCATGAGGAAAGCAAAGGACACAAAATACATACGAGGCAACTGTGATCATGGCATAGAACCAACTACGGCCAAGGAGTAGGCTATAATCCAAAGGAGCATCGACGACTTCAACATTGACATAAATGGTTTTACCTATTATCTCAATGGAAAACTTGGGAAGAACCCCCTTAGATACAAAGTTGTTTCCATAAAAATCTTGAAGAGTGGTATTGGATGTGGCAAGTGTCGGAGAGCCAAGAGCTTTCCAGCATGATGCTGACATGAAACAAGTGGAAGAGCCTTCATCCACCAAAGTGTGATGAATATTCCTATGGAAGACACACATGATAATTTGAAAAGAATATGATGGGAAAGGCGAGGAGTAGCCTTGTTAGCATTAAATGCAATGATACTTAAGTCAAACAGATCGACTCCACCAATCGCAAAAACAAGGCCTTGTGCTACTAAGGACAAATTTGAAAAACCTCCAAGGTAGACATGGCACAAGGAGTCTGAGAAATATCTTCAACAATACTGTAATTTTGAGCAGCCCAGGTGGAAGGATTGTGTGTTTTCTTATGAATAATGCCCTTGGGGGGATGATAGATAGGTTCCACGGGCTTATCCAAAGTGTGAGGTCCAATAGAAGTATGTGGAGTTGGTGAGTCCTTAGAATAAATCTACTCAGGAACATCATAGGATTTGGATCGTGTAGTCGCATTCACGTCTTCCTTGCACATAAAGATGGATAAACTATGGGTGGGATGAGAAAATGACCCCTCATTTCCCCATTGTGAACGTAGAGGAGGTTGAGAAACCATGTGTTTTTGAGGTTGTGCATCGAATGGGTGAGTCAAGACCACAGGCTATTGAGTGGATGGTGGTGAAATGAGTCTATGGACTTCATCCATCCGAGGGAACTCATGAGTGAGGTGGTCTCCTTGATAAATTGTACAAGGGAATTTGATTTTACGATTACATTCACTGGTGCCCCCTCCCTTATTCTGGGGGTTGGTTTGGGGTTCCTAAGCATTTTGGTTATTTTGTTTATTCTTCTTATTATTCTTTTCACCACCAGATTGTTGGTTGTTCTTTGGTTGAGTGGACTTCACCATTAGAACGTCGATGGACTTATCAAGAGAGGTTGCTTTAGCAGAGCCAGACGCACTTGTTGGGGCTTGAGAAGTAGCAATCAATTACCCAAATTAGGTAGCAAGTTAGCTCACAGAATCGAAAACAAACCCAATCACGCCATCGACATGTGGGCTAGGAGCGAGTTTAGGGGGCTCAAAAGAAAGCCTAGGGGCATTATAAAACACTTCGTATAGCATACCTGATTGTGAATAAATAAGATCCAATTGTTGGGAAACTAAAATGGGTTTCTCCTTGGTAACAACTTGAAACATAGACACATACTTCGAAATTTGATGTGGAAGAGACTGAATGAACCATTTGCATAATTTTTAATTAGGTAACTTGGTTCTTACTAATTTATTGGGATGATTCCACTCATGAATGTGATCAGAAATTAATGTGGCATCATCTTGTTTGAAATTGGACAAGATATCAGAGTCTATATCATATCGATTAGGCAATTGGAAGTGTGTCAAAAATGTTTGAGGAAAAGAGGGAAAGTCACTGTAGGATGCAGTATCTAACTCAATATACCACTTTACGGCATCCCCATCTAATGTACGTTGGAACAAGAAAAGTTTAATAGAATCATTCACCAAATAATTAGAAGAAAACCATAAGTAATAGGGGGTAATGTGGGTGGATGGATTCTCCCGAAGCTTCCCTTCAAACTTGGGAATATCGGATGGTAATTTAGTGGGCATGGGTGGCCACCAAGGATCATGACAGATGGGGTCTTTAGTCAACTTTACTAGATCCAGTAAATCAAGAGAAGATAAGAATATATTATGGACTTGGCTAAATGGATCATAGAAAAGAGATTCCCATGACTAACCTTGTGGTCCCCCCATATATGGAGTAGAATGATGCACGTGTTGGTGAAGGAAAGGGTTCACCCCAACATAAGACTGTTGTGGTCCAATATGGTTTGTAAATGGATGTTTCCCCTGGGGTATGTACCCTAAGAGAGAAAAGGACCCCCAAGAGCATGGTTGCTTATGGGGTTGTACCCAAGAGTAAAATAAGGACCACTTTGTGCAGTGGGATCAACATAAGGAGGATAACCTATGTGGGAGATGGTATTGGCAGTGGGGTTTCCCCCACATAATATAGCTTCCCCAGGAAAGGTGCTGGTGGGAGGCGTCCCTCCAAAGACAAAAATATACCAGGATTGTGACATGCTAGAAGCAATGTTTCCCCCAGGTTGACTAGGAACAATTGATAATCCCCCCCCCCCCCCACATATTTCCAGAAGTAACCACGCCTAACTGAGGAAAAAGAATTGTTGGTTGAGTAAAGTTGGGTGAAAAGACTCCTGATCCTACCGGCTAACTAGGATGAGGCACCATGGTTGGCATAGAATATGGTGTGGGCATGGAAACATTTGAGAAATTTGTAGGAGCTACAGATGAGACTAGAAGAATGCACCAAGAAGAAGTGAGAGGTGTAGACAAAGGAGTAAATATGGCCACACTAAGAGGTGGCAATGATGACAGGGTAGTTGACATTGCCGATGCAGAGGGTAAAGAGCTCTCAAACTCTGCCCTAGGATATATAACTGACAAAGGTACAAAATTATAGGCATGTGTAGAACCATCAGGGTTTAGCTGCAACAACACAGGTCCTAATGGATTGGTCAAGGGTGGATTGGTAGGAGCAGCAGAATCGTCTTCCAAAATTTCAACAAAGATTGGATCACTACCAGAAGGACCAAGTATAGACTCCCAGACTATGTGTTGGTATAAGTATTGAGCACTGATAGGAACTCCCCATGCAGGAGTGATAAGTCCACCTCGTTCAGGAGGAAAATCATGAAGACGATGTGACTGACAACGAACAAATTCAGCCAGGGTGATAAATTATAGATTAATGCAATTATGTTAATGCAAACACCCTCATTCCAAAACTACTAACTCGAACCAAAAAATACACGCTAGAAACATCCTAAAAGATAGCACACGTAGACCAAAATACAAAGAAACTGGCAATGGAAGAGTTATAATAACGACTTGCTTCCCAACCCTTTTAGCTGCAAACTTGGTACAAGTGCCCTAACTAGACATGGAACACCCCCTGATAGGACTGGGAGATTATGACTAATATTTGTCCCAGGTACAGAGAAGATGACCCCAACCCTGCCCCTGTTCATGAGCCCTAAGAGATAGGCCAGTATGGTTACCATCAATAATTACACGACCTGGGGGGATAGTCGCAGATACAAGGGCAAGTTAACTCCAAAAACGAGATAAGACCGAAACCCCCTTTAGGTTTTCCTCCCAAGTGGTCCCCAAGGGCTATAGAAAATTATAGTAAAACAGTTTGTATGCGTGAAAATTCTGTTATATCACGCCACTTGAAACTAAGAAAAATGGGTCATGTCACCCATCCTAGCCCAAGTGTGACCTTGTGCTTAACCCTTTTGTGAGGAGGGATTCCCATACCAGACTATTGCAAATGGATTTAAATCCCTACTACAAGCTACTAAGTTGGTTTTGTGGTCTTAGAGAAGTTAACTGACACTCCTATCTCCAATACCCTAGCCTAATCTAGTGTTGGTGTACTACCAGTAAAAGTAAAAGACGAATCTAGTTACTTTTATTATTGTGTTAATTTTAAGTGGCTATTACTTACACAAATGGGATGCATCATGAAACTTATATGGTGTGAATAACTCTTGTTCGTAACCCTAATGAAGCTATATGCAAAATTCTTTTTTCACTTCAATGGATTCTAACTAGTAATTATAGGAGGGTAAGGGTTTTCACAAAACACCAATGCTTATTATGAGACACCTCTCACTAAATTCTCTAAAATGCAAATTATCCCAAGTTTTTGTTTTAGATAGATGACCCAAAAAAAAATCAAACAGGAAAATCAAAGTAACCAAAAATAGACCAAGGAAAGGTTCCCAAGCAAGAACACAAAGCACTCCAAAAGCTTCAAGCTAGGAAAACAAAGCCAAGCAAACAAACTCAAAGTGATCAAACCAAAAGACAAAAGTGAAAGAAGGAAGGCAATGTCAACAATGCTAGGGTTGTAACACAATGGCTCAATTAAGGCTAACATTCTACAAAGGTCAAAACCAAGCCGTAGAGGCAAGAATGTCCAAACAAGATCAAATGAGGGTGATAAGAAGCAATGAAAACACACTCAAAGAACTTTTCTAGATGACAACTGCACAACCAATCACAACACCACCAATTGTGAAAAAAATAACTGAAAGAAGAAAGAGATCACTCAAAAACAAGTGAAAAAAGTGCACAAAGGCCACAAAAGTCTAAAAGTAAGATATAGAAAAGGTCTAAATAGTCACTGAAAACAATCAATCATATCTGAAATGAGATCTAGAGGCAAAAGTCAAGCCTCCACCCAAAGCATCCAAAAAAAAAATCTTCAAGAACACCTTGAAAGACAAGGGTGATGGAAGACCTTAGATAAACTAATCAAAGATGGATCAAACCAGACATAAACAATAGCTGATCAACAAAAAAAATCCATATATCTAACAGATCTCCAATATATCAGTAAGAAACAAGAAGATCAATGTCCAATAGAAGACGAAAACCTCTCCCAATGATGAATGCGTTTTCTAAGGAAATTGAACAAATGCAAACAGATTTGGACCAGATCTAGCCAGTAAGTAGGAAGCTTAGACTGATCAAGAATAGAAACATGAACTTCTGAAAACAACAGTTGATTTTTCAAGGCTAGAAGCTTGGTCGCACGCACAAGACAAGAAAATTTTGGCGGGTCGCTCTATTGGTAACTTCAAGGGAGCAGCTAGGGAAAAAAACGAAGATTTACAAAAAACCCACGCACAAGCCGAGGAAAAAGAAAAATATTCAGAAAATAAACCCTAAAAACATTCGCAAAGAGTTATAAAAATTGGAGAAAACTCAGCAAACTAGGATAGGAGAGAAATCAATAAAGATCAGAGGCAAAGTCAACACAAAGAAAGTATGCTCTCATTGAAAGCACCACTTTTGTTGCATCAAAATTCACATGCAAGGAGTTGTTGCTCCATGATCTTGTGTCCAAATCAAATCACTAGACAAAAAAAGGAAAGACCAATATAAATACAATAGTTCCCCAACCCAAATAATAAAACATGCATCAAAGAGTCGGTTCTAAACTACAAGTAATAATATGTGCACCTAGCACCCTCGCAGATTGGGGAAGGATTTTGGGTCCGATGCAGATTCTGACACTCCACTGAAGTGATCTACCTCATCCACATTAGATCTCGATCCCTACACAACCACAAACAAATGAACACAACAAGTCACCTTCCTCGGAATATTGTTAGATCCAAATATCATAGAATCAACCATAACACATGTTGAATACAAATACATGTAGGTAAGGAATATGTGTTTCTATTAATCATAAAAATTAGATTACAAGCTTATACCTTCACCTCAAAGTGTTATAAAATTATATATTACGGAGCAATGGAACACATAAAATATTGCAGAAATATAAACACAGAAAACGCACAAAACAAGAGAGACACAGATATACGTGGTTCACCCAGTTTGGGCTACGTCCACCTCGAACAGCCAGTCCTTCCTTTCTATTATCCAGCAAAATGAAGAGATACAACCTACAGCAAAACCGTTGTAATATCCTCTGTTTTCTCTCACAGTCTCACCTCTATGTTTCTCGCTCACCGAATACACATCTATATCACAGCCTCAAATACAATGCCCTCATATAAAGAGAGGGGTTGCCTTCTAGGGAAAAAAACCCTAAACTAAACATAAGCTCTATCGTCAGATCATCCGCCTAATGAACGGCCCAGATTGACTAGAAATTACTATACTTTTACAAGGCAATTTTACATTTATTTTTGGCTTCGGGGGCGCTGCCCCCGAGCCCCCGCTGGCCCCCGGACCCCCCAGCCGGGGGGATGGTCCCCCCCGGACCCCCGCAGGGGGGACAAGTCCCCCCCGCACCCCCCCGCGTGGAGGGGTGTACAAACTTCCTGGGGTATACATCCAGCTGAAACAAAGACCTCTGAACAATCATGCTCCACACACAACAATCTCCCACTTGGAGAATGATTGTAGAAACTCCACTGCTGCTTCATTTGCTGGACAATGACTCCTCTTTGGACCTGGCTGTTCCTCATCTTCTTCGTCATCCTTGAAGACCAATTGAAACTGAGCATATTCCCAGTTTCTCCCTGGTTACAACTTTTGTTAGCATATCTGCAGGATTTTGGCTAGTGTGTATCTTTTCCAGCTTCAACTCTCCTTCTTCCAACACTGATCGTATGAAATGGTACTTGAGTTGTATGTGTTTAGTCCTGGAATGAAATGCTGAGTTCTTTGCAAGATGAATGGCACTTTGGCTATCACTGTATAACGTGCCCTTATCATGCTCCTTACCCAATTCACCCATAAACCTTTGTAACCAAATCATTTCTTTACTAGCCTCTGTAGCAGCAACATACTCTGCTTCTGTTGTTGAGAGTGCAACAACACTTTGGATTTTTGAAACCCAACTGACAGCTGTTCCTCCAACAGTAAATACATATCCTGTAGTGCTCCTCCTGTTATCTCTGTCACCTGCCATATCTGCATCAACATATCCCTGTAGAGAAATGTTTGAACCACCAAAGCATAATGCTTGATTTGTGGTACCTTTCAAATATCTAAGAATCCATTTTACTGCCATCCAATGTTCCTTTCCTGGATTGTTCATGTACCTGCTTACAACTCCCACTGCATGTGCAATATCAGGCCTTGTGCAGACCATTGCATACATTAAGCTTCCAACTGTTGATGCATATGGAACTTTAGACATATAATCCATGTCTTCTTGGGTCTTTGGGCACATTTCCTTGCTAAGTTTGAAATGGCTAGCAAAAGGTGTACTAACCGGTTTTGCATTTTGCATATTAAATCTTTTCAACACCTTTTGTATGTACTCATTCTGAGACAATGTTAATTTGCGATTTTTCTTGTCTCTAGTTATTCTCATACCAAGGATTTGTTTTGCAGCTCCCAAATCCTTCATTGCAAATGAATTTGCCAATTTTCTTTTGAGTACATTTATTTCCTGCATGTTAGATCCTGCAACAAGCATGTCATCTACATACAATAACAATATAATATAGCTGCCATCATTTTGCTTTTTCAGATAAACATAATGATCAGAGTGACATCTAGTATAACCTTGTTCAGACATAAACTTGTCAAATTTTAGATACCACTGCCTTGGAGCCTGTTTTAAGCCATACAAGCTTTTCTTCAACCTGCATACTAGTTTCTCCTTCCCTTTCACCTCATATCCTTGTGGTTGCTGCATATATATCTCTTCCTCCAAATCCCCATGGAGAAAGGTTGTCTTTACATATAACTGCTCAAGATGCAAATCTTCAGCTGCTACAAGACTTAAAATAGTTCTGATTGAAGTCATTTTAACAACAGGAGAAAATATTTCATCAAAATCAATACCTTTCTTCTGTGCAAACCCCTTCACCACAAGTCTAGCTTTGTACCTCTGTTTTCCTCCATCTTCTTCCTTCAGCCTGTAAACCCATTTATTCTTCAATGTAGTTTTTCCTGCAGGCAACCTGACTAAATCCCAAGTCTGGTTATGCATTAAGGAGTCCATCTCTTCTTCCATGGCTACCTCCCACTTCTTCCTGCTTTCAACCTGCATTGCTTCTTCATAACATTCAGGTTCACCGGAATCAGTCAACAATAAATAATATAATGAAGGAGAATATCGTTCAGGGGGTCTACTTGTCCTGGTAGATCTTCTAACACCACTTTCAGGTGTTTGGGGTGCCTGTTGTTGTTGTGGTGGTTGCTGTTGTTGTGGTTGTTGATTATTATTTTCAGGCACCTTTACTTTTTCAGTGATTTCATCAAGAACTGTGTATTCCTTGTTTTCGTTTTCTTTCTTCTTTTCCTGCAACTGATTCTTATACAAGACCTTTTCATTGAATATTACATCTCTGCTCCTAATGATTTTGTGATTTTCATAATCATATAAGCGATAACCAAAATCATTAACACCATATCCAATAAAGGTACATTTCTTTGACTTTGCCTCAAGCTTTGTTCTATTCTCTTTATCAATATGGACAAAGGCCTCACAACCAAAAGGCTTTAAAAAAGAGTAGTTTACCTTTTTACCTGTCCATGCTTCCTCCGGAACACCACCATCCAAGGAACTTGAAGGCCCTCTGTTTATTAGATAAACAGCAGTATCTACAGCATCTGCCCAAAACTGTAAAGGCAATCCTGCATGCAATCTCATGCACCTTGCACGCTCCATGATTGTTCTGTTCATCCTTTCTGACACACCATTTTCTTGTGGTGTTCTTGGAACTGTCTTCTCTCTGCGAATTCCATGTTCTGAACAGTACCTATCAAACTCTTTGCTGCAATATTCACCTCCATTGTCTGATCTAAGACACTTCAATTTCTTTCCTGTCTCAATCTCAACCAAAGCTTTCCATTTCTTGAAAGTATCAAATACATCAGATTTATTCTTAATACAATAAATCCAAGTTTTTCTAGTTGCATCATCAATAAAGGTAACATAATAACGAGAGCCACCAAGAGATGATACCTGAGCAGGTCCCCATACGTCTGTATGCACAAGCTCTAATTTTTCGTTCTTCTTTTCTTTCCCAACTCTGAGAAATCTGACTCTCTTCTGTTTTCCATAAATGCAGTTCTCACAGAAATCCAAATCAACATTCTTCAAACCTGGCAACAAATTCCTTGAGTGAAGAATCTTCATCCCTTTTTCACTCATGTGTCCGAGCCTATGATGCCATAATGTTGCATCTGCTCCTTTGGAAGTTAAAGCATTAACAGAGTTAGAAATACCATTGCATAAATACAATGTACCAACCTTTTCACCTTTTGCTATTACCAGAGCTCCTTTTGTGACCTTCCAAGCTTTATCTGTGAAAGTTGTCACACAACCTTCACTGCCTAACTGCCCTGTTGAAATCAGATTTTTCTTTAGATCTGGAACATGCCTTACCTCCTTTAGTAGCCATTGGTTTCCATTCTGCTGTTTTACAAGAACCTTACCCATTCCAACAATTTTACAGGGTTTGTCATCACCCAGACGAACTTGTCCAAAATCTCCTTGAACATAGTCATAAAAGTATTTCTTTTCAGGTGTGGCATGGAATGAGGCCCCTGAATCTACCACCCAGGAATCAGTAATATTTTCAAAAGAAAGAATCAAAGCATCTTGTAACACCTCACCTGTCACATTTGCTTCATGATTGTTTTCTTGCTGTGCATCTCCTTCTTTTCCCTTCCGAGATCTACAGTCTTTCTTTAGGTGTCCTTTCTTTCCACATTTCCAGCACACTATCCCCGATCTGGACTTGGATCTGCCTTTCCTTGATTTACTGCGATATCCTAAGCTCTTTCCTCTTTCCATTTTTCTTCCTCTAGACTCTGCACTCAAAGCATTTCCCGATGTCTCACCGGAGCTTTTCCGTCGCATTTCCTCGCTAAGGATAGCACCGACAACATCATCAAACTTTAAAGTACTAGATCCAGAAACGGAGTTACTAATGGCCATTACCAAACCATTCCAACTTTCTGGTAATGAGCACAGGAATAACAGAGCTCTAACTTCATCATCAAAGTTTACCCCTACAGAACTTAACTGGCTTGTAACTGTATTAAAATCATTTAAATGGTTTGCAACAGATCCACCTTCCGACATATTCATATTAAATAACCGTTTCATAAGAAATACCTTGTTTGAGGCCGAGGGTTTTTCATATAGTTTCGACAACGTCTGCATCAAACCCTCTGTCGTGGTTTCCTTCGAAATGTTGAAGGCGACTGACGCAGCAAGGCACAACCGTATTGTTCCGAGTGCCTTTCTATCGAGAAGGTTCCATTCTTCGTCTTTCATACCCGTCGGCATCTTTGTTTTTCCGCCCAATGGTAGGTATAGATCTTTCTGATACAGATAATCTTCCATCTGCATCTTCCACAGCGAGAAGTTTTGGCCGTTAAATTTCTCGACCCTAAACTTACCATCTTCCGCCATTGCTCCCACTCGAACCAGGAACCCTTCTTTCCTGCGAGTTTATCAGCCAAATAGACCTTCGGTTCTGATACCAGTTGTTAGAAAATTATATATTACGGAGCAATGGAACACATAAAATATTGCAGAAATATAAACACAGAAAACGCAAAAAACAAGAGAGACACAGATATACGTGGTTCACCCAGTTTGGGCTACGTCCACCTCGAACAGCCAGTCCTTCCTTTCTATTATCCAGCAAAATGAAGAGATACAACCTACAGCAAAACCGCTGTAATATCCTCTATTTTCTCTCACAGTCTCACCTCTATGTTTCTCGCTCATCGAATACACATCTATATCACAGCCTCAAATACAATGCCCTCATATAAAGAGAGGGGTTGCCTTCTAGGGCAAAAAACCCTAAACTAAACATAAGCTCTACCGTCAGATCATCCGCCTAATGAACGGCCCAGATTGACTAGAAATTACTATACTTTTACAAGGCAATTTTACATTTATTTTTGGGGGCGCTGCCCCCGAGCCCCCCCCCCCGCACCCCCCCACGTGGAGGGGTGTACAAACTTCTAGGGTATACATCCGGCTGAAACAAAGACCTCTGAACAATCATGCTCCACACACAACACAAAGATCCTCTCCGTGATCCAGTAGAGTCTCCCCACTATAACAAGGAAATTAAGCATGAAGAGAAACACTCAAGTAGAAAGGACATCATAAGCTCTCTCTCTCTAGAAAAATAAAAACATAGACTCAAGGTCTCTAGCACTCCAAAACTTTGGCCCTCAAAAACTAGCTTGACCCTCTCCAATGGTCCAGTATAAATAGGTAGAAGAGAGGTCCCAAGAGGATCTATGTAGACGCTCAGGATGACGAGAAGTCATGGGAACTTCTAACTAATAAGTCCTAGCTAGCTCGAATAAGTGATAAGTCAAACTGATCTCCTAGGGACTAAAGCACTCTAGAAGACATCCCTAGTCGCAAGCATGGAAAACAGTGAAAAAGGCCATATTCGGACACATAAGGAAGGGATGTGAGAGACTAGGAGGCTCCAATCATTCTCATAGGGCTTCATCCATGTGACTGGGAGGTAAGACTAGAAAAAAGTAGGTATAAGGTTTGGAAAAATTCAAACAAGCAAGTGTATTAGGGAACACTAACCCTAGCAGGGAAAATAGATTGATAAAAATGTATTTTATGTCATCCATAATGGATCTTGTTTCCTATGCTAAGGCAAGAGGGTCATCATTTTTCATGATGATGATGATGATGATGATGATAATGGTGGTTAATGTCCACTGAGACCAAATTGGTCTATCGGACCTACAATTTTCTTAGTTTTTTATTATCTGGCTCCTCGTCTTTCTTGGCGAGATTGGTGTTGTAGCTTTCTTTTTCTTTTCTACGGTCTTCCAATTTCCTTTATCTTTTATCTCCTTCATCACTTCTAGTTCTTGGGACATTGGTGTCTTAGCTTCGCGATCTATTGTGTTCGTCCTTTTGAAGATAGTCAGAGAAGAAGTTTGGTCTAGGAGATCTACTTTGTTGTTAAACAAAGGTTTATTTTGTGCAGAGTTCGGATCCTCATCACAAGATCAAGTTGTTCAACTCAAGATTGAACAACTTGATCATCAATTGAGCAACTTTAAGCACAAAGTGAGAGTCATATAATTCTTTCAGCTTCTTTAAAGAACCAAACGCATATGTAAAAGGAGTAATATGATGACTCACCTCTTCATTGATTAATGCTATGATCAAAGCATAGGCCTTGCTATTCTTGTTTTCCCATATGGCAAGATCTTTGTCAAAAGTGGCTTCTGAGGTGGATTTCCTCCTTCTCCTTAACAAACTCCCTTCCACAACTCATTAAAAATTAAGGTGTGCTTTATCTTCCTTGACCACTCATGGTAGTTCTCTTTGTCGGAAAGAACCATTTTAACTATAAAGATAAATGAATGCATCATACAATTTAATCTATGCCCAAAATAATTACAAAAAATATTGATGCCTTTGCAATAAAATTTACTAGCTATATCTTCAAAAAAAAACATCAATTAACGATATAGACTTTCAAATATACCTCCATATAATTTCATTACCATAGACTTTGATTACCCTATAAAAAGGAGCGAATGGCACATACCATACTACAAGCACTTCTTTAAAATTATGAGTCCAACATATAAAGAATATGTATAATATATAGTCACCATATTTCACTCAACATACTCACTTTCCATATATGTCATATATGTCATTACAACATACGCATGGCATATTATAAACCATACATGTCATGCCCACTTACAAAACTGGTTGGGCACTTCATATTATATACCATACATGTCATTCAATGAATTTTATATGCCATTACAAAAAATTAATGACATATTGCCATCACAACACACTTGGCCTTCAAAAAAAAAAACAATGCACTAGACACCATCCAAGTAGTGCATATGAAATTACAGAGTGTTCAAAAATTACACATGGCAATAAGGAATCATGACCATCGCAACATAGAAGGGAAACGCACATGTATATGCCTCAGCCAGGTCAGATATATCTTGCAACAGAGGATTGAACTCAGCAATGATAGAGCCACCGCACAGAGATTCAACGCACAAAGAAAACATTCGTGCACAACATTTAATCAAGACAACAAAGCATACATACATGTTCAATGCTTCAAACACTATGTATATAGTGAAAATTGTTCCGTGACTTAAAAAACACCATTCACACTATGCATACTACCAGCATTCAGTTAATAGTGAGTCGAACAGCGCAAATTCCAACCTTCAATTCATTACAACGCCCAAAGCAGTGTACACACGCACCAAACTGTTCAATGCCGAAAGCAGAAAACACTCTCTCGATGGCCGGGAATAATGGAAAGAAAATAGGAGTTACAAGAGTATAGGGAAGTTAAAATGAAGTTGGTTTCGATACCATGTCAAGTTAAGAGGGTAACTCTGTGAATCAATTGTGTTTTTGTATTAATAGAAATCTTGGATATATACAAGGAGAGAGACTATTGGGTTTTATCTCTCAACGTCTCTTCATTTTCTAATTTCTTTTATTTTTCTATTTACAATATGTACATGGATTTCCCCTAATACCAAAGATAAAGTGTCAACAGAAATAATATGGATATCTATATTGAAATGTCACAATATGGCATTAAAACACTGTACTAATATAAGAGGATTTTTTTAGGTTGACTATATGGTTTTTGTTCAACCTTATGGCATCTAGTGTCATTTCAACTATAATAATCTAAGAAGTGGATATAGTATGACTATTATGATTATATATTTCAACTATTAATATTTTATATATGTGTGTTGTTGATATGTGTTTAAATCATATGAAATATAATTAAAATACCATTGTATAAAAGTAAAAGGTTTGAAAAATTACTATTTGTTGATCAATATATAACATTATTATAATGATCTATTATATGAATATAATAGTGTAAAATTGTTGGTGGAAATTTGTTAAAGGGTGGACAAAACCCCGTTAAGCTCAATGATTATAGGTTGAGCCATAAATAAATGGTTAAAGGGTATAATAATGAAAATGTGTATATACTTACATGCATCAAACCATAAATCATGTGAGCGATAAAAATTGAAGCATGAAGAAACATTTACTCAATATGACAAAGGAATTGAAAGAATTTAATTTTTACATTACCAAAATGAGAATACAAAGAGTTAACACTTAGGGGATGGGCTTATTAGGGTCAAATGGGCTCTAAATCCCCTCCTTGGAATGCTAGGTCTTTTGCTTCCTTGGTGTAATTGTAATTATAACCTTAATTGACAAATAAGATAAAAAACTAGAAAGATGAGATCAACTTTAGGTATGTGATATATTCTTTGTGCAATTACCCCCATGTGTTTTATGTTATGTTATATGTATCCAGGGGGAGGAGGTGGGGGAGTCACAGGGGGGCGAAGCCCCCCTTGTGTGGGGGTAGTGCCCTAACGTTTTTTTTGGTGGTTTATACATTTTCTTTTGGAAATATTTACACGTAGTTATCACTTTCATCAATTTTGTGGCTCATGGTGGTTTAGCCCATGGTTTTGTAATTTTGGTCAAGGAACTATAATTTCATTCTAATCCAGGGGTAAATGGATTGACAACTTAAGGATGGTGTATATATGTATATATATGGGGCACTTTTGTGGCTAACTAGTTTGGCTCAGGCTTGTGGTATACCATGTTATAGTGAGAGATCTATGGAATTGATTATTGTAGTGAAAGAAAATGGAAAACAATTCAAAAGCTAGTGATTGAGAAATTCAATAAGTAGAGTTTTGAGTTGTGGAAGCTCAAAATGGAAGATCTGTTGGTGGAGAAAGATCAATAATCATTGTGATCCATGTATTGCACCGATAGGTATGTCGAAAGAAGATTGGACCAAATTGAATCTAAAAGAAAAGAGTATAATACGGTTGTGTCTCTTAGATTCAGTATTGCTAAATGTTTTAGGAGAATCTATAGTGAATGAATTATGGAACAAATTAAGGACTTTGTAGTAGTTTAACTCCCTAATGAAAAAATTGTTCCTACATAAAAAAATATATACTTGAGGATGAATAATGGAGACTCAATTATAGAGCATCTAAACACCTTAAATATTGTGGTAAGTCATCTATTATCTATTGATATTAAAATTTTAGATGAAGATATGTGCATAAGTTTTTTGCGTTCTTTACTGAACTCATGGGTTGGTCTAGTTGTTTTTGTATGTTGTAATGCAACTACTTTAAGTTTTGATGAAATAGTCTCATCCTTGGTTTAAAAGGAGATGATATGTAAAAACATGGAAAGTCACGACATAGTTTCCTTGTATGTAAGATGATGCTCCTAAGATATAAATGAAAATAATTCCTCAAGTGGTAGATCTAAATCTAGAGGAAGATCTAAATCTCTAGGAAAATTTGTAAAGGTATGTTGAAGATGTGGAAAAGAATGACACTAAAGAAATATTGTAGATCGAACATTCAAAGAAAGGAAATGGATCAAATTTTGCTCCTTTTATATAAGAAAAAACCTCCTTAGATGAAGGAGGGGATGTGTACTTGGCTTCTTCAAGTACACATGTTGATCATGGGTCATGGATGGTTGAAATAGGGCCATCCTTTCATATGATTCCTCAAAAGATGTGGTGTTGGGAAAATTTATTTGTGTTTTACTTAGAACAAGTTAATTGCACACACAAAAATTATCAACCAGGGAAGGTATTTTTATTTCAAGGTTATTATGTAAAATATATGCATGTAGAACCTAATATCTAACGTCTATTAATACCAAACTTTCTCTCTAAGATCATGGCACTTAATCCAGACACAAGTTGTTGTAACACTTCACTCTTGCACACCAAAATCATCATTTATAAACCCTCAAGAATTTTAATCACTCTACACACAATATTGAAATTGAAATCACTCTATGCAAAATAAACATCACTCAATTATTCTAGACCGAACTTAGGAAATAACAATCATGGAATTAAGTTGCATAATCCATTCAATTTTAATCACACAATCAACAAACCAAACACAATCATCCAAACCATTGACTATGTAACACATTGTAATAGTTATAACAATAATCAGTCTAACACTCTGTTTCAACAATAACCCACAAAAACATAGCAACAATTGAATAGTAGTAACACATGTATGAAAATGGATCGGTCTAGGGACTATGATGTTACACAAGCAATCTATATCAAGTATTCTACAAACTAGTTAATGATTAGTAATTGCAATGTATCAATAAGAGTTTGTAATAGTGATAGCTAAACAACACTAAACAAAATTTGCAGTTGAATTAAAATACAACAACTACACTACCTTTCTAGCACAACATTCCTTGCTAATGAGGAAGGCCCTTCCTTCTTAGCTAGGAGCTAGTGATTCACAACTCACAAGCTAACACAACAGACCACAATTGAACTATGAACCCATGAAAGCTTGTATTAGCTTCATAAAATTAAAAATGTACAGTTCTCTCAAATATGATGATGCCACCCCCACACAAGATAGAAAGTTTCTATATTTATAGAATTACATCATTTCTAATCTCGGTGCCAAAATCAACCATGAGAATCTTTCGATTCTTAGGTTGTATGAACTGGGTGACCTGTTTAACATATTACAAAATTTTGCTGAAATAAAAATTAAATAAATAAATAAAAAAATTTGAATTCAAGCTTCTGTGATCCATAATATGTTTGACGAAGAACATTTCGGTAAAAATCACATAGGAGTAAATCTCGTCCACTAGTTTCGAACCAACCAGCATGGTTCATCTTTAGGACAAGATATAATGACATCTTTATTAAGCAAGATACCAAAATGGGGAATCATAAATGTCACAACCGATTTGGCTATATTGTCAAAAATTGATCCAATCCTTGTTGTCCCAATGGTCTTGGTTGCCCTAATTGAGTAGTAGCACATGTTGTCACCTACTCTGCATCTCCTTGCATTCATGCTTAAGAGATCCTATTTTTACAAAATCCAAGTAACAATTTTCATGATTGGGAAGTAGGACCTAAGAAGAATCTTAACTATGAATGGAGGGAAATAAATTGCAAATCAAAGGCCAAAGAGGAGCTCTCAAGGAACCGGAGGTCACCCTTCTCTTTCCATTCCCCCTGCGACACATGGCGACAAGTGATAGGCACATCAAGCCATTATCGGACCTCAGAATCTTGGAGAAAAAATACCAGTAAAGAGTACACAAATTTCAGGAGGATCACTGTCCATCTCCACCTTTCCACTTTCTGGAAGCAATCTGGAAGGGAAACATGTGTGGACGATAAATATATCCTCCCCTCCTGAGTTGAATAGTCAACTTCTAATCCAAGGCAGAGATTTATTCCAAGGGGTTAACGAGGTTCCCGTCCTATCGCCGCTCAACCTCCAGAACCAGGTGAGGACCATGCTCGCTGGCGGGGTTTCATTTTTTGATGCTGTAATAGGTAAAGTCTGAAGTTTGTAATGCTAACCCCTTGTTTTACCCCTCGATGTAGCCACCAACTCCTTCCCAGGAACATTGAGGATATTGCAGATTGTGTCAGTCATAACACTTTTACTTTTAATTTTATGTAACTATTTTATTTCCCCAGTCAATTATATTTTATGTTATAGACATTTTCCTACAAGGCATGCCTTATTTTGATATGATGACTCTATGAAACAAAATCAAGAAGGAATATTTTTTGTAACAGGTTTTCGTTTAGGAGCCCTATAAAGACAATGAGAAGAGGCTCTAAAAGGGTTCAAAACTTTGTGATTTTTTTCTCTTCAACAGAGAAGCTTTGTGCATTATGGATATATTATTGATGTATTGAAAATTAATACAATCTTTTGGTGATTCCAACTCGTCTGGGTTTATAGTATGTGTTCTAGCTATGTGTCTTCATATGTGTTTCATTTTCTTCTCATATTGTATCGTAAGTATTGTTGGATGTTTTTCTCATGAATGTATGGATTCATTGAAGTGAAATATTGATGTATAACACCTGTATGGACATGAAATTCAAACAGTATACTACATATCTTTGCATCCATTTTAATCTCTACTTCCTCTGTTTCATTCTTATTTTTACTACATAGGATTCTTAAGGATAAGCCCAGTGTATTTAATTTCCTCCTAAGTTTAATTTTGTTATTCCATATACTACAATGATTTATTAAGATACACAACCAAGTGATGAAGGTCATTGTACAATTGCGTTAATGTTTTTATGAGTTGATTTTTCATTTGATGGTTATATACTTCTTCTGGAGGATGGTTTTGAATCACTTTTTTATTTAAATATTTAGTTTGTGTGATAGCTCTTACAAATATGAAAGAACTCATTTAGGATTTCCTAGGCATTGTTCTTCCTTCCAATTTGGGGGGTTGTCTCTAGGAGGTTGATACCAACCACAACATCTTCTATCGTCGTTTCTGGGGAAAATTTTGAAAAATACTTTTCCCTGGATAATGACTATTTTAGCATTCCTTTGATAAGTGAGAGAGGGAAGTGCAGGATTTTATTTCACTCACCTTAGTGACTCCACACAAATAAATTTGGACCAACTCGACTGGGGATCCCTCGTTTACTTACACTAGCTTTCAAGAGGCCTCATACCCACTATGATAAAAGCCAGCATAATACCCGCTCCGTTGTTTGACCCAGAAAGGATAATGTCAAGGAGGGTATGGAAAGAGAAAACACTAGTCACGCCAAGTTTTGTGATCTTTGTCCCATAGATAGCATCAACCAGCTCATAGAAGGTTATAATAAATCATTCTGAATCTGCTTCCAAAGTTTTCAAATACATAGAAGACCATTTTTCATTGTTTGACACATTTTTCTTAGGAGGTCAGAATGAAGGGGCCCCTCATATCCCTCCTTCATCTGCCCCTCTCATTTTTCTAGAGCTTGAAGAAGTTAAATAAATACTTGAAGATAACCCAACACCAAGTGTTAATAGCCTTCCAGTTGGGCCTCAAACAACCACAACTCAACCAGTACTTTAGCAAAGACCTATGATAAATCTCTTACTAACCTCCCTCCCCCCCCCCCCCCCCGACTTTGCAAAATATGGTTGTCCCTAGATTTCTTATTAATAGGTATTATCCTCTTGATCTACCTCAACCTATGAATTCCATGCCTCAATATTACCTCAAAAACCTGCTAAGATTTGTTGGAGAGAATGAAACCTCTGCCCAAAAACATATAGACACTTTCTTCCCCTTTGCATAGAATTATAATGTAGATCAATTAGATGTGATTTTGATACTTTTGTCCAATCTTTAGATGGAGAGGCTAGGAATTGGTTTAATTCCTTACCCAATGCATCAATTACTACATGGGAGGAGATGGAAAATGTGTTCATGCAGAAATGGGGTGAGAGAAGAGATTGTGGATACATCCTCACAGAATTTAATGCAATGAAGAAGAAGCATAATGAGGATGCTTCTGAATTCATCAAGAGATTTAACAAAGTTTATAATAGCTTGCCTACAGAAATTAAACCACCACAAGCTACTGCCAAGGTAGTTTTTTTTGGGGCTTTTGAGTCCAAATTTGGTTTTACTCTCAGGGAGAGAAAATATTGCACCCTTGATCAAATCCAAATTGATGCACTTGAGGTAGAAGCTAACTTCACCTCCACTGGAAAATCAAGAGGAAATCTTGATTATGTTGACAGGAGGAGAGAAAAAGAGGAGGCTAGCTCTTCAGGTCAAGGGAAGGAAACTCAAGAACAAAAGTTGGAAGAGATGAACAAGTTGATCAAGAGTTTGTCTAATAAGCTTATAAATTGGAGCTGGAAAATAAATATTCACCCAGACAATCCCTCCTAGCCCCAAATATAAATTTCAATCCTCAATATAAGAGGCCTCCACTGCAACTCTTGCAGAGAAAAAGAAAGGAACAAAAATATCACATTCAATCTCCCTTATACTTGGAGGATGACCCAGAGGAGCTGATGGAAGGATCTATGGAAACTCAAGATAATCACTTCTCTTCTCTCTCAGAAGAGGATCACAAAGTTGAATCACTTGAGCAAGAGGAAGGGGAATTGAATGCTCATCTAGATGACAAAGAGATTGATGACTATTACAAACAGTTTGTAGATTTCATGCAAGCTTAGCTTCACAACAAATATGACCTTAGGTCTTCTAGGAAGAGATCTAGAGGATAGGACCAAGGGGAAGAGCCTTCTACCTCTAACCCTACCAAACTACTAGAAAAGGAAAATAAATCTCTACTTAACAAGAAATAGCCCTCCACCTCTCTCCCACATATGCCTGAAGTGTCTCAATCAGGACAAACCCTTTCATCATCTAACCAGTTTGAAATAAAGTTAAAGAGCCTATTGACGTTGTCCATGCTGATAAGATTCCTTATATGTTCGACCTGCAAAGGGAATTAGAAAAGGTTTAAAAAAAATCCCCTTGTCTGTGCTATTGAGACAGCCAAACTACAAAACACGGGTGTCTCATTTTATTGACTCACCTACCAAAACTCCTATACAAGACAACCTAAATATAAAAGAAGAAAGACCCATGGTAGTTTTTGGACCTCATTTTGAATAGCAAGACTCTTCTACAACCCCTTTTTATGTGACTTTGGTGATTCATGAGATGTTGTTGTATAATTTCATGCTTAATTCAAGGGCCTCCCATAATTTGATGCCGCTATCAGTAATGGAACATTTAGGGCTACAAATAAAGCATCCATACAATGATCTTTACTCATTTGACTCTCAATGGGTGAAGTTCTTGGGATGGATCAAATATTTAGCGGTGAATTTGGCACAGATTCCTGCTAAGAGTGTAGTGATGGATATTGTGGTTGTAGACATTCCTGCAAGGTTTTGGATGCTCTTATCTAGATCATGGGGGTATAAAATTGGAGGATCCATTAAATTGGATTTGACTTATGCCACTATCCTTGCAAGGTTTTGGATGCTCTTATCTAGATCATGGGGGTATAAAATTGGAGGATCCATTAAATTGGATTTGACTTATGCCACTATCCCTGTTTTTGGTGGATAGGAATGTAGGTTGTACAAAGAATCAAGGTTTGTGAAGACTGTTACAAAAGTTGAATGTTCTAAAAATACACCCCTATATGGGAAAGAGACATACATGTCTTGCCTGTTATTAGAGGAGAATGATTTGATCTTGGAAGAGACACAGGTCGAATGCTTTGCACAACCAGATCAAGCACCCCTGGAATGTGATAAGGTTTGGAAATTATATTTTGATGGGGCTTTCTCTAGGGAAGGAAATGGAGCAGGCGTATTTTTGATGTCTCCTTAAGGCAGCGTAATTCCTTTTTCTTTCAAACTAGACTATGAAGCCACAAATAATGTTGTTGAATATGAATCTCTAATGTTGGGACTATAGGCAACTAGAAATTTGAACACTGGGTGCCTAAGTGTATTTGGAGACTTAGAATTGGTGGTCGGGCAGATAAAAATTCAATTCCAAGCCAAACATCCACGGTTGAGGACTTATCGAAATGAGGTATGGGATCTGTTAGCGCTTGAAATTTCACCTCAGGCTGAGAAAGGTAAACCTCAAGGCAACATCAAACCACTTAGCCTCGTAGCTAGCCCTATGGGGCGGGAGAGGGCTCTCTCCGGTCTATCTCGATAAATATCTTCAATGGGCGAGATAACCAATAGGGTAACACTGATTTTAGGCTAGTAAACTGATCAAAAGGTTGATTTGGGGTTTTTAGGGTTTTTGGTGGCAAATTGAGGGGATGGCAATTTTGGGTGCGGGGATTGAACACAGTTTCTGCAGGGGGTTCTTTGGGGTGAGGTAGGAGACAATATTGATGCCTTCGATTGAGGTGGATGGTCAGGAATGACAGGTGAGGAGCTAAGGAGACCAAACAATAACTTTAAATTCTCCTTAAACAGTAGAAAACATTGAAATTAAACAAACTTAAAAGCAGAGCATGACAGTCATGAATTCTACTTTAACACTTCATTTGTTTAATGTGTAGAAGGAAAAGAAAGGAAATGATTCACATAACACACTTACAAGTACATAGAGAAACACACCATCAATACATGTAACCACAAGAATCCCAAAAAGGACTGCAAAACCCTGGTCTTCCTTAGCCAAAAATTGCAGAGATACAGTGAATAATACAATGATAGCTTCTCCCTCAAGAATCCAACCTCTCCAACCCTGAAAATGATTGAGAAAATACATAATATAGGCAAGCCAACCTCTTCCCTTGCCTCTAGGGGTCGAGCTCATCCTTCTAGGAGCTGTTTCAACCAATTCTAAATTGAGCACTAAAATCTAGGCAGTCAAAACAACTTGCCTCTATAAGCTAGGAAACCAATTCATTCATTTAATTTTCACCTATTTCATGAATGAATCTTCTAGAAGAGATACATAAGTGTAAAAGTATCAAGAAATTACATTATTTACATCAAGGAGGATAACAATCCACTCCAAAAAGTCAAACATGGTCAAATCTGCGTTTTTCTGAGCTGTACAATGAAATTTTGAGAAAATTGCCTGATAGGTCGCGCGCCTCTGCTTGACGGGTCGCGCGCCTTTGAGGGAACTTTTGGGGCACTTCTAGGTGTCCAAATTGGGCAAGAGTAGGCTTGTTGGAAATTTCTATGAGTCTACTTTCCAACCCAACTGGAATTTCTGAATTTGGTGGTCATTTGCCACTCCAAAATTGCAATCTCCCAAGACTGCTTTCTGTGTGTCAAAAATGTGGCAGAAAGTCATTTTTTGCTTGTTTTTTGACTTTCTGAAGGCCCAAAACTTCATAAAATCTCAAGTCCATTGATGAGCATATGTAACTTCTCATGACAAATCTGGAAATGTTGAGTTTTTGCAAAATGGAGTTGCCAGGATGAAGGGTCGCGCAGGGGGTGAGACCCGTTAATGGAGAAACCCTGTAATTGCCTGAAAAAAACAAAATTTACCCAAAATACTCAAAATTTCTTGGGATTTGTGCTGTGGCTAGGCTATTTAGTGCCTTGGTCCTTCAGTGAAGCCTCGGCCAAGATATGGAGGGGATCGGGCCTCTTTTTCCTTTTTTGTGCCTTGGCCAACCGCCTTTGGAACATTTTCATCTTTGCCTTGCACACATGCATTCTTGCCCAATAATGGTTCTTCATGTTCCTCAGCAATTTCTTCTCTTGGTTGGCCTTAGCCAACAGCCTCTCCAAGTGTGCATTTACCTGGATGAGCATGGACTCTCGCTCAGCGGGCAATAGATCACCGGGTCTTCTCCGGTTCAAATTGCGGTCACTATGAATCCTCCACAACTCATCAAGAGCTTGTTCATCCTCCAACTGTTTGTTGCGTTGCTCCAGGTATGAGATTGTCCATTGTTCCCCCTCTAATCTCCTCTGCAAGGCATCATTTTCAGCTCTAAGGTGCTGAACGATCTCCTTTGACTCTCGGCTAGGAGAACTGACATCAAGATCAATAAGCTCTATATCCGGAACACCTGATGGTCCCTCATCAATCTTGGGCTACTTGCCCCTCTGCGCTGCCTGTGCTGCTGAAGAAAGCGAGGCCCCTTCCACCTGCTATGGAGATAACACTCGCTGAGCTGATGAAGAAGGTGAGACCCCTTCCACATGCTGTGGAGAAAGTACTCGCCGAGCTGCTGCAAATAAGGCCCTCTGGCCTCTCTGATAAGTAACCAAAGGTGAGGAGCTGACATGTCTAGTGACGGGGATGTCATGCTGTTGTGATGGTCCTCCCTCCTCATGAATAACCTCAGGATGTGGCGGTGGTGGTGCTGTGAAAAGCTCACGAGAGATGAACTCCTCCCATGGGATGCCCTGCTGTTTTGACTGTTTGAGATGCTGTTTCAAGGGGACAAATAGCACAAGGGAAATGTTAGGGAGGGGGACTTTTGAGGGGACTTAGGGAAAATATATGTAAGAGGGAATTTAGGGAAGAAATTATGACATATACAACATCACATAATCATAATATGCAAGGGTTTTATGGGAAGTAGGGTTTAGGGTTATGTTATTGATTTTTAGGGGTAGGGGTAGGGTTTTAGGGCTTTTAGTATTTTTGGTAGGGAGATTGGGTAAAAATGATAAGGGAGGTGATAACGGAATGTGGGGAAAAAGTGGGGATGAAAAGGATGACCTTGAGCACAGCAAAACAAAACCCTAGCTTTACTTGCACTTTGACCTTTTTAAGCACAATACACATGAATTTCCCATTTCATCTTGATGGCATTTGACACATCTTCCATGCTCATTTTTTCTTTACCAAGCAAAATCACCATGATTTAGAGGCCTACCTGAAGAAATTTAGGAGAAAGAAGTTGATTTGTGGCTCACTGGAAAATTTCTGTAGGTGAATCCTGATGGGTCGCGCGCACTGCCCAACGGGTCGCACCAGTGTAATTTTTGCACTAGCAAAGGCACCCTGATGGGTCGCGCGCCTTCAATGGGTCGCGCGCCAGGCTCAACGGGTCGCGTTTTGCAGGAGGCGTTTGGAGGCCTTTCCGGTGTCAAAATTGGGCGCAGGATAGCTCGTTGGAAAGTTCTTTGAGTCTACTTTCCAATCCAACTAGAATTTTTCAATTTGGAGTTTATTTGTTCTGTCAAAAATCAAATCTCCCAAGACTGGTCAAAAAGTGCCAAATGAGGCTGCCTCAAGGAAGAGTGCTGTTGCAGTCAACTTTTGAATGTCTTCCTCAACCCCAAATTGAGCTCATGATAGCTCATTGGAAAGCTATTTGTGTCTAGTTATCATTTTACCCATAAAGAAAATCCTTTGACCAACCAAGCTAGGAGAAAACTTGATTTTCCCAAGGTCACTCTAGAGGTGTCTTTGATTCTCCTGAGGCAACGGTATTCTTGATATTTCTCTCAAACCATGACACCTGTGAAAAAAGTGAAGGAGGTTTTTCTTCTTTGGCACGTTTTGGACAAAAACCTCTCTCAGTTTCCCAAAATTCATCTTTTATTTCTCTAAAACATCTTTTTAGTGAAACTTATCCCGATGTGTGAAACAAGGAATTTCGTGGAAATGAAGCGAAATGAAGGGGATAGGGGGCTTCTAAATTCTTGGGGAAATTTTTGGGAGTGGGGAGGGATGTTAGGAAGCAGGGGAAAGTGGAATCTCAGAGATTGAGCGAGGGGAAGGGGTCCAAAAGGGCAAAACACAAGCCAAACCTAGAAAATTGCCAAGTTGTAGCTAGAAACTAGGGTTTGTGCAAAAATGAGGAATTTGGCAGATCTAAGGGATGGGAAGTGTTTAATAAGGTACATGAAGGATAGGGGAAGGTTTATGAACATCAATATACAAGTTTTGCTGATGATTTGACCGTCCAAGAGAAATTGGCTTCAAAACCCTAGGAGAGGGAAATGACCTTACCTAGGCGCAACTGAAGCATGAACAAGGTGTAACATGACCCAATGGAACCTAATATGATGATGACAACCCTCTGAATGATGATACACTCAGCTGAATGATGACATGGACTGACATTTGGGCAACTTTGAAAGGAGTGAAAACAAACCCTAGACCTAATGCCTAGTGACCAAATTTTGCTTGAAGACTCACTGAAATGACAAAATTTGACCTTGACACTTCAAAAGCACTTTGTAAGAGCACATTTGATCACTGGTGTTGTAGGGAAAAGTATCCGACTCGGATGACCCTATCCCACTCTAAGGGTGACAGTTCCTTAGCAACAACTGTAAAACAAACTACTTAAGGTTTACTTCTTTATGAAAGCAAAAGAGAATGGAGAAATGCACTAACCGTTGCCTTGCGCTTAATGTCGAATCCAAACTCTTCTCTTTGGCCGCTTGCTCCTAGCTCTTTGTTCTTCTGCTCGCCCAGCTACAATGAGATCCTGCAAAATAACAAAGAAGGAAACTACAAGAGGCATGCAATCATAACTGGTTCATGGATTAGTGTAAACCAAACATGCAATCATCACAATATATTATTGAAACAAGAGCACATAGAAGAACCTCAATAGCTTTTATTAATGAAGAAATAAAGGTTCTGAGAGTATTACAACCATTGAAGGCTCCAACCCAGCAACACCTCCCAGCAGAAAGAATTGCTCTTCTTCACCTCTCTCAAACAATCACCCAATAACTCAATAGTGAAACCAACAGCATATCATTACTTTGCACAAAATTCCAACCTCCTTGAGCTCATAGGAGAGAGCTCAATATATAGATGAATTGAGAAAGGATGAGTCAGCTTGCAACTGATGTGTAGCTGCCTTGTGTCCTCTCTCTCTCTTCAGTTAATCTTTAGTTGATCTTCAGTTCTTGAGTCCACTTGGAGAACTTTGCTTCCACTTGGAGAAACAGAGCCTCTGACTCATCACAAGGCGAAATACCTGATCCAAGTGTCATTTTTGGAAGATTCCAAAGCAATGACTCACTGTGCCACTTGTCCCTTCTCGCTCAGCGCAGGTGGCCTTTGTCCCACTTGCTTTGCAACGCAGGTACACCATGGAGCAACTGAGTTTCAGCGCAGAAACCTAGTGGAGCACCTGCTTTGATTTCAGGATTGCTTGTTTTTGAGTGTTTTCGGGTGGAGAACTGATCTGAGAGCTGTTGGTTTGCTGACCTTGTTCCTCTAGGGGTAGGAATATCATGTTTAGGGAACTTTGGATCCCTTGGATTATTGACAATTCATGCTTGTTGCTGTAAGGCACAAAATTGTCTATAACAGATGCCCCCTAAAGTATGAGGTCGTTTATCGGGTGAAATGCTTTATTGAGAGGATCCGAAGTTCATTCAATCTGCTGAGAAGTGTCCTATAATAAGATACAATACAATACATTATTTTTCATACATTTTTTCATGATCTAGCTGAGGCGAGCATTCCCATGCTCAGCTTTATAAATACATTTTGGTACATAGAACAGACGATCGTCTGATTGTAGACTGATAATTCTCTGCTGAAATTATCATCCTTTGAGAAGGATGATCATCTGCTGTAATGATGTACATATCAAATGTCTTTATGTCCTGAATATATATCGCAGCCCGGATGGATGAAACTAGATCCGGGGTCTTCAATCTCTTCCGATCTTCACTCGATGTACAAGTCGATCCATGTGAGAATTTCTTGAAGTCGAACATGGAAAGACATCGCTTGATTACCGGTCAATGATGTAAACCGTTAACAAGCGCGAGAGGAATCACCGATAAGGATGATGACCCTCAAGGTACGGCAGTACAATCCACATGGTGGGAATAAAGGACTTGGCGTCGACCACCATGCAAAATCTTCTGGTCGAAGGTCATTGATGTATACCTGTCGCCGGAAGTGAGAAACTTGCCATTGAGGCATGCAAGCTTCAAAGTACTGAGGGGGGTGTTCCTAGATCAACTCCTTGGATAATGAGTCGATGTCGACAAGGAGCGATCCGTCAAAGGAGGGCCTTAATGAATCCCACATCAGTGACACGGAACGGAGCTAGTGATTGTGATGAGGTGAAAACAAACTGTGATGTATGATTCAGGGGGGCGGTCATGAAGTGGATGAAGGATAATGTATGGCAGTGGGTGGAACACGGTTGACTCTTTACAGAACCACATCTCTTGAACATATAACGACACTGATGTGATGGATTGGTAGCATTACCCCAATTGTGGATGGTGTGGCGAGGACCATGGTTATGAGACCGGTGAATGAAACAACCCAACCCGATGTGATACGGAGGACAAAGTGTCATGTTCAAGAGCGACTTGCTACCATTAATGCTGTGAGGTTCTCCCAATTTTTCCCCAGTCATTGCTGACCAGTACCTCTTTATTTTTGTCAAGCTTGAGGAGGATAACATATGCTTGTTCTATAACCTGCCCTTCGGGCAAGCCCATTGCTATGTTTTAACGAGCCTAGCGATAGGGAAACTCGTTCTCGTCTAAAGACAAGTTTGTCGCTATTTAATCATTTTAACGAGTCTAACGACAAAGAAAACTCGGTCCTTTTCATTTTTAGAGAGTCTGAAAAGGTACGAAAAGTTAACTCCAAAATTCCTTTTTCGTCTTCTAATCCCTTAAGTCCGAAAAAGTATAAAACAATACAGAAGGGATGAATTTTCGATTTCTTTAACGAGCCGAACAAAACAAGCGCTCGACCTTTTTGTGTAATAATCCCTCAGGTCCAAAAAGATTAAAATCTAGAGGAGGGATAGCTCTTCTTGTCCTTTAACGAGCTGGAAGGCCAAAACTCGGCAAGCTTTTCATATTTTACGAGTCAGTGAAAAGAGCTCAAAGAAGACTCGTCTTTTGAGGAACGAGTGATGAACAGGGATAGCAGCAGATTCCAGGTACAAGTTGGAATTCTCCAATCACGGCAGTGTCACAAGGATGGCTAAGTGAAATCACTCTTCGCAGCTGTTCCTCAAAATGGGTAAACAAACATATGGAGGTGAACGATTGGCCAAATGAACGGATGGAGGTGATGGCATATAAACACGACCAAGGGCCTTTTAATATGGCTTTCAAAGGTTACATTTCTCGAGGTTGTTTACCGGTTCATTTTTTCTGGATGAGCTTGAACTGTAGGGAAAGATTGCTCACAACTTGTGTTTATTTTTTAACGAGCATGAACTCTGTACAAAACTGCTCGATTCTTGCGTTTATTTTTTAACGAGCATGAACATTGCTAAAACTGCTCGATTATACCAGTCTTAATACAAGGAATGCTTTAGGTGAGGTAATCTTATTTAAGGAGCGATACCTCACTAATTACTCCAATTTGGCAGGTTTTAACTTTTGCCCTTCATCCTTTCTTTATGCAAGCTGGAAACGGCTAATCCTACGAGTTTAACGGGTTAGACCTACAGGTTTAAAGGGAGGACCTAAAAATTTAAAAAAAAAAAATAGTCGTCCCGTGCTTGCACTCCAAAAGGTTTTCATGCCCCCAGGTATAAAGTATAATTTCGAGATTCTGTCCTCTTACTTATTATCCGAAAAATGGTTTTGTTTGCTGCCGCAAACTAAACTCTCTTTTCGGTGATGTCTATCATTAGGTTGCTAAGGATGGTGACTACTTGTTGTAGCAATTTCCTCTCTTTCTTTGAAGACTGCCCCTACTTCTCTTTTAAAACATATTGTTTTAATGGGTGAGGCTTGACATTCAAAGATGGTGCCTTCTTGCTGCCACAAATAGACTCCCTCCTTAGGAGAGCCCACTTCTTTAGACAAAGGGAGTGATTCTTCCGCTTCAACATAACTTTGACAAAAGAATTTTATCCTAGAACAACCCTCTCTTCCTTTTTTGGACAGGGTACGGACTAGTCCATTCTTCTGCGGAAATTAACTTTATACCTAAGGTTTTCTCTGCCCGAGGCAGGCCAGGGTGCATGCCCCCTGGGTCCCAGTTCTTTTCTTCTCGAATTACTCGCATTCATCGGGAAGTAGAACCGGGGGCGGTGGCATTCCTTGAGTGAATAGACCGTTAAGGGATGGTATTTGACTATTTGCAATGCGTGATCCTGGAAATGAAAGTTGGTCTACGAGCTGGACCATTCTTCCTTCGTGTGGAAAACACATGACTCTAAAGAGTGAGGACACTATTGCCTCCATGCAATATATATAGTCTCGTCCAAGGAGTAAGTTATAAACCAAGGGTCCTTGGATGACCATGATGTTCATATGAATTGTCTTCCCTTTCAATGTAATTGGAACATTGGGGAGAATCCCTAACGGGTGACTGGTTCCTTTATCAAAACCTCATAGATTTCTCATCTCAGGTAAAAGCGCCGGGCAACCCAGTGCTTTCCAAGCAACAGAGGAAAGGATACTCACAGATGCCCCTTCATCAATGATAGTTCCAGCCATCACCATTCTGTAGATTTGGACTATGATTCTGAATGGGATACTGGCTGGTAACCGGGGTCTGCCTAGTTGATTCCAATCAAAGGATACAACCAGGTTGCTTGGTGGTGGGACCGAATATACGGCCGGATACGACCCTGACGATGTTCCTTCCTGCGATAAAGGAATGGGCGCATTGCCCTGATGCTCATCAGAGTCTGTGTTGATGAAAAGAATATGGACGGTGTCATCCTTATCCTCTTTAGTGAGGGTGTCATTTGAAGATGGGTCTTCAATGACGGAGTCATTGGAGGATGAAACCTCCGAAGGAAGAACCGGGTCGACTGCCGTTTCGACCTTTAGACTTTTGTCTGGTCTGGATTCAGCAGGTTCATTCTCAATGACCGACACTTCAGCCGACCACTTGAGCGGGTCAGCTGGATTTTCAACTATCGAGGGATTAGGCTCGAGTTTTTGGTATCCAGGAGGAAGTCGTAACGGTGAAACCGGACGATCTTCCAAACTCTCTTTGCCTCATCTAAGAATGGACATTTGTGGATGGCGTGATCGCCTTCACACAATATACAGGGTGACCTTGGTCTCCCTCTTCGTCCTTCACTCTCGCTAGTTGACGGACTGCAATCAACATGACTACCAGAGGTTGATGCTACCGGATTGTGCAACCTTGGGGACCAGTCCCTTAGTATCCGGGGAATACAAGGACAATCACGATGGAAGTGGGCCCCTTTGCAAATGACACATGGCGATTTAGGCCCGGTCGGTGCAGTGTGTGGGTTTTTGTCAGCTGTCTTTTGCTTGCCCCCAGTCGCCTTCGCCATAGGCTCCTTCTGCTTCTTTTCTCTCTTCTTCTTTTCCTTCTTCTCCATGGGAGGCTGACTTTTGCCGGCTCTACCTTGTGAAGATGAAGGATCAGAGGAAGAATTGTAAGAAGTGGAAGGCTGGTGGGCAGCTCTAGACTGTTCTGATTGTTGATTCGACTGCTCAGGATTAGTGGCGATCTGGACTACATTAGTTGAAAAGAGCCATACAGGTAGGCCAATTGTCAATCCTGGAAGTGACAATGTTGCCATATGAGGCGCACCAACATCTCCCCAAGAGGAGAAGGGATTTGGACTTCCTCCAAGGTTATTTCCTTGGTTGGTGGGCTCCATACTTTTCAACTGAAAGATCAACGTGGGAATAACAGGTGATTATGTTCCGCTTAAAATAAATTTTATTAACGACGCTTTTAGACACAAACTTGCTTTTTCATGTTTTAAGAGTCGAGAAAAAGCTAAAGATGACTCTAGTCGCCTTCGATGTTTTAACGAGCCCGAAGTGACAAATGCTCGGATGGACTTTTTCAGTTATAGAGTTTGAAAAAGGCCAAAAGAAACTTCTCTGGAGATCTAGGCAGAGGGTGTGCCAAACTTTTCGCGAAACCACAGAATACGTTTTACGGTACGGGTGGTCGATCTTAGTGAATGCTGTGTTCACTGCATCGCGATCAGTAGGGCGGCCGACACGGCTTCCTATGGATAAAGGATAATTGCCTATAGGGGTCTCCCAATATATACGCGACGGTACGTGGGAGCACAAGTCCGTATTAGTGCCACCGACTCTCAGGAGGAATCACCCACCTTCGTAGAGATCGACAGTCACTATTTTTAACGACGCCGGAACACGTCTCTACCTAGACCTCTATGTGTTTGCGTTATGTTACAAAGCGTTGTTATGTAAATTGGATTTATTTTAATGTTGATCTTGCTTATCAGTTTGCCTTTAAGGATCACCACGAGATGTATATAACAAATTCCTGAATGCAGTCTAAGATGAGAAGCAAACTTTTCAATCTTTCAACTTTGAAAACCTTAACTACTGAGGGAAAAGAAAGGCAAATCTTTTCACACAGATCATAGAGCACACACTAAAATGCAAATTTTTCCTAAATCGTCAAGCACACAGTCAAATGCAAAATGCACAATGCATGTATTTTCTTTTCCCTTTCTTAATGTGGGTGGATTACAAAAAGAAAGTGGTTATATAACTTTGATTTCGATTTAAAGCGAAAGTAAACAAGTTTGTCCAAAATCAAAAGACACCTTAAGATTCACTTGCTTAATCACTGGAAATACATGAAATCAAACCATACTAACGAAAGTAAAATGACTAATCAGCTATGGACAGCAAACAAGCTAACTCTTTAGACCAGCAAAATGCCTAACACAGGTTCAGATCTAAGAGGCCAAAAGCATGACTAGTTTACTTTTCGTTATGGGAAATTGTAAATGAGTAAGAAATACAAAGAACAAGTACAATTTCGTTATATAACAGAGGCAGAATGATGGCAAGTAATATTGGTTTCAAAACAGGCACAAGACTGACACCTAGCAGCAAAACTAAGTGAAAACAGGCAAGAGAAAGGAGGAAACCCCAAATGCACTAGGCAAATTTGGGCCAACGCAGGCTCTGCACAGCCAAACTGGCTCTCAGCGCAGGTAGCCCCTTCGGGACCTGCGTTGCAAAGCAGGTAGCCTGTGTACTACCTGCTTTGGAAAACGAGAATTGCGTTTTCACAGTTTCCGGGTCATAATTTTCTCAAAAATGCACGGTTTTTGCTCAAATCAGAAGCAATCAGTCAAGCACACTCAAAGGTATGATTAAGAAGGCGCAAAGCTATCACTAAGAGCTTACAAGGATCCTTGTAGATCAGCTCTTCAAATCATGAATTTGCTCAGAAAATGAGCAAGAGTAGCTGCCCTCTACTTCGCTTTTGATATAGTCAAAAGCTTTTCGATTTGGTACTCTTTTGTTCAGGAAATGAATAGCAAAATACTACAAACACAATCAAACGGATACGATCCCCAGTGGAGTCGCCAGTTTGTTGTAGGGAAAAGTATCCGACTCGGATGACCCTATCCCACTCTAAGGGTGACAGTTCCTTAGCAACAACTGTAAAACAAACTACTTAAGGTTTACTTCTTTATGAAAGCAAAAGAGAATGGAGAAATGCACTAACCGTTGCCTTGCGCTTAATGTCGAATCCAAACTCTTCTCTTTGGCCGCTTGCTCCTAGCTCTTTGTTCTTCTGCTCGCCCAGCTACAATGAGATCCTGCAAAATAACAAAGAAGGAAACTACAAGAGGCATGCAATCATAACTGGTTCATGGATTAGTGTAAACCAAACATGCAATCATCACAATATATTATTGAAACAAGAGCACATAGAAGAACCTCAATAGCTTTTATTAATGAAGAAATAAAGGTTCTGAGAGTATTACAACCATTGAAGGCTCCAACCCAGCAACACCTCCCAGCAGAAAGAATTGCTCTTCTTCACCTCTCTCAAACAATCACCCAATAACTCAATAGTGAAACCAACAGCATATCATTACTTTGCACAAAATTCCAGCCTCCTTGAGCTCATAGGAGAGAGCTCAATATATAGATGAATTGAGAAAGGATGAGTCAGCTTGCAACTGATGTGTAGCTGCCTTGTGTCCTCTCTCTCTTCAGTTAATCTTTAGTTGATCTTCAGTTCTTGAGTCCACTTGGAGAACTTTGCTTCCACTTGGAGAAACAGAGCCTCTGACTCATCACAAGGCGAAATACCTGATCCAAGTGTCATTTTTGGAAGATTCCAAAGCAATGACTCACTGTGCCACTTGTCCCTTCTCGCTCAGCGCAGGTGGCCTTTGTCCCACTTGCTTTGCAACGCAGGTACACCATGGAGCAACTGAGTTTCAGCGCAGAAACCTAGTGGAGCACCTGCTTTGATTTCAGGATTGCTTGTTTTTGAGTGTTTTCAGGTGGAGAACTGATCTGAGAGCTGTTGGTTTGCTGACCTTGTTCCTCTAGGGGTAGGAATATCATGTTTAGGGAACTTTGGATCCCTTGGATTATTGACAATTCATGCTTGTTGCTGTAAGGCACAAAATTGTCTATAACAACTGGAGGAAGGATGGAAAGACTGACACTAACAGGATCTAATTAACAACTTTTTCCTATCTTTTAATATTCAAATTTTGCCCCGAGAGGGCAATAGGATGGTTGACTCTTTGGTTGTAGTTGAAAGTAACTTTAAGCCTCCCCAAAATCCATTACTAAGGCATGAATTTGAAGTCCAGTACAAACCTTCAATACCATACAACATCAAACATTGGCAAGTGTTTGAGGATGAAGAACAAATCAAGCTCTTCATGGAAGTGGCAGGAGAGTTTTCTAATTCAGCGACCAACCAAGGGGATGAGGAGGTGATAGAGGAACAACTAAAGAATTGGAAGGAAACCATTGGTGGGCACAAAATCCTCCAGCTAAAAGGCAACACCATCCCTAGGGGGCTGGTTCCATTGGAGAGGATTTTCAACCCAAATGACATAGCAGCCAAGGCAGCCAAGCAAGAATTTGATGAAAAAGTAGAAGACCAAAACATTAGCATAGACTAAGACCCAAGGGTGATAAATATGGAAAAAGGAATCCCTGGTGAGTACAAGCATAAATACCTTGACCTGTTTAATAATTACATGGATGTATTTTCTTGGTCTTTTGGGGACTTGAAAACTTTTGATACCACCATCATCTAGCATAAGATATATTTAAATGGAGGGGTGAAGCCTTATAAACAAAAGCTCAAGAAGATCAATCCTTTAATACTTCTATTGAAAAAGAGGTGAAAAAGTTTTTACAAGCTAAAATCATTGTACCTTTGAGGTACTCGGATTGGGTGGCCAACTTGGTCCTAGTCAGAAATAAGAATGGAGAAATAAGGATGTGTATTGATTTCAAGAACCTCTAAAAGGCTCCCTTGAAAGACAACTAACCCCTACCCAAGATGGACCAAATTTTATAGAAAGTGGTAGGGACAACAATAATGTCTATGATGGATGATTTCTTCGGGTAAAACCAAGTTGTTGTGCACCTAGATGATCAGAACAAAATTACCTTTATTGCTCGCTCGGGGACATTCATGTATGTTTTGACAGTGCTAGACCCGCCAATATCAGGGGATCACCCGGTATGAAGTCCCAACTAGACCTCACACCGTTTGGTGTCAGAGTCCCATCCGGTACGATGGCTCGGTTGCCATTATCTTAAATATTTGCCTCAACTCTTGCTTGTCATCACAAGAGAATGGTCTGCTTTGTCTTACGAGAAGTGAGGTTCACGTGCCTGGTGATTGTAAGTGTCTCTTGTGTCAATGGTTCTTTTACCATAGAGGGAGAGGGTGGGAGTGAGTCCCAAGTTGGTTGGGAGGAAGCTCCAACTCTGTTAGGAACACACAACACAACAGGACGTGCACAGCTTCTGGAGGAGCAGTCCACGTGGATGCGACAATCACAACACAGAAGGGAAGATAACACATACAACACTTAGCAGATGAGTCTGCACGAGTGCAATGGTTGTTACAGCAAGTTTTATGTGAAAGGTTTTTCTAATGTTTGGGGAGATAGCCACCACGAGTGAGACAGCACTAATAGCATATACGACACATTTTCATTAACATATTATGCATTACAACAAGTGAAATAAGTTCAAGTGTTCAACACAGGTTAAAACAACATGCATTATAAGTGTTCAAGATTATTCTTACAACAGTTACAATACATGTGTGAAAAAGTGTTGGCCTGTTAGTAGGCTTCTGAATTAAGAGAAAGTTCTAAGACACATCGTTACACCATACATCATTAACCCCTTGTGCAGGGTGTTGGAGCCACTACTTACTCCTCAAAGAAAAGACTACAAACTCTCCTGGCTATGTGGGAGGGTCTGAGGTGAAAATTTCCTTGCATGTACAAATGAGAGGGTATTTATAGCCAAGGGTGAAACTAACCCGTTGTGGTTGTTCAACTACACTCATGATTGTTTTACTTCCATGACTTTTTGAATTTACATGACTCTTCATACAACAAGTGGATCTCTTGGACTTCCACGTTACATTACATTGATTGACAGTATGGCCCACATTAGAAATGTGGATGACATGACAGTGCTGGTACATATGTGTTTCTGCTGGTGTGCATGACAAGTTACAGTGCTTCAAGGTGATGGATGCCCTCATGGTGTGTCATAGTTTCACCTCTGCATGGCAAAGTGCACGGAGTCTTAGATGGTTGTTGGTTCGCTTTATGTTGCTTTCACACATTTCTCCTTGCTTGTATGTTGAAAGGCTTGATAGGCTCGTCCACTCGTGAAAGGTGAATGTTCGTTCATCCATTCGTTTTTGAACACATCTTGCATGTTTGCTCTTTCTTCCATATGCAAACACATCTTTGCATGATCATCCATTCGCGAGCACATCTCTTTGCATGCTTTGTTTGTTCGTCCATTGGTGAACTTTTCCTTCTGCATGTGCTCCCTTCGTTCATCCCATTCGTCGTCATGTCGTGTTTGTTTGTGTACCTGTACCTGCATTCACTCATGACGAAACAACATCAAATCCAAAAACCTCCTAGTCTACCATGATGCCTGATCATTTCAAATGTAGGTGACCGGGAGAGGCGACAAGGTTGCAAGGCAGGATGGAGGCTTCAGGCACTACTGATGAAAATTGCGCAAGAGTCACTGGGTGATGAAGACGGGCAATCCAGATCTATAGTGACTGTACACGAGGTCTAACTCAGTTGGAGGACAAGACTGAGCAATTTTTGGGAGGAACAGTCAGGGCTATGGGAAGGCTGGGTAGGAAAAATCTACACATTTTTCGGAACAAGCAGGCACCAGAATATTAGCAACAAAAACTATGCAATTTTTTAGAGAAACAGGACGGGCTACGAGAAGGCTTGGCAGACAAAATTTGCGTAATTTTTTGGAGGAACAGACAGTGGGAGCCTAGCATCCATAACTGCGCAATTCCTGGAGGGAACTGGCAGCTAGCTGCTAGGTCACTGGTAGAAAAAACTCTGCAATTCCTGGAGGGAACTAGCAGTCAGCTGCTGGAGCTTGGCAGAAAAAACTACGCAATTCCTGGAGGAAAATGGTAGTCCGTTGCTGGGAGCTGCTAACGGGAAAAACTGTGTTAATTCTAGGAGGTCAGCTTGTTGATCACCTCTGTTCAATTTCTAAGCTGAGCATACTACTGTGTAGCAAAGGGATTGCTCATGAAAGCTACACAATTTTTAAGGTAAGTAGTTGGTCGACTGTCGGGAGGGCTGGTTGGAACAACTGCACAATTTTTTGAGGGAGACAGGGACGGGCACTAGGTGTCTGTTAGACCTATCTGTGCAATTTTCTCAGTCAGTGGAGTGGGCAAGGTCAACAACCTCTGTGCAATTTTTTAGGTGAGTCAACCTTGGGGTGGCTGTTGAGTCAAACTCTTCGGTTGACCAGCATGAAGGTTGATTGATTCGCTTGTGGGAAACATAGCTTGAAATGGCTTGCTTGGTGCTTCTGCATTTTTCTGGGTGACAGTCATCGATTCAATGACGGGGTGATGGTCCAACTGTGAGAGGCGAGTCTGGTCATCAGAAATTAAGAAAAATGACGAAGTGTGTGAACAAGTGAAAGATGCATATGTGATCCTACAAACACACAGTTACATGAATCGATGACAAGACGACTCAAACCATCCAAACACACATGCTCAACATGACTGACCGATGGTGTGAGTGACAAGCGCGACAGTTGTGATTGATCATTGGTCGACCGCGACAACGCTTGCGCAACAATGTATGTGACTCTGTGTGTGAGTGCGATAGATGTTTTCATAGCGAACACAACATGTACACATGAAGCGAAGACCTTAAGCATGAATAGAACATGGTCGCAAGCATGACATTGACACCAACATGCAAAATCTTGGGTGAAATGATCAAGAAAGGTGGGTGAGAAGCCTCATAAAATCTCACAGAGTGAACCTGAGTGTGCGTAACCATCAAGTGAAACTCTCAAGGGAGGCTCTGAAATTGGGTGCAGGACAAAATTTTGGAGGTTGGTTGTAGCCGCTACAACACTTGGCAGCACACTGGTAGAACTCCAACTTCTCTGTTTTGGTTCATTGATAGCACAGGGCCTTGGTCTTTCGGGGAGTAATGAATTTTTGTGTGGGTTACTCTGACTTCCCCACTTACCCCATGGACATACATGGTTTACCTTTTTCCAACTCAATCAAACATAATCAAAAGTTCAGCTTGATCACAGCGTTTCGAATTCGGGAAGGGTAATTTAGCTCGCAAGTTCAAAGTATAAGGTTTCATCTCTGGTGTTTCTCCACTACCAGTAGGCCTGGACAGTACCCCAATAGATTCATGCAGGAACACATGCATTGCTTCACTACCAGCGAACCTGGTCAGTACCCCGATGGAGTTGCATGCTTCACCTCTCACCGCAGGAAGCCTTTCTCTTCTTTCGCCTTTGTATTTTTTCAAGAGGACTATGCATAGGCACTTATTTATTTTTGGGGTGGAAGAGGGATCTCTAGTTATTGAGAGCAGAAGAGGTTGTTCCTTCAGAGAAGCAAGTAAGACCTTTGAGATAGGTTTTCTCGTTTAGATTTTCCCCTTCTCTGTTTCTACTAGTTGGATGAGCTTGAACACACAGAGAAGAAGGCTGAGTGCAGGCATGGGGCTTCCCAGTGTGGATAGAGGTTCATGGTTGGACCAAAACTTCCCTTGTAGATGGCTCATATTTTTCGTCAAGACTTTATCAACCGAATTTTATAACCGAGCACAAAGAAGACAGACATAAGACTGGCCAAGTGCTACATTGTCACAAGTCTCTTCAAATCTCAGCCACATACTCTATTCAAAAGCCATAACATAGTAGTTGGCAGCACTTATTTCCATAAAAAAAAAAATAGTAAGGTATTAATAAAACCAAACAAACAAAAACAAAAATAGTAAGCAAAGCAAACAAAGTGAAAACAACAACAACCAAGCAAAGCAACCAAGTCAGCAAGCAAACAAACATGCAAACCAGAAAGCAAAGACAAGCGAAAAAGTAAACACTACTCCTACTACTACGTTAAATGATCGGGGTTATGTGAAATGAAATTTCTAGTCAAGCCACCATAGGCATACCCGACCTACAGTCACAAAGATACGAGCGATAAAACAGATAAAAAATAGTGTGCAATAGAAAATGAAAAAACTTGGAAAACTTGCACACGAGAGAGAAGGTCTTGCCTGTGGGCAGAAGAATGTGTCACAACCACCCAACACACACACTTACCTCTTCTGTGACTACTATTTTTCAAAAAACCAAGGAGGCCTCTTGCGAGTGTGTGTTGTTCTACACCAAGTTTCTTAGCGAATGTGAGGAAGGATTGAAGCTTGTTACCTACAATGCGACTCGCTAAGTAAGATTGTTCTAGCCATTCAGCGATTAGATCATAAAATTTGTGATTGTTTTTTTGAAAGATTCGCGATCTTTGAGAAGATGGATTTCTGATTCGAGAGAGGGGATCACGATGGGAATCTGATACAGATAGATAGTTCTGGTCATTCTCATCAGTCATGTCAAGATAGTGAGGGCCTTCCATATCCATCAATGCAGGCAGAGGTGCCTCACTTGCTTGACATAAATATAAGAATAAAGATCTTACACAGTGAAAATCATAGTGTGTGAAGCGACTATCATTGGATATAATTTTGGGAAAATTATAAACTACATGACAGCCACCGAAGGTAGAGGAAAATTCAAACTAGTCGATCGAGATGGCAGATTCCCAGTTTGACACGAACAAAGAAAATTTTTGAACAATCATGTAAATGCTCTGAATGAGGGAACCAAGTTCGTTGTCCGCTAGAAATGATACAACACCTACCTGCAACTGGTGAAGAAGTGCACAGGCATCATGGTAATCACAAAAATGAAGAAAGGATGCCATCACTATGAATGTGTGAAACCAATTGGGTGTGGTGGAATGAGAGTAACTTGATTCGTGTGATAGGTTGTGCACTCGTCATCACATAGGGAGATTGCTGGTGTGATGAGTGGGTAGATTTGACGTGAAAAATTTACAAAAGGACCAAGGAGCTGATTACAAGAGAGAACATCTGATAAGTATGATTCCATATAAAGATAGTCTTTGAGATGATCAACTTCATTGTCCCATGATTGAATGAGGGATGGACACTCCCAACCCAAATTAGATGTAAGAGAGGTGCATAAAGACGGACATGTAGTACCGGACTCGTCGAAAATATGAATTTTGAAATATCACACCCATAATAGTAAATATTCTTTACACGGGGATCCACGTCGAGTGCAACCATGTAGATATACATATTGTGCATGAGAAACGAGATCTGATTTGGTTTGGCGGGCTTACCAGAGTCATGAGGTCCTAACATAACCATCAACGGACGTTGAATTGCCTCGACTTGCTGGCATATCCCAGAACTTTCCAGAATTGAAAAATTGCATTTTGAGATGTGAACCAGATCATGCATGGCTTGAGGATGGTTGTTGTTACTGATTTCAAAACTGCTCTGAGGATGACAGCCATTTTTGTCACAGGCTTCAACAAAATTTTCAGCAAGCTGACTTGACGAGCTGTCTTCATGCAACACATAAGATGATGACGAGTGGGAAGAGTCCTATGTGTTGAGACTAGTTTCATCATGGACAACCTCATTACCGTGTGTCAATTGAGGAGACAACTCATGGGATGAAGAAGTAAGAGAACGTGGAATATCTTTGACGCATGTTGATGCATTGTGAATGATAAGACACATGGGCAGGTGGGGTGTAGAGGAAGCTTCGATATGGATGTCTGCTTCAACTGGTGTACATTCAAGATCTGAGTTAGAGTGTACATGAGATGAAAGTAGGTCATATGATGTGCTTGGGTGTTCATCAAGACATACGGAAGTGTGGGAGTGATAACAGCCCAATACTGGAGGTTGATCAAAAGAATTGAATGTGCATGATATTTCACGAAGATTCGGGATCGAGAACCGATCAAGAATGAAGGCTCAATGTTTTGAGAGGAATTGATTATGTCTTCATCGTCCTGCTACTTCATTTATATGATGATATTGCCTTGCACATGACTGCAACTTGATCCAGTAGCTCAAGGATCAAGAGAGTGCGCGCATCTAGCTTGTGAAGAAGATCTCTCAAGCGAGTCATGGTGCAAGGAGTCATGACTTGTAGATGATGGAGGATGGCAAAGATGCAGATTAGACTCAAGACTTGGGTTATGAACGATGATGTCCTCTTGCAAAATGGAGGGATGAGTTTTCACCATAGGCTTTCTAAACCATTCTGGAATTTCCTCCACTGGGGCGAGAGAAAGCCGAGTAGATGGGTTGGGAACATGCTGCACAGATTTCTCAACTTTGCAACCGCTGCGAGGGGGTACCCGCTGCACAGATTTCTTAGATTTACGGTTGCTGTGAGGGGGAACCCTCTTCAAGACATGAGGTGTCTCGTGATCTGCAAGAGTCGAGGAAGAAGGAAAATTAGGAGGTTCACTATTTCAGGAGACATGAACCAAGCATTTCAACTCTTGGCTCATGAAGTCAAGGTCCACAAACCGTTCAGGAATTTTGTGACATAGGTGAAGGAAGCGGGTAGCAAAGTCCTCAATTGATTCACTAGGATTCATTCTTAAGTGAGAGATTCTTTCATAGACATCTTTGTGGTCACACTCATCGAAGGCTTAATGGAGCTCCTTGAGGAAAGCGAGAAGGGAATGGACGGAAGCAGGTGGCAGGGTATGACACCACTGATTAGCACGAACTCCAAGGGTGAGGAAGAAGAGTACGCAAACAATCTCATCACTATTGACTTCTTGAGATTCACAGAAATGAATAAAATCAGAAATGTGTTCAGTTATGGACATTTTTTCCTCACTGTCAAACTTTAACAAGGACAAGTGATCGAGAAGCTCGTTGAGGATTGATAACTGATTAAGGGAGAAATGATAGAAACACCCTGGGAGCACGAATTGTGTATTATTCATTGGGTAAGAGATTCAACCTAGATGTACGGGCTCATCTTGTCATCTGGCCCTCCTTCTAGCACCAAAATGTTGATGGTGTTGGACCCGCCAACATCAGGGGATCACCCTAGTATGCAGTCCCAACTAGACCTCACATCATTTGGTGTGGGAGTCCCATCCGATACGATGGCTTGGTTTCTATTATCTTAAATATTTGCCTTAACTCTTGCTTGTCAGCACAAGAGAGTGATCTGCTTTGTCTTGTGAGAAGTGAGGTTCGCGTGTTTAGTGATTGTAAGTGTCTATTGTGTCAATGGTTCTTTCACCATAGAGGGAGAGGGTGGGAGTGAATCCCAAGTCAGTTGGGAGGAAGATCCAACTCTTCTAGGAAAACACAATAGCACAGGACATGCACAGCTTCTGAAGGAGCAGTCCACACGGATGCAACAGTCACAACACATAAGGGAAGATAACACGTACAACACTCAGCGGATGAGTCCGCACAAGTGCAACGATTGTTACAGCAAGTTTTATGTGAAAGGTTTGTCTGATGTCTGGGGAGACAGCCACCATGGGCAAGATAGTGTTAACAACATATAAAACATATTTTCAGGTAAAGAAACATGCATTACAAGTGTTCAAGATTAGTCTTACAACAATTACAATACATGTTTGAAAACGTGTTGTCCTGTTAGCAGGCTTCTGAATTAAGCGAAAGTTCCAAGACACATCGTTACACCATACATCACTAACCCCATGCGCTGGGTGTTGGAGCCACTACTTACTCCTTAAAGAAAAGATTACAGACTCTCTTGGCTATGTGGGAGGAGTTGAGGTGAAAAATCCCTTGCATGTACAAATGAGGGGGTATTTATAGCCAAGGGTGAAACTGACCCCTTGTGGTTGTTCGACTACCCTCATGACTGTTTGACTTCCATGAATTTTTGAATTTACATGACTCTTCATACAACATGTGGGTCTCTTGCACTTCCACGTTACATTACATTGATTGACAGTATGGCCCATAGTAGAGACGTGGGAGACATGACTCAAGACATGACTCGACATGACAGTGTTGGTACATTCGTGCTACTGTTGGTGTGCATGTCAAGTTGCAGTGCTTCTAGGTGATGGAAGTCCTCATGGTGTGTCATAGCTTCACCTCTGCATGGCAAAGTGTGCAGAGTCTTAGATGGTCGTTGGCTCACTTGATTTTTCTTTCACACATTGCTCTTTGCTTGTATGTTGAAAGGCTTGACAAGTTCGTCTGCTCACAAAAGGTGAATGTTCGTTCATCCGTTCGTTTGTGAACACATCTTGCATGTTTGCTTGTTCGTCCATCCGCGAACACATCTTTGCATGGTCATCCATTCGTGAACACATCTCTTCACATCCATTATTTGTTCGTCCGTTGGTCAACTTGTCCTTCTGCACATGCTCCCTTCGTTAATCCCATTCATCGTCGCAGCATGTTTGTTTGTGTACCTGTACCTGCATTCACTCATGACGAGATGACATCAAATCCAAAAACCTCCTAGTCCACCATGATGCATGATCATTTCAGATGTAGGTGACTAGGAGAGGTGACAAGGTTACCAGGTAGGATGGAGGCTTCGGGCATTGCTGATGAAAATTGCGCAAGAGTCACTGGGTGATGAAGACGGGAAATCCGGATCGACAGTGACTGTCCACGAGGTTTGGCTCTGTTGGAATACAAAACTGTGCAATTTTTGGGAGGAACTATCTGAGCTGCGGGAAGGCTGGGCAGGAAAAATCTGGGAATTTTCCTGAACGAGCTGGCAAAACTGCGCAATGTTTTGGAGGAACAAGTCTGGCAAACAAAATCTGCAAAAAAATTTAGAGGAACAAGCAGAGGGAGCCTGGCAGCTAGAACTGCAGTCACAAAGATATGAGAGATTAAAACATATAAAAAATAGTGCGCAATAGAAAATGAAAAAACTTGCACATGAGAGAGAAGGTCTCGCTTGTGGGCAGAAGAATGTGTCACAACTACCGAACACACGTGCTTACCTCTTCTTTGACTACCATTTTTCAACAAACCTCGAAGGCCTCTTGCGAGTGTGTGTTATTCTACACCAAGTTTCTTAGCGAATAAGAAGAAGGGTTGAAGCTTGTTACCTACAACGTGACTCGCTAAGTAAGATTGTTCCAGCCATTCACCGATTAGATCATAAAATTTGTGATGGTTATTTTGAAAGATTCGTGATCTTTGAGAAGATGGATTTCTGATTCGAGAGAGGGGATCACGATGGGAATCTGATACAGATAGATAGATCTGGTCATTCTCATCAGTCATGTCAAGACAGTGAGGGCCTTCCATAGCCATCAGCGTAGGCCGAGGTGCCTCACTTGCTTGACATAAATCTAAGAATAAAGATGTTACACAGTGAAAATCATAGTGTGCGAAGTGACTGTCATTGGATGTAATGTTGGGAAAATGATAAACTGCATGATAACCACCCAAGGTAGAGGAAAAATCAAACTAGTCAATCGAGATGGAAGATTCCCATTTTGACACGAACAAGAAAAATTTTTATCATGCGAATGCTCTGAATGAGGGAACCAAGTTTGTTGTCCTCTAGACATGATAGAACACCCACGTGCAACTAGTGAAGAAGTGCGCAGGCATCATGGTAATCACAGAAATGTAGAAAGGACGCCAGCACTGTGAATGTGTGAAACCAGTTGGGTGTGGTGGAATGAGAGTAGCTTGATTCATGCGATAGGTTGTGTGCTCATCATCACATAGGGAGATTGTTGGTGTGATGCTTTTGTGCATGATTTTCACACATGGTTTTGGATGCGATGTTTTTCGGTCCATGGTTTTGGACGCGATGGTTTTTCAGTCCATGGCATTGGATGCTTTGGCATGTATAAATATGTATTGTAACATTGAAAGGAAAATAATGAAAAATCAAGCTAGTAGTCCCAGTTTTGGGATCCAAGGGAAGATCTATGTGTATATGTGTTTTATGTGTTATGCTCTCGCATTGTTTATTTTATATGTTTTAGAATTCGTATGCAGGTAATTTCTGTATGGGGTTAAAACCTACATTTGGTATCAGAGGAGTTTTGGCTTATAGGGGATGCCTTTGTTGCTGAGGAGTTTCACTCTGGCCTGTTGTAGACCATGTTCAGTGGGAGATCTACGAGATCTATTCTAGTGGTGAAAGAAGATGGAGAGCAGTGGAAAGATAGAGATCGAGAAATTTAATGGTCAGAATTTTGAGTTGTGGAAACTCAATATGGAGGATCTGTTGGTGGATAAAGATTAGTCGATCACGGTAGATCCGGCTACTAAACCAACAGGAGTGTCTGATGAAGAATGGAAGAAGTTGGATCAAAAGGAAAAGAGCACAATACGATTGTGTGTCTTAGATTCAGTATTGTTGAATGTGTCAAGGGAAGCTATGGCGAAGGCTTTGTGGGACAAGTTAGGGACTTTGTACCAATCTAAGTCTCTGGTGAATAAAATGTTCCTGCGGAAAAAGTTGTATAACCTGAGGATAAAAGATGGAGACTCGATGACAGAGCATATGAACGCATTTAATACCGTGGTAAGTCAGTTAGCATCTGTTGATATAAAAATTTCAAATGAAGATAAGTGCATCATTTTGTTGTGTTCTCTACCAGATTCGTGGGATAGTCTGGTTATTGCAATAGGTAGCAATGCAACTACCTTGTAGTTTGATGAAATAGTCTCATCCTTGCTGACGAAGGAGATGAGAGGAAAAAATATGGAGAGCCAAAATGGTGATGTCGTGTCTGTACGAGGATGGTCCCAGAACAGAAATGAAAATAAGTCATTGAGTGGGAGATCTAAATCTAGAGGGAGATCTAAATCTCCAGGAAAACCTGTAAAGGTGGTGTGCTGGAAATGCGGAAAGGAAGGGCACTACAAAAGGGACTGTCAATCTAAAGCTCCTGATAAAGGAAATGGATTTGATGATGCTCCTTCTGCAGAGGCGAAAACCACCTCAAATGAAGGTGGGGATGTGTACTTGGCTTCTTCAAGTACACATGTAGATCATGAGGCATGGTTGATTGACTCAGTTGCATCCTTTCACTTCACTCCCCATAGAGAGTGGTTCTACGAGTATGAGAAATACGATGGTGGTGATGTCTTCTTAGGGGATGATAGGAAGGCTAGAACCATTGGCCGCGGAAAAGTAAAGTTGAAGTTGCAAGGTGGAAGGGTAAGAACACTTCCGGGTGTTCTGCATATTCCTGCATTGGCCAGAAATTTGATTTTTGTAAGCAAGTTGGATGATGCAGGTGTAAAAACAGTGTTCGAGAAGGATACCTACAAGATGGTTCGAAGAGCACTGGTATTGATGCGGGGAGTTTGGATTGGAACTCTGTACAAGCTGCAAGGTAGCACAGTTGTTGATGGGTGCAACAGTTCTGTGGTTCCTAAAAATGGAGTAGAAAATCTAGTGGTCTCTGGAGAGAAGACCATGTTGTGGCATCGAAGGCTTGGACATATTGGAGAGAAAGGCCTTTAAATATTTCATGGTAAAGGTATGGTAGAAGGTATGAGTAATAGCTCTCTGGATTTTGATTTCTATGAAAATTGTGTATATGGGAAGCAGAATTGGGTGAGTTTCCCCTCCGGTGGTAAGAGGGTGAAACATATATTAGAGCTTGTGCATAGTGATGTGTTTGGACCTGTGAAGGTTCCATTACTGGGTAAGTCTATGTACTATGTATCATTTATAGATGACTTCTCAAGGAATACATGGATATATTTCCTTAAGAAGAAATCTGAAGTCTTTGACAGGTTTAAATAATTCAAGGCTCTTGTGGAAAACCAGATAGAGAAGAAGATAAAGGTGTTGAGGACAGATAACGGTGGAGAGTTTTGCAGTAAGGAATTTGAATAATTATGTAAGAAGTGTGGTATAGCATGGTAGAAGACTACTCCATATACACCTCAGAAAAATGGAGTTGCAGAAAGAATGAACAAGACGTTGATGGAAAGGGCAAGAAGCATGCTCAGTGGTGTCGGGTAAGGACAAGAATTTTGGGCAGAGGTGGTGGAGATAGCATGTTACCTGGTCAACAGATCACCTTCATTAGCGTTGGAGGATAAAACTCCACAAGAGGTATGGACTGGTAAGAAACCCTCTCTTTCACATCTGAGGGTATTTGGATGTGATGCATATGCACATGTTCCAAAGGAGAAACGAACCAATTTGGATAGTAAATCTGAAAAGTGCATCTTTATTGGGTATAAGGATGGTTTAAAAGGTTATAAGCTTTGGAACCCAGTAACAAGGAAGGTTGTGTATAGCCGAGATGTGGTGTTCAGAAAGGTGAAATATGTTATTAAACATGCAGTCCAACCAAAGGAACCTGAGAATATAGAGTTTGAGCTAAAGGAGGAAGAATTAGACTCTATAGCAGAGGAGGAATCAAAAGATGAAGAGCCACAAACTCCAGCTGTCAGAAGATCAGTTCAAGAAAGAAGGCAGCCAAAAAGGTATATTCCATCTGCTTTCTATTCAAATTTTACTTTGTCTGTTACTGATGATGATCTCGGAACTGTGAAGGAAGCAGTGGATTCAAAGGATGGAAAACTCTGGAAAGAGGCCATGGTTGATGAAATGGCATCTTTGCACAAAAATGAGGCTTGGGATCTAGTGGAGTTGCCGGCTGGAAGGAAACCCATTTGCAGCAAATGGGTGTTCAAAAAGAATACAAATGCAAAAGGAAAAGTGGAGAAATACAAATATTGGTTGGTAGCAAAAGGTTATTCCCAGGTGCTGGGAATTGATTTTGGTGATATTTTTTCTCCTATTTCCAAGGTAACTTATATTAGATTACTTTTATCTATTGTTGCTGCTTTTGATTTTGAGGTAGAACAGATGGATGTGAAGACAACATTTCTTTATGGGGATCTGGAAGAGGAGATCTAGATGAAGCAACCTGAAGGCTTTGCAGTGAAGGGTAAGAAAGAACTGGTATGCAAGTTAAAGAAGTCTCTGTATGGGTTAAAACAGACACCAAGGATGTGGTATCAGAAATTTGATACATTTATACGGGGACTTGGCTTCACCAGAAGCAAAGCAGATCACTGTGTGTATTTTAAATTAATTGGCGACCGTGTTATTTATCTGGTCTTGTATGTGGATGATATGATGTTGGTTGGAAATGACAAAGAAATTATCCAAGATTTGAAGACCCATTTATCCTCAAAATTCAAGATGAAAGATCTTGGTGTTGCAAACTATATTTTAGGCATGGAAATTAAAAGAGATCGAACAAAGAGGAAGCTCTAGTTAAACCAAAGGAAGTATGTCGAGACAATATTGCAAAGGTTTAGTATGCAGGATAGTAAACCGGTGAAGGTTCCTATTCCTATAGGTGTGAGGCTATCTGCTGAACAGTGTCCCAAGACACAAGAAGAGGAAGAGGACATGTCTCGTGTTCCATATGCAAGTGCAATCGGTAGCCTGATGTATGCAATGGTCTATACTAGACCAGACATTGCACATGAATTGGGAGTATTGAGCAGGTTTATGTCAAAACCAGGGAAGGAGCATTGGACAACAACTGTGAAGTGGGTTTTCAGGTATTTTCATGGCACTAGTGATTATGGTTTGTGCTACCAAGGAAGTGTTATGAAACCAGCTCACAAAAAGCTATAAAAGACAGTTGAATGCCTTAGAATTCAGCCTCTTCGAGGGGGCAACCTCCTTTACATTACACAAATGAATAATTCTTGGATGATTCAAAAGACAAAACCTTCTTTCTATATATAGGAGTCTAAGGGGTCACAATTTAACCAAGCCGACCTAACAATAATAATATAAAGGCATAAAAATAACAATAGAGAGACTCTATGGGGCACAGTAATAACAATATGGGGACAATAGGGGCACAACAATATTAATAAGGGATACAACTACAATATTAATGGGGGCATCACTAGTATTATAGGGACCTAACATGCCCCTCTCCTTCAAAAATGTGTTGTCCTCAATGCTTGAGTAGTTCTAGATGCTTCTGTATAAAATTCTCATCCTCCCATGTGGAATCTTCAGTGATAAGTTCTTCCACTTGATGAGATACTCTGAAATGGATCGATTTCGTAGTTGTCGAGTTCTTTTTTCTATGACTGCTTTTGGTTCCAATATAATTTTTCCTTCCTCGTCAAGTTCTGGCAATATTTTTTGAACTGGGAGCTTGTCGTCTATAACCTTCTTTAAACATGAAACATGGAAAACTGGGTGCACTCGAGAAGCTGAAGGAAGATCCAATTTGTATGCCAAAGTACCAATCTTTTGCAACACCTTGTACGGACCATAATACTTTGGTGACAATTTGTTATCCTTCTTAGCTTGCTTGAGGGACATTTGTTTATATGGTTGTAGCCGTAGGAATACCCAATCACCTACATCAAAACTTCTTTCACTGCGATGTTGATCTGCCTGTTCTTTCATTCTATTCTGCGCCAACACGAGGTTATCCTTTAAGAGTTGGAAAACTTGTTGTTGATGATCGATGTGATGTTCCACTGCTTGAACCTTAGAATTTTCTCTTAAATATGATGTGATGGATGGTGGCTGATGTCCATAAAGTGCCATAAATGGGGTCATTTTTGTTGCAATATGGAAGGAAGTGTTATACCACCATTCAGCCAGAGGCAACCATTTGACCCATTGTGTCTATTTATCATATACAAAGCAACGAAGAAATCCTTCCAAACATTTGTTTACTATCTCATTTTTCCCATCAGATTGTGGATGATAAGATGAGCTATTAGATAACCAAGTACCAAGACAAGCAAATAATTCTGTCCAAAAATTTCCTGTAAAAATTGGATCTTTGTCACTTACAATAATCTTTGGGTTTCCATGTAGATTTTGAATTGTTTCCATAAATTTCGTAGAAATTGTATTGGCTTTAAATGGATGTGATAATGCACAAAAGTGTGCATACTTGGTAAGTTTGTCAACTACCGCCATGATGACACTCTTTCCCTCAGACTTGGGTAAACCTGTGATAAAATCCATTGAAACCTCCTCCCAACATTGGTTTGGAATGGATAAAGGTTGTAATAGATCTGGTGTCTTAATTGTTTCAGCTTTATTTTGTTGGCATACCAAACATTCCGCCACAAACTTTTGAATATCCGATTTAAGGCCATCCCAAAAAAATTCCTTCTTAACCTGTGGTAAGTTTTTAAAAATCCTGAGTGCCCTCCTAAGGGAGAAGCGTGCAATTCCAGAAGAATATTTTGTTTGAGTTGGGAATTCTTATAGAGGTATAAGCAATCTTTGTACCATAACAAATCATTTTCCAGCTAAATGTATTAGATGTACTGGAATCTTGTTGTAACTTTTGAATAAGTTCCCAAACTTCTTCGTCATTATTCCATTCCTCCCTTGCTTCATTTATCCAATCTAGTTGGATAATAGAAATGGCGCACAACAATGCTTCCACATCCTCATCCTTTCTTGAGAGTGCATCTGCCACAACATTTTGCTTCCCTTTTTTGTATATGATTTCAAAGTCATAACCCAACATCTTTGTGACCCATTTTTGTTGTTCTTCAGAGGATAATCTTTGTTCTAAAAAGTATTTAAGGCTATCATGATCCATTTTTACCTTGAAGTGTCTTCCCATTAGGTAGGGTCGTCATTTCTTAAGTGCATGTAGTATTGCCAACATTTCCTTCTCATAAATAGCCTTGTGTAAATACTTTCCCTTGATTGGACAACTTTCGAAAGCAATGCGTCTTTCATATTGCATTAAAACAGCACCAATTCCATTTTTGGAAGCATCACATTCCACAATAAAGGTTTTTGTGAAGTCTGGTGTAGCTAAGACCGATGCTTGGCACATTGCCTCTTTAAGATATTCAAAGGCCTTTGTTGCTTCTGGAGCCCATGAAAATGCATCTTTCTTCAACAATGTCGTTAGAGGTGCTGCTATTTTCCCATAATTCTTAACAAACTTGCGATAATACCCTGTCAACCCAAGAAATCCTCGCAAATGCTTTATGGATGTGGGGATTTCGCATTCGTTAATGGCTTTATTTTTTCTAGGGTCTACCTTAACTCCTTCATGAGATACAATATGACCCAGATATTCCACCTCTTGTACTCCAAAGAAACATTTGGATCTTTTTGCATATAATTGTTTCTCCTGCAATAGTTGTAACACCCTATCAACGTGTTCAACATGATCCTTCCAAGACTTGTTGTAGATTAGTATATCATCAAAAAATACTAACACAAATTTTCTAAGGAAGGGTTTGAAAATGGAATTCATCAAACCTTGAAATGTAGAAAGTGCATTGGTAAGGCCAAAAGGCATGACCAAAAACTCATAATGGCCCTCATGAGTTCTAAATGTTGTTTTCGAAATGTCTTGAGTCTTCATTCTGATTTGATGATATCCTGAACGGAAATCTAACTTGGTGAACTAAATTGATACATGCAATTCATCCAATAATTCATCAATGATAGGAATGGGAAACTTATCTTTAATAGTGAGCTTGTTGAGCTCTCTATAATCTGGACACATGCACCATGATCCATCCTTCTTGTGCACCAATGCTACTGGAGCGGAGAAAGAACTTTGGCTAGGTTGAATTATACCAACCTCAAGCATTTCTGCAACCATACATTCAATTTCATTATTTTGGGAATAGGGATATTTGTACGGCCTGATGTTTGGAGGAACACTTCCTGGAATCAAATGAATAGCATGATCATGATCACGAATAGGTGGGAGACCTTTGGGAGTCTCAAATACCTTGGAATGATTGTCCAAGACTTTTTGGAGATCTGGAGAAATAGATGATTTCGATGTGGAAACATCTAGTGAACATAATTGTGCAATTACACCTCATTGTTCCTTTTTTAGAAGCTTTGTCATACTGTTAGAGCTTATTATCTTTCCTGGTTTCCCTGCAATACCCATTAATTCAACTTCCTTTCATTTTGCATAAAATTTCATGAAAAGTTCTTGAAAGTTAAACACTATTGTACCCAAGGATTGTAGCCATTGCACTTCTAGTACAACATCAGCACCTCCCATTGGAATGGAAAGCATTGGGTTTTTCAATACATATTCTCCCATGGATAGCTTGATATTATGGCACTTTCCAGAGCAATTTATTGTTCCTCCATTTGCAACCATCACTTGACACTCTGGTGCTAGATATAGGAAGAAATTCAATTCTTTTGCTATCTTACAATGAATAAAATTGTGGGTACTTCCTGAATCAATCAACACTATTACCTTTTTCTTCTTGATTTGTCCTTCTATCTTGATGGTTTGATGAGTGGTAATTCCAACCAATGCATTACAAGATATGGTCGAATTCATTTCTTCTTTATCTAGGCTTTGTTCCTCGAGTATATCCTCTTCTTTTGACCTTTCATGCTCATTTTCTTCTTCCTCTTCACAATCTATGTAGAATAATTTCTTCTCAGCACACTTATGACCTTTAGTGTATTTGCTATCACAACTGTAACAAAGCCCTTTTTCTCTTTTTTCTTCCAATTTTTTTGGTTTCAACCTTATAGGTTGTGGAAGGCTAGGGGCAACAACACTTCCATCTTTATAGTTGTGAGTGGTATACTTCCTGGTTGCCATAATTTTGCTTTCCATTTTTCTTGCTAACCTGAATGCCTTCTCTAATGAATCAGGTTCCCAAAGGTGAACATCGTGTTGGATATTATCCTTTAAAGTCCCTATGAATAGATCAATCCTATGCTCCTCTGGAATATTTTTTACCCTTATGTTCAATTTTTGGAACTCCTCAATGTGCTCCATTATTGAACCCTTTTGTTTGAGACTTATCAATTGGCTAAAAAAAGTGTTGCTTTTTGTATCCTCATAATGTGCTGTCAATTCTTTCGTAAAAATTGCCCAAGTGATAATTTGTTTACGAGAAAAAAGCCATTGATACCATAAAAACTGATTTGGTTCCAAATATAAAGTTGCAATACGTACCTTTTGTGTGTTTTGCGCATTATTGAGATCGAAAAATTGCTCCATATGTAATATCTACATTGCGGGATCCTTGCCATCAAACTTCCTCATATTGATTTTTGGAATATGGTGGGTCTTCGATCCAACATTAGAGTCTATGGAATCATAATTAACATTTCTTTTGTTCTCATCATGAGTTTCCTTTACTACCCTTTCACCATTAGTGACCATTTCTTGTAGCAACTTATTCAATTTTATCTTAAATTCTTCCATCTTATCATCCATGCCATCCATTTTAGCATCCATGCCATTCATCTTAGCTTCCATGCCTTTCTTTAAACCATCCATCTTAGCTTCTACACGTTTTTGTGCAAGTGACACTTGTTGCACTTGGCCTCGTAATTTTGATATATCATGTTGCATTTCTTCCTCTTCTTCATGAGTCATGCTAGAGATTTCAGGTTACTTACTAGGTGTTTGCATTTTCTTTCCTTGGGGAATCAATTACTGATAAGAATGCTTTACTATGCCCTTTGAATTCCTTCAAACTAATTTTTAAAACCAAGCTTATGCAAAAATTTAAAAAAAACTACACACATTTTTTCACTTTGTAGGAGCTTGATATTGAATCTGATGTATCTCTGTAATTTCGGATCATCCAGTTCTTAAATTGTGATTTGTAGTAGCCCTCTATGTCCTCTTTCCAATGCCTCCTGTCTGATCCAAATTGGATTCTCCAAGGAAAAGTTATGCACAATCTCCCAAGATGACCTGATTATAGACCTTTCCAGAAGAGCGAACTTGTATGAAGTGCCATGTGTCATTGTTTTGACCTTTGGCTCTGAAAAATATATACAAGAAACTATATTCCGTCCTCCTTCTATACCTTCTTACAAAATTTCAATCCGATTCTCAGAGAGAAAGTTATGACGATTTTCCCCAGGTCACCTGTTTGGAATGTAATTCAAGAGTCTGCAAAAAGACCAACTTCCTCAGATCATATCTCCGCAAATATATAGCGAAATGCTCTGAAATTCGGACCAAAGGTTCAATGCGATTTTTTCGCAAATGGGTTTTTTTTCTCTTCTGAAACATCAAAGAAAAAAAAAGTTATAGCGAAAATTCCACGATGACCTATTTGGAGCAACGAAACCCTAGAATCCAAAGCTCTGATACCAAATGTTATGAAACCAGCTCACAAAGATAGAAAAGATAGTTGAATTCCTTAGAATTCGGCCTCTTCGAGGGGGAAACCTCCTTTACATTACACAAATGAATAATTCTTGGATGATTCAAATGACAAAACCTTCTTTCTATATATAGGAGTCTAAGGGGTCACAATATAACCAAGCCGACCTAACAATAATAATATAAAGGCACAAAAATAACAATAGAGAGATTCTATGGGGCATAGTAATAACAATATGGGGACAATAGGGGCACAACAATATTAAAAGGGATACAACTACAATATTAATGGGGGCATCACTGGTATTATAGGGACCTAACATGAAGACCAGGATTGGACAGAGTGTTGGATATTCATGGCTTTGTTGATGCAGATTGGGCTGGAGATCTGGATCATAGAAGATCTACAAGTGCGTATGTGTTTAACCTATTTGGAGGTACAGTCAATTAGATGAGTAAGAAACAATTTGTAGTGCCACTATCAACTACAAAGGCAGAATACATGGCAGCCACTCATGCAAACAAGGAATCAGTTTGGTTGCAAAGATTGTGTTCAAGTATGGGGTTAGTATAGGAAGCTTTAAGGATAGACTGTGACAGTGAAAGTGAAATTTTCTTGGCAAAGAACCCTACATATCATTCAAAGACAAAGCACATTGATGTTCAGTATCACTTTGTGAGGGATATGATAGAAGACAAAAAGGTGTTGTTGTTAAAGGTGGACACTTTGAAGAATATTGCAGATGAATTGACAAAATCTGTGAGCTCTGAGAAGTTCTCTTGGTGTAGAGAAATAATGGGCATTGCAGGGATGGATAAATGACTAAGCTCTCTTGTGCCCCCTATGGAAAGAAAACAACAAGTGGGATAATTTTGGGTTGTGTTATATTCTTTCCATGACTAGCCCACGTAGTTAACCGGGGGTTAGAGGGGGGGAGGTCACAGGGGGTTCGAGGGGTACCCGTAACCCCACTCTATGGGGTCCGGAGCAACACCCCGAAAAATTTTAGTTTTGGACCCTATGTTAGGTTGGCAGACCCACCTATGGTTTGTGCATGCTTTTTGCACATAGTTTTGGACGCGATGGTTTTCAGTCAATGGTTTTGGACGCGATGGTTTTTTGGCCCATGGTATTGGATGCTTCGGCATGTATAAATATGTATTGTAACATTGAAAGGAAAATAATGAAAAATCAAGTTAGTAGTCCCGATTTTGGGATCCAGGGGAAAATCTCTGTGTATATGTGTTTTATGTGTTATGCTCTCACATTGTTTATTTTATGTGTTTTAGAATTTGTATGTAGGTAATTTATGTACGGGGTTAAAACCTACAAAAAAATTGCAAAAATACTAAGGAGTTGATTATGATAGAGAACATCTGATAAGTATGATTCAAAATAAATATAACCTTTGAGATGATCAACTTCATTTTCCCATGATTGAATGAGGGATAGACACTCCCAACCCGAATTAGATGTAAGAGAGGTGCATGAAGACGGACATGTTGTACCGGACTTGTGGATTCGATCATTAGCGAAAATCTGAATTTCGAAATATCACACCCATAATAGTAAATATTCTTTACACAGGGATCCACGTTGAGTGCAACCATGTAGATATAAGGATTGTGCATGAGAATCGAGATTTGATTTGGTTTGGCAGGCTTACCAGAGTCACAAGGTCCTAACATAACCATCAACGGACATTGAAGTGCCTCGACTCCCTGGCATGTCCCAGAACTTTCCAGAATTGAAAAATTGCATTTTGAGATGTGAACCAGATCATGCATGGCTTGAGGATGGCTGTTGTTACTGATTTCAAAAATTCTCTGAGGATGACAACCATTTTTGTCACAGGCTTCAACAAAATTTTCAGCAAGCTGACTTGACGAGCTTTCTTCATGCAACACACAAGATGATGACGAGTGGGAAGAGTCATGTGTGTTGAGACTAGTTTCATCGTGGACAACCTCATTACCATGTGTCAATTGAGAAGACAACTCATGGGATGAAGAAGCAAGAGAATTTGGAATATCTCTTACGCATGTTGATGCACTGTGAATGATAGGACACACGAGTAGGTGGGATGCAGAGGAAGCTTCAATATGGATGTCTGCTTCAACTGGTGTGCATTCAAGATCTGAGTTAGAGTGTACATGAGATGAAAGTAGATCATATGATGTGCTTGGGTGTTCATCACAACATACGGAAGCATGGGAGTGATGACAGCCCAAGACTGGAGGTTGATCGAAAGAATTGAATGTGTATGATGTTTCACCAAGATTCGCGGATCGAGAATCGATCAAGAATGGAGGCTCAATGTTTTGAGAGGAATTGATTATGTCTTCATCGTCATGCTCCTTCGTTTATATGATGAGATTGCCTTGCATATGACTGAAACTTGAGCCAGCAGCTCGAGGATCAAGAGAGTGCGCACATCTAGCTTGTGAAGAAGATCACTCAAGCGAGTTATGGTGCAAGGAGTCATGACTTGTAGATGATGGAGGATAGTAGAGATGCATATTAAACTCAAGACTTGGGTTATGAACGGTGATGTCCTCTTGCGAAATGGATGGATGAGTTTTCTCCATAGGCTTTCTGAACCATTCTGAAATTTCCTCCATTGGGGTGGGAGAAAGCCGAGTAGATGGGTTGGGAAAATGTTGCTCAGATTTCTCAGCTTTGCAACCGCTTCGAGGGTGTACCTGCTACGTAGATTTCTTAGATTTGAATTGCTGCGAGGGGGAACCCTCTTCGAGACATGAGGTGCTTTGTGATCTGTAAGAGTCGAGGAAGAAGGAAAATTAGGAGGTTCACCGTTTCAGGAGACATGAACCAAGCGTTTCAACTCTTGGCACATGAATTCAAGGTCCACAAACCGTTCAGGAATTTTTGACCTAGGTGAAGGAAGCAGGTAGAAAAGTCCTCAATTGATTCACCAGGATTCATTCTTAAGTGAGATATTCTTTCATAGACATCTTTGTGGTCACACTCATCGAAGGCTTGCTGGGGCTCCTTGAGGAAAGTGAGAAGGGAATGGACGGAAGCAGGTGGCAGGTTATGACACCACCGATTAGCATGAACTCCAAGGGTGAGGAAGAAGAGTACGCAAACAAGCTCATCACTGTTGACTTCATGAGATTCACATAAATGAATAAAATCAAAAATGTGCTCGGTTATGGACATTTTGTCCTCATTGTCAAACTTTAACAAGGACAAGTGATCTAGAAGCTCATTGAGGATTGATAACTGATTAAGGGAGAAATTATAGGAACACCCTGGGAGCGCGAATTGTGTATTATCCATTGGATAAGAGATTCAACCCAAATGTACGGGCTCAGCTTTTCATCTGGACCTCCTTCTAGCACCAAAATGTTGATGGTGTTGGACCCACCAACATCAGGGGATCACCCGAGTGTGCAGTCCCAACTAGACCTCACATTGTTTGGTGTGGGAGTCCCATCCGGTATGATGGCTTGGTTTCCATTATCTTAAATATTTTCCTCAACTCTTGCTTGTCAGTACATGAGAGTGATCTGCTTTGTCTTGCGAGAAGTGAGGTTTGTGTGTCTTATGATTGTAAGTGTCTCTTGTGTCAATGGTTATTTCACCGTAGAGGGAGAGGGTGGGAGTGAGTCCCAAGTCGGTTGGGAGGAAGATCCAACTCTTCTAGGAAAACACAACACAACAAGACATGCACAGCTTCCGAAGGAGTAGTCCACACGGATGCGGCGGTCACAACACACAAGGGAAGATAACACGTATAACACTTAGTGGATGAGTCTGCACGAGTGGAACGATTGTTACATCAATTTTTATGTGAAAGGTATGTCTGATGTCTGGGTAGATATCCGCCATGAGCGAGATAGCATATAAAACACATTTTCATTAACAGATTATGCATTACAACAAGTGAAATAAGTTCAAGTGTTCAACACAGGTTAAAGAAACATGCATTACAAGTGCTCAAGATTAGTCTTACAACAATTACAATACATGTGTGAAAACGTGTTGTCCTATTACTAGGCTTCTAAATTAAGCGAAAGTTCCAAGACACATCGTTACACCATACATCACTAACCCATGCGCGGGGCATTGGAGCCACTACTTACTCCTCAAAGAAAATATTACAGACTCTCTTGTCTATGTGGGAGGAGCTGAGGTGAATATTCCTTTGCATGTACACATGAGGGGGTATTTATAGACAAGGGTGAAACTGACCCCTTGTGGTTGTTTGACTACCCTCATGACTGTTTGACTTCCATGAATTTTCGACTTTACATGACTCTTCATACAACAAGTGGGTCTCTTGGTCTTCTGCTTTACATTACATTGATTGACAGTGTGGCCCAGAGTATAGATGTGGACGACATGACTCGACATGATAGTGTTGGTACATTCGTGCTACTGCTAGTGTGCATGACAAGCTGCAGTGCTTCTGGGTGATGGATGTCCTCATGGTGTGTCATAGTTTCACCTCTGCATGGCAAAGTGTGCGGCGCCTTAGATGGTCATTGGTTCACTTGATTTTTCTTTCACACATTGCTCTTTTCTTGTATGTTGAAAGTCTTGACAGGTTCATCTACTCGCGAAAGGTGAATGTTCGTTCATTCGTTCATCTGTGAACACATCTTGCATGTTTTCTTGTTCGTTCGTCCACGAACACATATTTGCATGATCATCCATTCACGAGCACATCTCTTCGCATGCATTATTTATTCATCCATTGGTGAACTTGTCCTTCTACATGTGCTCCCTTCGTTCATCCCATTCGTCATTACACCATGTTTGTTTGTGTACCTGTACCTGCATTCACTCATGACGAGATGACATCAAATCCTAAAACCTCCTAGTCTACCATGATGCATGATCATTCCAGAAGCAGGTGACTAGGAGAGGTGACAAGGTTACGAGGCAGAATGGAGGCTTCAGGCATTGCTAATGAAAACTGCGCAAGAGTCACTGGGTGATGAAGACGGGCAATCCAAATCGACAATGACTGTCCACAAGGTTTGGCTCAGCTAGAGTACCAAAGTGCACAATTTTTGGGAGGAACTGTCCGGGATACAGGAAGGCTAGGCAGGCAAAATATGGGCATTTTCTTGAATGAGCTGGCAGCGGGAGCTTGGTAGCAAAAATTGTGCAATGTTTTGGAGGAACAGGTCGGGCTACAGGAAGGCTTGGCAGACAAAATTTGCAAAAAAATTTGGAGGAATGAGCAGAGGGAGCCTAGCATCTAGAACTACACAATTCCTGGAGGGAACTAGCTATTGGCTGCTAGGTCACCGGCAGCAAAAACTACGCAATTCCTGGAGGGAACTGGCAGTCAGTTGTTGGAGCTAGGCAACAAAAACTACACAATTCCCGGAGGGAAATAGAATTCTGCTGCTGGGAGCTGCTAGCGAGAAAAATTGCGCTGATGCTAGGAGTTCGGCCTGCTGATCACCTCTGCACAATTTCTGAGTTGAGCAGACTGTTTGGTAGTAGAGGACTTGCTCATGAAAACTGCACAATTTTCTAGGTGAGCAGTTGATCGACTGTCGGGAGGGTTGGCTGAAAAAACTGTGCAATTTTCTGAGAGAGGCAGGGACGGGCACTGGGTGTCTGTCCATCTTATCAGCGCTATTTTCTCAATCAGCAAAGTGGGCAAAGGTTAGCAGCCTCTGCACAATTTTTGAGGGGAGTCAGTGCCGGGGTGGTTTTCGGGTCAAACTCTTTAGTTGACCAGCATGAAGGCTGATTGATTCGCTTGCGTGCAGCGCAACTTGAAATGGCTTTCTTGGTGCTTCTGCACTTTTCTGGGTAATAGTCGATCGATTCAATGGCAAGTTGATTGTTCGGCTGTGAGAGGCGAGTCCGGTCATCAGAACTTTAGCAAAATGATTAAGTGTGTGAACGAGTGAAAGATGCATATGTGATCCTGCAAACACACACTTACATGACTCGACGACGAGATGACTCAAACCATCCAGACACACATGCTCAACATGATTAACTAACGGTGTGAGCAACAAGCACGACAGTTGTGATTGATCATTGGTCGACCTCGACGACACTTGCGCAACTGTGTATGTGACTCTGTGTGTGTGTGACAAATGTTTTCATAGTGAACACAACGTGTACACACGAAGCGAAAACCTCTAGCATGACCAGAACATGGTCGCAAGCATGACATGGACATCAACATGCAAAAGCATGGGTGAAATGATCAAGCAAGGTGGGTACAAAGGCTCACACAAGCTAACAGAGTGAACCTGAGTGTGTGCAGCCATCAAGTGAAACTCTCAAGGGAGGCTCTAAAATTGGGTGCATGCCAAAATTTTGGAGGGTGGTTGTAGCCGCTACAATAGTATGCAAGAATTCCCTTTGGTTTGATTAATGTTGGAGCCACTTTTCAAAGAGCCATGGACATTTCTTTTGTGGGAGAACGGGATAAATTTGTAGTTATATATTTAGACAATATTATTGTTTTCTCCATTAGGGGAATTTTGAGGTCTAAAATGGTCCTCCTAAGGAAATTATAAAATAATAGTGGAAATAATAAAATAATATTAGATTAAATCATCAAATTTTAGAGGTAAAAAAAAAAAAAAAAAAAACCTACTTTTTTAACTCGTATTTTCAACTTATCTCTATATGGGTTTACTCAAATTTCGAGCAGGAAAACTCATTGGATGCAGAATTTGATTCCTCATCCAAGGAGTACCCATGTTGCATACTTTTGATGTAACATTTTTTCATGCATTTCTCATTTTTTATGTAGAAGGGTCCATCGAAAGTATGCAACATGGGTACTCCTTGGATGAGGAAGTAAATTTTGCATCCAATGAGTACTCTCGCTTGAAATTTGAGTAAAAAATTAGGGAGATAAGTTGAAAAAGTAGTTTTATTATTTTATTATTTTTTAATCTTTTTACTTTTTTACCCCAAAAATGGTGAATCGTCCCCCATGGTTGACATCATCATCTTGAATCTATTGGTTCTTATAAAGTTTATTTCGGTTGTATATTTTTCTTAGGAGGCCCATTTTAAACCTCAAAATTTCTCTAATGAAAGACAAATGAAGAACACCTTGAGCACCTCAGGCGTACCTTTGAGAAATGCAAGAAGTATGGGTTTTCCTTGAATCCCAAAAAGTCTCAGTTTTCTCTAAGCGAAGGAAATATTCTTGGACACATAGTGGCCAAGGAGAGAGTGAGGATTGACCCTAAAAGAGTGGAGGTCATTCATGGCTTCTCATTACCTCATAATAGGAAAGATATTCAAGTGTTCTTGGGCAGGATAAATTTCCTAAGAAGATTTGTGCCAAACTATGTTGAGACAGTTAAGGAGATCACTGAGATGAAGAAGAACAAGGAAGCAAAATGGACCACAGAAGCCTGAGAATCATTCCTTGGGATAAAAAAGGCCTTAGCTGAAGCACCTGTGTTAGTTAGTCTAGACTATCTAACACCCTTTTTTATATTTTCTTTTGCCTCCCCTGACATAGTGGCAGTTTTTCTATTGCAGAAGAATAATAAAGGACATGAGAAGCCTGTGGCATTTTTTAGCCAAGTGCTAAGAGATGTTGAGCTCAAATATGACATACTGGAAAAACAATCTTATGCCATAGTCAAATCCTTGAAATATTTTTGAGTGATTATGTTGCAGTCAAGAACAATAGCATATGTCCCCACGACCTCAATGAAAGATATTCTTGTACAAGGAAACAGTGAAGGAAGGAGGAGCAGATGGATTTCCAAAATTTAGGAATATTATTTGGAAATCAAGCCCACTAAGCTGATAAAGGGAAAGGGGCTAGCCAATATGATGTTTGAATCTAATTGCAAAGCTTTGGGAATTAATATATTATTAGAAGGAGAAAAGTAAAACACAGGTGAAGAGGAGAAACGAGGGTTCGAGAGCCCAACTTGGGAAATTAAAATGAATTTTAGCCTATCTCATTGGTACAAACATATAGTTCATTACTTGTTGTTCCTAAGATGCATGTTGGTCACAGCCCAACTTGGCCTAGATTTTGATGAAGAATCCGCATTTTGGGGAGCAGAGTGCGAAGTAAAGGATGCATCAGAGCACGAAGTGGACCACGTAGTAGAGTAGCAGAGCACCAAAGTGGACCGCGCAGTAGATATATTGTGTGGTATATGGGCTTTGGAATAGTTCGAAGCCTCTCCCTTTTGTAAAATAATATTATTTTGTAAAATGTAATGGCTTTAGCTACTTGGTTTACAGAGACCATGGAATTGTAAGGATGGACCCTCAATGTAATAGTATATAATAGAGTCAAATAATAAAGAGAAGAATCATCATCTTACGATCCAGATTTGTGTTATGGTTGTATCTTGTTGATCTGTACTTTGGAAGGAAGGCAAGGCTCTACAACTAAGTGCGCAGAGGCCTGAGTCCACAACTGAGTGTGCGGACTGCCTGCAGCTAAATGTGCAAGCTAAGAATTGTTTGTTGTAGAAATTATCTATTATAAGCAAAAATTCTTGTGGACGTAGTCCCACATTGGGATGAACCACTATAAAATATGTGTCTTCATGGGTTTGTTTGCATATTATCTATTTTAGCATAGCAGTGTTATTACAGCTACATTTTATTACAGCACAGTAATGATTAAGGGTTATATGATATGTTTTAAGTGATGAATTTATGAATGTGAAGTAATCTATGCATGTTAAGTACAAAAAAATACAAAAATACCACATCGTATCACCCCTCAAGGCTGCAAAAACATAGTTCTGCATCCTCCCATAGTCACTTCGGGTTGTCGAAAGGGCCAGTGATTGAGGGTTTTGTTGGTGCGCAGTAAAAGATTTGAACCTAGTTTAGCCCAACCTAAAGCTAACAAATGGTTTCATTTCTAGGACCAAGATATGTTTGAGGGATATGTTTATGTGGCATTCGTCAAAGAATGAAATTCAAGATTGAGTAGAATAGAAGGAACGAGAATTTCCAGATCAAGAGAATAGAAGCCCTTATTTTTCATCTGAAAGGTGGTTACAGAAGTATATTTTCGAAGATCAATATGAAATTTTCTTCGCTTCATTTCATGTTGAGTTGTATGAGTGGATATCAAGGTTGACTGAAAGAAAGGTATGTTTTAAAGGAGATGAACCTAAGGAGTGGACTCCTGAACTAATACAGCGACTCAAGAACACCAACAATAGGATTTCAAGAGATGTTTATTTTTGGATTAATAGCATCTTGGGAGGATACATTAATGAGTTCACAGTAGACTTGACTATGTCCCACAATGAAGCAGAACGACAATTTTCAAAGGACCGCAAGGTAAGTACTTGAGATGTCTAAAACTCTGGATTAATATTATTTTGTGTGAAAAGGGAGTTTTATGAATGCAGTCAGATTATTAGTTTACTTATGTTTGGGAGAAGATCCGAAGAAGAGACTGGAACAATGTGAAGTGGAAAATATATAGAATAGACACTAGAAAGAGATCTCGTGGCCAAGATCGAAAGAGTTTTATAGAAACTGACTTTAGCCCTCTTTTAAGTGAAGAAAACCTTCCTGAGAACCCTGAGGTAACTTCACAATATCGCCCTTTCAGCATAAAAGTTCTCCGAAGCCAAAATCTAGTAATAGTCAAGGTAATTTTGGTTTTCCTCGTCCCCCCACCCCCCTCCCCTTATGAATCCCCCTCCCCTTCCGAGAACAAATATGGTTGGTGATATTAACCTACCTGTTTTTAAAGGAATTGGATCGGAAGATTCGGAACAATTTTGGCTTTTATGCGAAGCAGTATGAACAACGAAGTAGGTCCATGATGAAAATATAAAGAAGGCACAGCTTGTCACGACATTCTAAGATAGAGAATTGACGTGGTACATGAAGTATTCAAGCAATCAGATCAGATCATTCACAGACATTAAAACAACACTGGTAAAAGAATTTAAGAAGTCGAAGTCTGAGTCACAGTGCATCACAGAGTTAAAAGAAATAAAGCAAAGGCCTAATGAGTCTGTTTGGGAATTTGACCAAAGATTCAAGGTATTATTGGATCAAGTGAGCTTTGACATAGCTCTGCAACAACATAAGGAATGGTTCATAGTTGTGTTGCTGCCACATATAATATTTCCTTTGATGCAACAGAAGATAGAAACTCAAGCTGAAGCTCTAGAGCTAGCAATGAAATTAGAAGCTTCGCCTATAGGAGATACCAATGTAGGTATGAAACAGATTCAAAGTCAGCTAGAAAATTTGACTATGCAGTTACAAGATATGAAGAAAAGTAAAGAAGTCAAAGAAGAAGTGTGGTGTACAAAGTCCAAATCAGAATGCCACTATAAAGAACAATGCCCTCTCTTAAGAAATTACATGGCTAGTGGAGCACAAAATCCTTTGAATGTCGGATCCAACCTACGGTTCGAGATATGAAAAACTAGATGTGAACATCGCTTAGAAGATTTTTATTTGTTGCAAAAATATGTGCAAACTCCTAAGAACTTGTATTATAAGTTCTGTAAATTGGTAGGACATGATGAGAACCATTGTTGAGCTTATGAGCTAATGATGAAGCGTGGTACTGACACTTAAAGAATGAAAGCGAAAGAACTTGTACATGAGGAAAATGGACAGCGTAGTGGTCGAGGAGGTTATCAAGAAAGAGGATGAGGTCACGGAGCTGGTCGAGGACATAGAAAAATTATTTGTTATAATTTTGGACAGCCAGGACACTTTATGAGAGACTGTTAGAATCCCACTACGACATGTAAGTATTGTAAAGCTTTTGACCATGTAATCAAAGAATGTCCTATACTTATGGAAAAAATTCAAGAAAAGAGAAACCAACAGCCGACACAGAATATCTAGATGATGACTACTGAAAGAAGAATCAATGATCCCTAAATCAATATTGTTAGTAGAAGTGGAGTTGCGACCGGTGATGACAAAGTAAATGAAAAGAAGGAATCTGAAATTGCATGGGTTAGACAGACTCCTAAAAAAATCTCCTATATTTGATATTCAGAAGGACAAAGAAGTGTTTACGGAATCCAAGTGAAACTTTATGGATGCTAGAGTCTTGACATCTAATGCACGGCCGAGACAAAAAATTAACTGTGACATAGCATTAGCTTCCACACAGAAACAAGCTTTAACACAAGATCAAGAGTCAATGAACCAAGAAGGTATTTTAAAGTCTTTTCTACAAATTTGTATTAGTTATTAAGAGATCAAAAGGTTGTAGAAGGGATTCAATAATTGATAGATTTGTAGAGCCTCTATTCTACACCTACTTGTCTACCATTTTCCTCAGTTTTTCCTTATCTTTCCTTCACTTTTGCCTCATTTTCACTATAAAACCACCCAGATCATTACATTAGGTGTCATTAAGCATGATCAAGCAAGTTTTGCTAATGAATGACTATTTGTTTAGATTTTGACTTACTTGCAGGAATCCCGCAGCTATCTGATGATCCTGCAGCTATCTGAAGATCCTGCAGCCTTTTTGTTAAACGCAATGTTCCACGTGTCGGTTTGCCAGATGAGCCACATGGGCACTTAGGTATCAACGTGCTCGAGGTTCCTGTCCCATTTTTCCAGCCATCCACGTCATCTTTACCCATGGTCAAAGCTGGTCAAGTTACGGTCAACTCAAGGCTGTTTAACGGTGATTGTGAGCTGCTAGGTCACGTCATCTTAAAAGGTGACTTGTCTACGTTCTACAGGTGGCAGGGGACATGATCCAACATGGGATTCATTACCCATGACGACAGAACCACTAAACTCATCCACGCAGCCGTATGAAGTGTCAAGGGACCATAAATACGCATGACTGTTTGTTGTTTTTCAGTTAATTAGCTGTACGAGTAGGCTATCTTAGAAACCTCTATAAATAGCTGCGTCTGCGTACGCTCATCAGACTTTTATCAGTTGTAATTTCTGAACTTGTGTTAAATTTAAGAGCGTTGTGAACTCTGTTTTTTTTAGTGCTATCCTAGCACTCTGTTTTGTACACTTTTTGCAAATGGAGGAATAGACATAGCACTGTTTTGAAGTTTCCAGATCTCTGAGTTTTCTTGTGGCTGAATGAACAGAGGGCCCCTGCTCATCTCAGCCTCTGTAAAGTATTTTCTGTGCAGTATTTCTTTATTTTCTTATTCATTTCCTTAAGCATGTATAGTTTCATTTACTTGTTTTCCTTTCTTTCAAGCTTATCAGTGTTACTTCTTTGCAGGTTTCTTTTAGCCCGGGATTTATTTTTATGTGTGTGTGTTTGCTTTACAAACTAATGGTATTTGAAGTTGACAAATTCAAGTGCTGCTTTTGTTTTTTATAGCTGATTTTTAATCTTATTTCTCAAAGAGCTGCTAACACATGAATGATCTTCATCATAAACTGTTATCTTTTAAGATCAGAATATCACTAACTTGCAGTTAGTTTTGAGTGCTTTTTAGACTGTTCTTTCACTACTTTCTAACCATACTTTGCATAGTACATATGGCTGAAGTAGAGAGTTAGAAAGAGCAAAATATTATCACTAGTCTTTAAAGTAGAGTTTTGATTTTAAGTGCTTAGACTATTCTTTCACTACTTTCTAATCATACTTTGCATAGTACATATGGCTGAAGTAGAGAATTAGAAAGAGCAAACCATTATCATTAGTCTTTCAAGCAGATTTTTCTCACTTTTCTAATTCAACTTAAGCTACTTTCTATCCGTGCTTTACACAGTACATGTGCTTTGAAGCATCGAGTTAGAGAGAGATAATCTTTATTTTTGGGTTTTAAAAGTGACTTTCTTTTCTTTTATTAGCAGCAGCTTGAACGGTGTCTAGTGCCATTGGAAGTGGTCATTTGCTTTCAAATTTATTTCAAGTTATTTCAGTTCATTTATTCCTCTCAAGCATTTCCTTTCAAGCAAGTAGTTAGAGATCACTAAACACACACTTTCACTCATTTAGGATTCACTCTACACACACACCACCACTCACTTGTTTATAAATTATCACTCCATCTTAGGAACATAATTAACCACAACAACACCCCCAACGATAAGAAAAACTCTAAGAGGTTACTTAAGTACATATAGTACACCTTCGCTTCATCAGCTTACGAGCCCCGGGTTGACAATTAATACTAGCAATTTAGATAACACTAAATTGACTAAACAAGATTCATGTGCATCTAAAGAAATATCTTAAGCGAGTTGCATGCATTGAACAATTTGCATCAGCAGAAGAGAATAGGTAGAGAAATGAGGTTTAGTGCGCATATAGGAGACTATGAGATGGATCAAGTTATTTTAGATCTGGGATCTGAAGCTAATGTTGTGACAAAGAAGACATGGGAGTTAATGGGTAAGTCAAAGTTACAGTGGTCACCTATTCAGCTAAGGATGGAAAATCAGCAGAAGATCTTCGCCTTAGGAAGACTATCAGCTGTAACATTAGACATTGAAGGAGTTCGAACTACTGTTGATTTTGAAGTAATAAAAATTGTGGATGAAAATAACCCTTACCCTACATTGCTTGGAATTGATTTGGACTTTGATAACATGGCTATAATTAATCTAAATAAGAGGCAAATTATATTCGAAGGGAATAATATGAGGGTAATTGTTCCCTTGGATCCATCAGAAGGAGAAAGGTATACAAAGCCAGTTAGAGAAGAGTACTACGCAACTGATATAGATAATATCTATCAATTGATAGCAAATGAACAAAAAAATTTTAACCCTACTGCAGAGGGTAGGATAACTTGGGAACATGGCAGTTCTTGTAGATCAAATTCAGAAGAAGAATTGGAGAATGGGTAGAACAAACTACATGAATTATCTACAAGGCATTGTGCAAGAGTTACTAAATCAGTTCGTTGCATGACATATGAGGTATGTAACCCGCCTTCTTATGATGGCTTGGGTGATGTGAATTTTTTCTTGATGATTATGAGGAACGGGTTCCAGAAAGTCAAATATTGTTAGCTTTGGATATAGCCCTAAAATATACTCCTACTAGATGGTGGGGTACATATAAGAAGAATATAGGAGATTGGCAGGTGTTAGAGCCTAGATTTGTCTTAGGCTAGAAAGACAAGGTTCCAGGTCCACATCAAACCACGCTCAGGTGATAGGAGAGGGCTCTCTCCGGGTCAATCTCAGTGAAAGATAATCTATGGGGCTAGAGATGACTGATTTAGAAACTGATTTTAGGCTAGGTATTAAGTGCAAAGGATTTGATTTGAGTTTTTGAGGGTTTTTTGTTGGAAACAGGGAAAGGCAAATTGGGCTCGGGGATGAGGCACAGTTTCTGTAGAGTTATGATTGGGGCAAGGAAGGCAATCGTTTTGATGCTTTAAATTGAGTGAATGGATAGATTAGACTGGTGAGGAGCTAAGGAGAGCAAGAGAGTCTCAAGAATTCTCCTTAAACAGATGAAAACATGGAAATTTAAACAAATTCAAAGGCAGAGCATAACAGTTAATGGATTCCACCTTAATCACTCATTTGTTCAAATTTAGAAGAGAAGAGAGGAAAATGATACACATAACACTAATGAACTTACAATTACTTAGAGAAGCACACCATCAAAACATAAAGCCACATGGATCCCAAACAGTACCGCAAAAACCTGGTCTTTCCTTAGCCAAAAATGCAGAGATAGAATGTACAATGATATGCCAAAGCAATCCCAAGTGTCCAACCCTGAAAATGACTTAGAAATTACATAATATAGGCAAGCCAAACCTATTTCCTTGCCTCTAGGGGTCAAGCTCATCATTCTAAGAGTTGTTTCAACCAATTCTAAACAAAGCACTAAAATCTAGGCAATCAAAACAACTTGCCTCTATAAGGTAGGAAACTGATTCATTCATTAAATGTTCACTTTTTAGTGAATGAATCCTCTAGAACAAGTAAATAAGTGCCAAAATTACATCATGTTCATCCAATTACATCAATATAGATTAAAAATTACATCACAAAGCAAAACTAGTCAAATTGGCCGAATTTCTGAGCTGGAAGGTGAAAAATTGGGCGAAAAACCTCTGTGCGCCGCGCCAATTTCTCTGTGCGTCGCGCCACTTTGAGACTGATTTTGAGGAACTTCCTGAAGTCCAAAGTGATCCCAAGTCTGCTTGTTGGAAATCCCTGCTTGTCTACTTTCCAACCCAAGTGGAATTTCTGAATTTTGTGCCCATTTGCCCCTTAAAACTTCAATCTCCCAAGACTGCTTCCTATGTGTCAAAATAGGGGCAAAGAGGTCATTTTTTGAGTGTTTTTGACCTCCTGAGGACTCAAAACTTTCCCAAACTTCTTGGCCATGCACCAGCAGTCATGATTTTTCATGAAAAATCCAAAAATATAATTTTTTTTCCATTTGGAGCTTCCTATCATAAGCACGCGGCACACAGGGAGAAAAACCCTGTTTTTTGTACAAAAATTTGCCAAAATGACAAAAATGCCCCAATTTTCTTGAAATTTGGGTTGGAGCTTCTTCATTAAGTGTTATGATGATCTAAAGAGGCTTCGGCCAAAATCTGAAGACGATCAAGCTCCCTTTGCCTCTTTTGCTTCCTTATAGCCTTCCTCAATTTTGACTTCAAATCCCTGATTCAGGCCTTGCACACCTTGTTTCGTGCCATGTAGTGGAAAGCCATGTGTCTTAGCAAAGCATGGTCCTTTTCGGCCTTGTCCAACAGCCTCACTAAGTGCATGTTAACTCTCTCGAGATTAGCCTCCCGATCCTCATTAATCTCTTGCTCCAATGACGTGAACTCAATTCTTCTCCTTTGTGCAGCTTGGCGATGCTCGCGAATGTTTTGTAGCTCCATGATTGCTTGTTGATCTTCAAGCTATTTGTTCCTCTACTCCAAGTACTTCATGATCCATTTAGCTCTCTCCAAGTCAAGGGATAAGGCTTGGATCTCTGTTTGCTGCTCCTAGATGATCTCTCTAAGCTTGGCACTTTGTGGGCCCGTATCTGTATCATCATCATGAATGAGAATGAAGTCGGTCTCTCTTTCACCTGAAAGCTCACCTGAAGGCCCCTCATCCTGCATTGGCCTCTTGCCTTTGTCCTATACTGGTGGTGCTGATGGAGAAAGCGAGGCTCCTTCCACCCCAGGTGGAGATAACACTCGCTTTGTCGCTGCAAACAAATGTCTGGTGCCTCTCTGATATGTGATGAATACCGGCACACTAGCGGTCTCATGGCGCTCATACTGATGAGAAGGTTCACCTTCATGCTTAACCTCTGATAATCCCTACGAAGCTCTGAAGAAGTCACGAGAGATGAAATCATCCCAAGTGATGCCCTGTAGTCCAAGCTGATGAACCACCAAAATCTTAATAAGAGAAAAATGATAGACACTGTTAAGTTGTTGCTGAGGTGTTTTGTGTTGCACAAGGGTGGTCATCCTCTCTATGTTCCGGCAAAAGAAATACGGAATGTTCATCATCCGTACCCTGGTGAAATGCATGAGCAACCTGATGTGATAAGCATAGAGACGAGAGAACCGTCCCTCACAGCTAAAATATTTCATGATCAATTTCATTAGTGGAGCATATTCATCTTTCAGATATCGAAATGGGAAGAATCTCTTGAGTTGCCTCAAGAAACCAGTTTTAATGTATGGCTCATAATGCTGCCGGTCAATCTTCTTCTTCTTGTGCCATGGTTCTCCAATGTTCGGTATGTCGGTTGCTAATGAGACAGATTCTGGTGTAAGCGTGAAGGTGACACCGGCTAAGATAGCTTGATCTCCATGTAAGTGCAGCACAAAAAGACGAGCTAGTTCATGATGAAATTGAACACTAGCCACCTTTTGACAAAACTCATAGCATGATTGATGCTGAAAACAAAACATGGCAAGAGGGCAGGCCTGCAATTCTGTAAGGGTGATTGGTTCTTCTCTTACATGTCTGCCACTTTTATGAGGCCTCCGGGGTGCCTGTTCTTCCAAGGGTGAGTCACTTTGGGTTTCCACTTCATAGTCCGATGAATGCTCAGATGCCATGACTGTTGTTTTATCAAACTGCCTTGGAGAAAAAGATGCTAGTATATGAAAACTGTTTAGACTGCTCTTTTGTGTGCAAAGTCTGCCACCAAAGGGAAAAAACAAATGCAACAGGGACTGTTAGGAAGGGGAAATAATAGTGAGGAATGGGAATTATTGGGAGAAATTTGATAGGGAAATATGGGAGAGGGATTGAGGGATTTATGTATGGGAATAGGGTTTAGGGTTTGGGATTGTTGTATAGGGTTTGGGGTGTGAGGTTGGGGAACTTGGGACAGAGCATTTAGGAGAAGGGATTGATGAGCTTAGGGGGTTAGGAAATTATGGAATGATAAATACAAGGGAATACTAGGAAGGAGAAGTGACAACTTTGGTAGCAAAACACTGATTTTGACACCCACAACAATTTTCCTTTGAGGCACGTTTGAAGTAGGGTTTAGATTTTTGTTTCAATCATTTACATTCATAAACCACCATTCCTTATCACAAAAATGGATGAAACATCAATATGTTGACCCTACCTGGCAAATCCACGCAAATAAAGGGCAATTTAAAGAAATTTGGAGCAAATTCGAGCTTTCAGGTGTGTGCGCCGCGCCGCATACCCAGTGCGCCGCGTTCCTCCAGTGCGTCGCGCCCGTTCAGATTTGCACTGGAAATTTTCTTCCAGTGCGCTGCGCTCCTCCAGTGCGCCACGCGGCCAAATTTCCTCCAACTTCACCCAAATTGCTCACAAACTCAAGCAATTGCTTTGAACTGTTATCTCTTTACTCTTGGCATTCAAAATGACCTTGACCCTCATGGAGAAATCTTTATAAAGACATGAGACATGGTTTTGATTTTTGATTCTCCAAAACCCATTTTTATAATGTTTGACATTGGCATTTTTTCACACTTTAATGCAACTCTGTTTTTCACACTTCCTTTTTGATTTTTCACTGAAATGATGAAATTTTTTGACAATTTTTGCAGGGACAGTTGACATGGAATTTGGCAAAGGAGACCAGGGCTGCGCCTAAAGATTTGAAAAACTGAGAATTTTGAAAATTATTACAAGAGGACAAAATGTTTGACTTTTCTTCAAAACGGAGTTTGAAGAACAATCACAATCCATCCATATGATGATGAAAATCTTTGAATGACAACTTTGTAAGAAAGTTAGGCCCCTATACTACTAGTGTAACCCCTTATTGTTATTAGTACAATCCACTTATTATATTGATGTACCCATGTAGTGCCCATATTGTTACTAATGTGCCCCATAGAAGCCCACTATTGTTATTATTGTGCCCTTACATTATTATTGTTATGTCGGCTCTGATTATGTTATGACCCCTTAGACTCCTATATATAGAAAGGAGGTCTTTTCATTTGTATCATCCAAGAATTGTTTATTTATGTAATGTAAAGGAGGTTTCCCCCTCGAAGAGGTTGAATTCTGAGGCGTTGATCTATCTTTTCTATCTTTTCTTGAGCTGGTTTCATAACATTTAGTATCAGAGCTTTGGATTCTAGGGTTTCGCTGCTCCAAACAGGTCATCGTGGCATTTTCGCTATAACTTTTTTTCTGCGATGTTTCAGAAGTTGCAACAAAAACCCATTTGAGAAGAAATCGCGCTGAACCTCGGTTCCAAATTTTAGAGCTTTTCGTGCTATATTTGCGGAGATATGATCTGAGGAAGTTGGTATTTTTGTAGACTCCTGAATTACATTCCAAACAGGTGACCTGGGGAAAATAGTCATAACTTTCTCTCTGATCATTGGATTGAAATTTCGTAAGATGGTATAGAAATAGGATGGACTGTAGTTTCTTTTATATCTTTTTTAGAGCCAAATGTCGAAAAATTGACACGTGGAACTTCATACAAATTCGCTCTTCTGGAAATGTCTATAATCAGGTCATCTTGGGATATTGTGCATAACTCTTTTTTGGAGAATCCAATTGGGATAAGACTGGTGGCATTGGAAAGAGGACATAGAGGGCTACTACAGGTATCAATTTCAGAACTTAAATATCCGCAAGTACAGAGTTACAGTCATTTCAAGATAGAGGTCCTAAAATCAAGAAAAAGCAAGACGAGGAAGTTTGATGGCAAGGATCCAGTAAATTGGATACTTCAGATGGAGCAATATTTTGATCTACATGGTGTACCACTGTTACAAAAGGTATGTATTGCATCTTCATATTTAGAACCGGATCAATTTTTATGGTATAAAGGGCTTTGTTCTCGGAAACAACTTGTTACGTGGTCAATTCTCACGGAGGAAATGATAGCACATTATGAGGATACAAAGAGCAACACCTTCTTTAGAGAAACACCACAACAATTGGAAAGGGTAAAAGGGCTTTGTGACATATTTGAAAGTAAAATTATGGCAACAAAGAAGTCTAACCCTCACAAGTTTAAAGATGGACGTGTTTTTTCTCCTAGCCTTCCACAACCTACAAGGATTACACCACAACAATTGGAAGAAAAAAGAGAAAAAGGGCTTTGTTACAATTGTGACAACAAATGCACTAAAGGTCATAAGTGTGCTGAGAAGAAATTATTTTACATAGAGTATGAAGAGGAGGAAGAAAAGGATCAAGAAACAGCAAAAGAAGAGGATATATGCTAGGACCCGACCCCAGAGAAAGAAGAAATGAATCAGAACATATCTTGTAAACTATTGGCAAGAATGACCACTCCTCAAACTCTCAAGATAGAAGGACATATCAAGAAGAAAAAGGTGCAAGAAGTGAAAGATCACATCAAGAAAGAATAAATGAATCCAGCCATATCTTGTAATTCACTGGTCGGAATTACCACTCCTCAAACTATCAAGATAAAAGGACATATCAAGAATAAAAATGTTCAAGAAGTGAAAGATCACATCGAGCGTCAAGAAATGAATCCGACCATATCTTGTAAAGGATTGGAAGAAATTACCACTCCTTAAACTCTAAAGATAGAAGGACATATCAAGAAGAAAAAGGTTCAAGCAGTGAAAGATCACATCGAGCATCAACAACAAGTTCTCCAACTTTTAAAGGATAACGCCACTTCGGTGCAAAATCAAATGAAACAACAGGTAGATCAACATCATAGTGAAAAATGTTTTGATGTAGGTGACTAGGTATTTTTACTGCTACATCTAAATCAAGCTATTTATGAGAAGGAAATGTTGGCAATACTACATGCACTTAAAAAATGGCGACCTTACCGAATGGGAAGACTCTTCAAGGATGAGGATGTGGAAGCATTGTTTGTGCTATTTCTATTATCCAACCAGATTGGATAAACGAAGCAAGGGATGAATGGAAGAAGGACAAAGAAGTATGGCCACTTATTCAAAAGTTGCAAAAGATCCCAATTCAAACAATATTGTCAGATATTGAAAAGGAAGGAAAAATCATATTGGAACCTGGAGCAGTCACAAAAACAAGAACCCGACAGCTACGAAATCGATCAATTTCAGAGTATCTCATCAAGTGGAAGAACTTACCCGCTGAAGATTCCACATGGGAGGACAAGAATTTTATACAGAAGCATCAAGAATGACTCAAGCGTTGAGGACAACGCTTTTTGAAGGAGAGGGACATGTTAGGCCCCTATACTACTAGTGTAACCCCTTATTGTTATTAGTACAACCCACTTATTATATTGATGTACCCATGTAGTGCCCATATTGTTACTAATGTGCCCCATAGAAGCCCACTATTGTTATTATTGTGCCCTTACATTATTATTGTTATGTCGGCTCTGATTATGTTATGACCCCTTAGACTCCTATATATAGAAAGGAGGTCTTTTCATTTGTATCATCCAAGAATTGTTTAATTATGTAATGTAAAGGAGGTTGCCCACTCGAAGAGGCTGAATTCTGAGGCGTTGATCTATCTTTTCTATCTTTTCTTGAGCTGGTTTCATAACAAAGAACCTTCCTCTGGCCTGCTGACTTTATTGGACATTGTGAAGACATATTTTGTGAAACCCTAGACCTAGTGACTGAAAATAACTCTTGCTAATCAAAAGACATGAAAATTTTGATGAACAGAGCTGAGCCAGTGGTGCAAAGCATGAGGGGGATGAATGACAAAGCCCTTCCGTCAGATTATGGCATGCCCCTATCAGAATGCAACTGAGTGAATCGAGTGAGACACCTAAAAATGAAATGCCAAAAGAGTTTTGATCTCTGACGGAGAGATGACCAGACCGAATCTAATAGCAGGAATGTCGAAGATTCATGTGGATAAGATTTGGTCATATAAACACAGAAATTGAGTCGAAATAGAATGGTGAAACCAGTCCCAAGGAGCATATCTGGTTATGTACTACACATGGAAGGATATTCCACAATAATAATGGGTACACGAGTTCATTCATACATTGGAGACAATTCCTCATAACTAGTACTTAGAAACAGAACTTCGACATGGTACTGCGAACTGGGAAAATATGGTTGATGGGTTTATATTGAAATTTAGCTTTGAATATGATTATCCATATATAGATTCAGTCCTTCAGACAGTTAAGAATAAGATCTTTGAGAATTCAGCTCCAAGGACATGGCAGCAACCTGATTGGGATGCGCAGATAGAACATGCACTAGAATGTTATAACCTTATTGCAGAAGAAGAAGAAGATCCTTGCAACATTGACATAGCAGAATCAGAAGGACATCGCGAAGTAAATGGACCTGAGTCAAATATACCAGATATAACAAAGCCAGTAAAGGCGAAAAAGGTAAATATAGGATCATAAGAGGAACCAAAGTTTGCAACTATAGGATATTATTGGGATGAAGAAACAGTCAGCAAAGTGACAAAATTGCTTCATGAATATCAGGAGTTGTTTCCCACTAAGTTTTCAGAAATGAAGGGTATAGTAGGAGATTTAGGAGTTTGTGAAGATCCCCCTTAAGTCTGATGTGAAGCCAGTCAATCAAATACCTTACAGATTGAATCTGAAATATAAGGAGAAAGTAAAAGTTGAATTGGATAAGATGATAGTAGCAAGAGTTATTGAGCCTGTGGAAGAATCATAATGGGTAAGTCCTATGGTGGTAAAATAAAAGAAAAGTCAAGGAGAAATTAGGATCTATGTTGATTTGAGGAAGTTGAATGATTCATGCTTACATGATCCTTTCCCTACCCCTTTCATAGTCATAGTTGAAGTGTTAGAAAATGTAGGAGGTGTTGGTTTGATGGGGCTTGACCCAGGTTCAGTGTTATCTACGCCAACCAACAAAATCGCTAATTGCGGCCCCTTTCGGCAACAACCAGCGTAGCGTAAGTTGTAGTCTCACCCGAAGCAGGATTGGGGGATGACAAAACCATGTTTATACATCCAGAGGCATCTGCAATGGGTTCCTACAGTCCTTATCGCCTAGATCTACCTTCACGCACCTCTAACCCTTTCAAACATAGAACTACTATAATTATCTTTAAATAATTTCCAGATCTTTGCAAAGGTTCCTAATTATATTCTTCATGCATAAATATTACAGATCTACTAGTTTCACGCAGTAAATAAGCATTAATTCGTATAAATCATAACACATGGCGAAGATACATAAACTTTACAGAAGTAATAAATAAGGCACAGATGCATCAGAATTGGATCAAAATAGACTTTATTAAGTATAATCATTCAAATACAGACTTCTTTTCCCTGTGCACTCAGCTACAGGGGCCCACGCACTCAACCTGCGGACATAGCTAGGTCTCCGCTCACTCAGCTGCAGGAGCCTTCCCCTTTCGCCTAAGTACAGGAAAAAGACCTTTCCTTCCTTAACACCTTTCCCTTACAATGATTCTTCTCAATTGGATACCCCTTAAGACTCGCTATGACTCATCTATATATAGAATTTTACTTACAATACCATGGTCTACGGACCATGGGCGAGTCTCAAAACTTCTTTAACACTTACCCACCTAAGGGAGTAAACCCCCTTTAACTCATACTAGCTTCGTGCTCTGCTTCCTCATTTCATAGAGACTTTACATTCTTTCAAAAAGACATTACAAAATTTAACCAAAATTTGACCAAAATGACCCCAAGGACCCCTTCCCAACAGGCCCCCAACACAAATTGGGTGACTCTCCCTCGAGTCACTTGAATGGCACAACAATATTCTCCTAGAGTTCTTGGAACCCCACCTTCAGTACCAGCAAATCAGCAATACCCTGCACCGTGGCCTATTATACTTCTTCGACCAGCTTCTCTATAGTAGGGCCTTCCACCATGAGGCCCATTGTCCTTTGCGTCTGCTGGATAGTCTTCATTTTTTCTTAAATTTCCAGAGTGATATGGTTGTGTCCTGGCCTTCAAGATGGCCTCTTTTCTTTGCAGCTCCTCAATCTGTTTTTTCAATTGTTTTCCTTCCATCAATCGAGCAAAGCACTAGACTGGCGCCAAAGTGCACGCATTCACCCTAAGTTTGTCAAATTTTTGTTGCTTCTCCCTGATATTTGTACCAATTTTATGCAGAGTTGGGTCCTCCTGCAAAGACGTCCATAGTTCCATTTCCTTCTCAAAGAGATATGTGCAGTCCTTGACTACTACATCTAAAGTGGCCATTCCCTCTTTGATGGTTGCTCCGCGCTACTCCTGGACTTTTGGTGGAGTGGTTGGCTATAACTTTAACTATAATTCAGAGATCTACATCTTTAAATCAAATCACACTCAGTCGATTTCCTCCTTTTAATCCTTGACTACTGTAGCCAACTTCTGAATCTTTTTTGTTGAGGCTATGTCTTCAGAAATTTTGATTTATGGTAGTGCATTACATGCCTGTGTAATGGTTTCCTCCAGGTTCTGGCTATGTGTGGTTAGTTCTTCCTTTTCTTTCAATGCCTGCACCTTTTCTGTGAATATTTACTCGTTCTTGGTCTTCACTTCACTGATTACTAGTAGTGCGCGTTGCTCCCTGACCTTGATCTTGTCGAATACTCCCTGATGTAATTCATGGAGGGTCTAGATAGGAAGCTCCATGAGGTTGACACCCACATCCTTGATCTGTGCGAGATGGGTGTTCAAAATTCATCTATTTGTGCGCGTAGGGATCCTTCTAGTAATGGTATGACTCTAAGATCCAGATTCCAATCTGTCTCCAACACAGTCGCTCTCGCTTGCTGCAAGCTCTCTTGAATCCCGCTCGCCTGTCCAATGCTCGCTTGTAGCTATCATGTATAAATTTTCATCTCATGAAAATCCTTCTACACATTCCCCAGTGTTTGCTAGTATTGTTGCTCGAACTATGTCCACAGTTCAGTCATCGTGTCATGGACCTTATCCCTGATCTCATCCAAGTCCCCGTCAATGAGGACCATTGGATCAACATGTGCATGCTTATTGGATTTTTGCTTCTTCCTAGGTTCGGAAGTCATCTCTTTGTGGCGCTTTATTATTATAAAGGGATTTCTTTGTTCCTCTCCCCCACCTCCTTCAACATCAGACTCTCCTTTGTCCTCAGTGTGCTGAGAATCAGACTCCTAACATCAACAGTGGTCTCCTTATCAGCACACTATTTATCAGCAGTGGCTGCCTTGGCAGCAGCTTCCTTCTTTTGTTGTGCAGCTCTCTCTCGAGCTGCAGCCTGCTCAGCCTCTTTCTGTTTCTACGCTATTGATGTCTACATGGAGGAACTCTCTCCTGCCTTTTTGGTACCTGCATCAAGATCCGAGGGGTGCATCCACTCCCCTAGCCACCTCCCTACAACCTTATGTACATCAGCCTCACCCGCCAAGTATGGTAGAATGTACCATGTTTTCTTATGATCCCTCCTTGCATGAATAAACACATTGTGAAAATTCGCCTTACATTTTGCATAAGATACCAACTGCTCAGAGAGGGTCATTGATAGCCTCGACCTCTAGTTGATCACCATGCGAAGATCCATCTCGACCAATACCCAGAACATCTTCGTCTCCATGACCCTCATAGGGTCCTTTTTTTCCCATAGCAAAGCAAACTTCGTGACTTCTGGTAAGTCAGCATCCTATGGAGGGAATTGACTATCTTCTGGCAGCCTCCATGTGACTAGGGCAATCAACAACAGTAGCCAGGCATAATGGAATGCCTTGCCCTCATCCTGCGCTTCGCGACAATTGAGCAAAAATTCTTTACAAAGGTATTGCACCCAATTTTACTACACTCCCTTAGCACATTGGGCCACAAGCGAAATTATTGGCGTTGGAACTTCGTCCGCATGACACTTCCTCATGACCTTGCAAGCCATGATCTGTGCGGTAAACAACACCGCCTTGTTTGTGATAGAGCAAATGGAATATCTGCATGACTTCTTTACTAAGCCGAACTCACTCTTCATTTTTTCCGCAAGTTGCTTTTCCTTGGTATTTCCTCCAAAATCCTCAGCTAGATCCACCCCTTGGTATGGAAACATTGTGATGCGGTGGATTAGCATATCTGTAATGGGGATGGGTTCTCCCAACCAGAGACACCCATCATGAACCAATGTGAGAAATTGGTGCACACACACCGTGTTGATGATGGTTCTGTTGAAATGCGGCACACACAGCATGTTCAGCAATCCTGCCTTTTCAACCCCCGTGACCCATTTCATTGGCTCTAGTCACGTTACTCTGGTCTCCTCATAGTAAATATTTGCCAAATACTTATTTGGAACCAGCTGGAGGAATTTCTCATAATCCTCCAGATCCCAATATTCCATCTTAAGCACATGGATGCACCTTAATAGCGCACCTTCAAATACCACTTTCTTCAATAGCAGTGGTGTAGAAACCATAAATTTTGCAGTATCTAGGTCTTTCGGCACCTTCGCTTTGCCTTTCCATGGAGGGATATACTTCAGGAGCTGAGTTATAGGCTCACCCCCTTCAGCATCCAACTCCTCAATGCCTCCACGAAGCTCTTCCTCATCCAAATCAAGGGGTTCATGCGACTGTTTCAACTTGTCCATTTCCCCTTCGGGCGAATCACAGTGGGGTTTTTCCTCAGTGACTACCTCACCAGAACTGACTGTGGTTTCTTTTGTTTCTTCTCAGCGGCAGATAGCTTAGGCATAGGTGACCTTGGCATCATAGGTATAGAGGGTGTTGCTTCCAATACTTGTGCGACTTCAGGGGTTGCGACTTTAGGAGCAGAGCTTCAGAATTGGCGGTTTCTGCAGGGTTAGTGGTCATCATTATCTCCAAGAAATCCTCACTGAATGCTTGGAGCACGTTAGCTAACCCTGGATGTAAGAAAATATTTTCCCAATCGGACCGGTTTACAGACTTAAAGCATGAAATCTCACAAGTGATTTTCAGAAAGCAAAGTGTTCTAATGCAGGAAAGCATGCCAAATTTATAGGTGATTTCAAATTCAGATCCTACCATTCCCTCCAAATTTTTATCATAAATTCCTCTTTGGCAGCATATTTCCAAATATTTGTGCGATAAATGTAGCCTACCTGCTCCTTCTAACGGAAATTTCATCATCCAATCATCTATAGTGCACCAAATGGCTACTTTTCGACCTTGCTACGTGGTTCCATCCTCCGTGGCACAGCTCCTCCTGGCACATTGGTTGCTTCCATCACATAGCCCCCTTACTTTTTTTTCCACTCTTTTCGCAGTGTATTATATAGTCTCGTACTTCCTTGCAGCTGCCTGTAGTACTAAGTCTATCCTGCCATCATGTATTCATTACGCAAGGGCTAGATCCCCTTTATACAACTTCAATTTACTTCCATTGACTTTACCCGGAAAAAATTCCCCATTCAGCTTCGCGAGATGAACTGCACCACCATCCGTAATTTCCTTGACTACATAGGGACCTAGCCAATGCATTTGAAACTTCCCAAGGAATTTTGTGAATTTTCTATATAACAAAACCAAATCATTCACATGAAAGGTGTGTTGCTTGATGTGTCGATCGTGCCATGCCTTCTTGCACTCCTTTTGCACATGTTGGTGAAATCCTGCTAGAAACCGATCTTCGTCTAATTCCAGCAACTGCACAAAGCACTCCTCCATAGTCTCGCGATCCACCATATCATTCAATGCTACAATCCTCAAACTCGACACAATATACTCCATGGGCATCACAACCTCTATCCCATAGACCAACTTGAACAGAGTTTGGCTTATCAACTTTTTACATGTCATCCTATATGCCCATAGGACCACTAGTATGCATACATCCCAATCATTCCTTTTTATGTTTTAGACCTTTGTCAATGCATTCTCCAATATCTTATTAAATGCTTCAACCGTACCATTAGCTATAGGATGATAGGGTGTACTCTTCTGATGCTATACCTAGAATTCTTCAAGGATCGCAGTAATTGTTTCATTTAAGAAATGTGTACCCATATCGCTCATCAATATCTTAGGACACCCAAGCTGAGTCAAGGCAAACTTGAAAAGGAACTTCACGGTTGTAGCAGTGCTACAGTCTTTGGCCGGTTGTGCTTCCAACCATCTCGTCAAATACTCAGTTGTAGTAATAATGTACCATGCGCCCATCTTTTTCCCTGGTGGTTGTATCGGACCCACAAAATCAATTTCCCATCTGTCAAACACCTGCAAAGAAATATGTGGGTTCAAGGGCAGTTCGTCCCTTCGCGATGGCTTCCCCATCCTCTGAAAAAGCATCGCATGCCCTGCAATATGCCTTAGAATCCTTATGCACCGTTGACCACCATAATCCTATGCGCAGAATCTTATGCACAATTTCTCTGCCTGCATAGTTTCTGCCCGTTGCTCTCCATGTGCTTCAGCGATAATGCTAGATCATTCAAACTCCGGAACATATCGGCGTAGTATTTTGTCAGTGCCCATCTTATACAAGTGTCTAGCTATTACAGAAAAATCAGTTGCATGGACCACCAATTCCTTTTTCTGTTGTGTATAATATCCTTTCAGGGTTGTACCAGGGGTTAAAAATTGGATTATGTCAGCAAAGTGATTGTCTGTGACACATATAGCAAAGAGTTGCACATCCAATAGTCCTTCTTCCAAAAGAGTGGGTTCTTCACCTGTATAAATTCTGGATAGATGATATGGTCTCGCATTCAATCGACCAGGCTTCACAATCACCTTAAAATCATATTCATGAAAGAGAAATAACCACCTACAGATCTCCCCCCCCCCCCCAACACAGGCTTGTTGACCAGGTACTTGAGAGCAGAGTGATCTGTATACATTTTGAAGTGTGTGCCCAATAGGTAGTGTCAAAATTTTTGTAGCACGTACACCATTTCCAACCCTTCGCATTCTGTAGTTGAATAGTTCTTCTCTTCCTTTGATATTTCCTTCTCGCAAAAGCTATAGGGTGATGAAAATCACCTTCGCCTAGCTGGGTCAATGCTACTCTTAATGCAATACAGGAGGCATCCACATGAACATGAAATTATTTCCTCCGGTCTGGGAACACCAAATGGGTGCAGTCACCATATTTTCCTACAACACATCCAGATTATGCTTACACTCCTCATTCCAGCAGAAAGTTGCATCCTTCTTCAGTAATTTCTCCATTGGAGCGGTTATTTGCGCATAGGCTTTGATAAACTTCCTATAATAGCAGGTGTGGCCCAAGGTTGCGTGCAACTGCTTTACATTCTTGGGAGCCTATAAATTGACAATAACAATGATCTTCGTTGGGTCTACCATTAATCCCTTCTTGCATACCACGTGACCTAGCAATATCCCATAGGGCACACAAAAGATACATTTCTTAAAATTCAAGGCAATCTGGTATCTGTGACAAGTATCCAACATAAGGCGCAGACTTGCAACATGGCACTTTACCAAACCAAACACCTTCCAGTCAACAAAAATATACTTATAAGAGTTTATGGATGAATTCTTTAAATGATGCAATTACGACCCTTGAGAAGATCATAGGCACATTCTTTAGTCCAAATGGCATCACTATGTACTGGAAGCATCCCCACTCTGTTGCAAAGGTGGTCTTGCTGCGATCTTAATCTGATGGTACCCCGAGAACCCATTAGTGAACGAATAGGCTTCCTGCCCTCCAGCATTTTCCAAAACTTCATCTTTAAATGGTGTTGGAAATGGGTCATGAACACACACATCATTTAGCTTTCTCATATCTACGCATATCTTGATTTCACCCTATTGCTTCTTTTCCTAAACAACCATAGGGCTCACCAAGTCAGACTCTTCTACTGGCTCAATGATTCCAACCTCCAGCATTTTTTCTAGCTCTTTGCACACCTTCTCCTTATACTTGGTATTTAGACAGTAGGTTCTCTGTTTCATTGGCTTCACATCAGGCTTTAGAGTGATCTTCATTATGCCCATATCCCCTAGTATTCCCTTCAGATCCGAGAACTTGGTAGGAAACAAGTCTTGATATTCGTGTAGTAGCTCCGCAACCTTATCGACTGTATCTTCATCCCAATAATCGCATATGTTTGCAAACTTAGGTTACACATTAGATCTGATGTTCACTTTCCTGGTATTCAGAGGTTCTGTTATTTCAGGGTTCGCTGCTTTGGGGCCTTCAACCTCACATTGTCCCTCAGTCTCTGGAATGTTGATATTTTGTGGATCCTCTTCTTCTTCTTCTGCAGTTACATTGTAGCATTCCAATGCATGTCACAGTTGAGTATTCTAGTCTAGTTGAACCCATTCTATCGCTTCCTCAGGCGTTCTGAAGATTATGGCCTTAATTTCTTGGAGCACTTCATCAATACACACAAATCCATCCTCAAAATTGAAATTTAACAAGAAACTTTCTCACAGGATATCCCACTCGACCGTCCCCCGGCGTAGCTCCGTTTCCAAGTACCATTTCATTGGAATAGTATCTAGGGTATGACAAAAGATATGTACCCATTCCAGTTGACGCTCCTCCCCCCACGTTCTAGTCCATCATGCCAAATGCTTGTGCAGATCATCCTTGCTTGAGTATTTCTATGTCAGGTGGGTATTCGCATACCTAAACCTCGGCTTCATCATTCGTTTGCACTCTTTCCAATCAGGAAAACTATCCTTATGCGTACCCCATCAACGGGCAGGTGTTGCGTGCAACGCCAAATCAAGAGCCTGGAACCGGTGCTCTTCTAGCACCTCCCTTTCAAACTTCTCTAGAAACAAGATAAAATGATCTAAGCCATCATAATGAGGAAGATTTCTTACCTCTATAGATACACATCGAAGTGATTTTTTCATCATATTGTTGCATAGCGTTGAAACTACGTGCAACCTATTCTGCCAATGCTTGAGTTCTTCATCTGAATCCAAGGTAGAAGACCTATCTTTATCCCATTTAATTCACCCATATGTAGTGGGATTGATCTAGTCTTCATCATGCGCAGTAATATTGTATATTTTATCCAGATCGTCGTCCTCTTCATAGTCGCGAACTAGTTCAGCGTAGCACGCTCCCTCAGCAGGATCTAGTGGTACGATAACTCATAGGGCCTTATTTCAAATGACATCCTCCATATTTTTAAGTTAATTACGGCATCCATGTCGAAGGCCCAAGCAATTCCTAATAGCGCAGGGTAAGGATTGCTATCATCTACTATTTTAGTTACTTCAAAGTCAGTCAGAGCGCTTTCTCCCTCAATGTCTATTGTTACCTCGTACAGGCACACCATAGGAATGATATTCTGTTGATTGGCCATGCGTAGCTGTATACGATACCATTGTAGCGCTTGTCTCCCCGTCCTTTCCCACATCTATTTTGGTAGCACATTTGCATCAGATCCTAGATCCATAATGACTTGATCCATATCGTATTCTCCAATCTACGTGATCAGCCTCATTTCGCGCACTGTCCCCTTCTTATGTTTACCCAATTTCCTCACTAGGCGTTGCTAAGGAGGAGTCTTGATTTTACTCGTGCAGTTATCAATTAGCTCCTAGAGCCCTTCCACCACCTTTCTATCCCGCAACTGCTTCATACAGGTTTTCAGAAAAATATCCAATACTGAGGGATCCACGTCCTGTGCTTCATTGTTTCCAATCGATTTCTCTTGACTTCCTGACGCAGAAGCCTTAGCAAAGTTCTTCTTAGCCTCCATAAAAGTTTCTTTATCCTTGTTGGGATCAAATTCGGCCTCTTTTTCGGTAGCCTTGAGTACCCAGCCTTCAGTTTTTAGCTGCTTTCCTTTATCCTCTCCCATGGATATACCACTTTGCGTCATTATATTGATGTCGTAGTCCTCTTCACAAGGCTCCACCCTCATCATATGTATGTTTTGCATGGGTTGTTGTGTCTTTTTCTCTTGCATCTTTTCTATCAGCACTAAGCAATCTTCTATCACATGGTCAAACTGTCTGCAGTACTAATAGGATGGATGTGTTGGGTTTTGACAGTCGCACAGAAAGTGGCCTGCTTCTCCACAATTGTAGAAAATAACTTGTCCACGACCTCATCCAGCCCCTCCTCCTCTTCCTCTTCTATGGCCCTGGAATCCTCTGTGCACTACACCTGCGCCCTGGTCCTGGGGCCGATTTTATGCCTGCATTTGATATATAGGGGTCCACTCCATCATTAATTTGTAGCTTCAGCAATTTTTCTCAACATGTCTAACTGACTTGCAGAAGGTACAAAACAATTGTTGCAGAGTCTGCACAAACTTTTGCAAGAGGTGACAATGGTCAGTTGCATCCTTCCCAACTATCTGGCAGATAGCACACCATAAGGGTACTCCTTTTCTCGGTCCAGCAATGTTCTCAAGCTTCAAAGGAACAGGATGTTCTCTAATTAGGTAATTCTAATAAACAGGGCAGTGATCCTTATCATGTCCCTTTTATTTACATTTTATGCACCAGACTTCTATGTGAACCTTAGATTGAGCTTCCTTCCCTGTCTTCAAGCTCTGCAATTCCATATGCAGGCTTTCTAGCTACGATTGAATATGTTGTACTCTAACATTCATGTCCTACACTGGTGAGGCTTCCAACCTCATCGCGATCTCCACAGCCTCTGCTTGCATTCCTATCTTCTGTTGTGATAATGGCAATCTCAGATGAGGCAATAAAGAAACAATATACTAGTCTCTGTGTTGATCATCTATGATCTTCATATTATATTGTCGGATCAGGCACTTTAGCCTCTAATCGAAGTCACATGCGGACTCATTCACAATTTTTTGTATTTCCTTAAATTTTGTTACAGACTGCACCTAAGACTTAGGCTTCTTAAACTCATTGTTCAGTGCCTACTGAGTCTTCGTCATCATTGCACTGGGTTGATCTGTATAGAACTTGATATACCACATCAACGCCCTCTCTTGTAGTGTTGTGACTAGTTACACTTTCTTCATATTATCGTCAGTAATCTATGTTGAAAATGGCAACAAGAAATGCTAAAAATAGCACTGCTATAAATAGCAGTTTGGGTACCAGTGTTGGACATAGCATCAAGGAATGAAAAATGGAAGTGCTATAAATAACATTGCTAAAAATAGCAGTTTGGGATAGATTCCTATTTTAGTTAGTCCCTGAACTAAAATAGTGAAGTAAAATTCGAATTTGATATTAGAAAATGTTTGTAAAATAATTAATTAATTCATCTTGAGTTAGTTATTTGTAGAAAATCAAACATGAAGTCTATGTGAGGACATGCAATAGTTATCCTATTAATTGAGGAATTTATCCCTTAATTAAAGAGATAAGGATGAGTTGTAATTTGAGTTGTAATTAGTTGGCTCATTTAACTGAGTCAAGTCCAGTTAGATTAATTCAAATAGTTTGTTGAATTAATTGTGAGTTCAGTTAGTTAATGCTTGCATGCATGTAACTGTTGCACTTCAGATAATTGAGTATTCTCTTATAAATAACTCATGCATGTCAGTTTAGTCAGAGACCCAGTTGAGATTAGAGGAGGTACAATGTACTACTAGTTGGATGAATTTTTCATATAAAGGAAACTCATCCATGTAGAAGGAATTATCTCCTTCAGGATTGCGTAGTTAATACTAGGTCAAATGAGCAGTGTGAGGTGGGAATTCACATGTGTGGAAGCACTAGACCCCAAGAAAAATTGCGCAAGGAAATAGGAGGCTTGGAGGACAGAGGAGAAGGTTTGTGAGAGGTCTTTGATTGTCTATGAGTAGCAGAGGGATTATACTGAGAGCTGGATAGCTTCCAAGCTAAGGCTTTGTGTAATTCTGTGACTATTTTCCACTTGTATGATAATACAGAGATTGGGGTTTTAGGCTGAGGGTTTCCCCAGGTTATTTCTTCTGTGTTATGTGTGACTGATTTCTCATTCTCAGTTATATGTGTTCTCTTGATCTTGCTCAATTCGATTAAGCTTCCACAAAGTGTTGTGGAAGTAGATCTTGTATTGTGTTTTAGTATATTGCATAATCTGTTGATCCACAGTGGGAATTTCTACAATCTGTTGTGCCTTCCATATAGCATCTGCGACGATCCAGAATTATTCGAGGTCTTCGCTTCCTATCCCCTTTAAAGATTGGAACCTTCATCGTGTTCACCATCTTGAATGGTCTATGCAGAGGTGGAGGTGGAGGTGGAGGTGTAGGAGTATGCGGCAGAGGTGGAGGTCGAGGTGGAGGTGGAGGTGTAGGAGTATGCAGCGGAGGTGGAGGTGGGGGTGAAGTGGATGGGTGAGGTATCCCCATGATGCCTTGTCTTACCAACTGTAGCATGCTTCGCGGTGTATTCAGAATAGTTCCTTCATCGTCGCTAAAAGAGGATCCTAACAACGGACTGTATTCAGAGTCTGATTCTTCATTTCTTCTGAAGGGTTTCCCACTTTGTGTAGGACCAAACATCAATGTAATGGCATAACCTGTTTCTCACACAATAGCATCTTAATCTAGGTTTTCAGAGATTTTAAGTGCTTACTTCTTGGTCCCTTGAAGAACATGCACTCTTCTTCACTATAGGTGATGGTCGTACCGATCACGAGCTCAGTGATGAATCTTCCTAAGATATGATCAATCTAGTGATTAGCAGCCTGCGCAATGTTATTTTTTGAAGCTACCAAGTGCTTCACCAGCTCTAGGGTCCATATAATAGGGTCATTAAGTCTCCACATACCTTGACTATCTGCTAGCCTAGACAGCCACTCGTGTAGTTTGCAAGGAAAGAAACAGAAGAGGCTTTTTTCTCGTCTATGTATAGGTATCTACTCAAACATTGTTCCTTGGATAACTCTGGATTTCTATTTTCCTGAGATGAAAATGCGTGCAACTTCCGATCATTCCACTTTTTGATTTCTTTCTTAGTAGGGAACCACTTATTCAACATCACACATTCCTTAGGAAAATCCTGGTCCCGACAACAGAACCATTTGTTGGCTTGATGGAGCCTAAACTAGGTTCATTGTTATCTGCACCAACCAGCAAAACCCTAAATGCTAGCCCTTTTGGCAACAACTCGCGTAGCGCAGGTTGTAGTCTTACCCGAAGCAGGATTGGGGGATGACAGAACCAGGTTTCTACATCCAGAGGCTTGTGTGATGGGTTCCTGCAGTCCTTATGGCCCATAACTACCTTCGTGCACCTCTAACCCTTATGAACATATAATTAATTTAATTCTCTTTAAACAACTTCCTGATCTTTGCAAAGGTTCCTAATTATACTCATCAAGCATAAATTTTACAAATCTACTAGTTTCACGCAATAAATAAGAATTAATTTGTATAAATCATAACACAGGGCGACGATACATAAACTTTACAGAAGTAATAAATAAGGCATGAATGCATTAAAATTCGCTCAAAATAGTATTTATTAAGTATAATCGTTCAAATACAGACTTCTTTTCCCTGTGCACTCAACTGTAGGAGCCTTCCCCTTTCACCTAAGTACAAGAAACAAACCTTTCCTACCTTAGCACCTTGCCCTTACAATGATTCTTCTCAATTAGATACCCCTTAAGACTCGCTATGACTCATCTATATATAGAATTTCGCTTACAATACCATGGTCTACAGACCATGGACGGGTCTCAAAACTTCTCAACACTTATCCACCTAAGGGAATAAATCCCCTTTGAATCATACTAGCTTCGCGCTCCTCTTCCCCATTTCGCAAAGACTTTACGTTATTTCAAAAATACATTACAAAATCTAACCAAACTTTGACCAAAATGACCCCCGAGACCCCTTCCCAATAGGAGGTCAGGAATTTTATTCATTTACAGATGGATTTTTAGGATATCAGCATATTAGAATTGCACCTAAAGATTGACATAAGACCACCTTTTCTACAGAATGGGGTTCATATCAATACATAGTGATGCCTTTTGGATTGAAGAATGCCCCTACTATATTTTCAAGAGTGGTGGTCGCAGCTTTCAAAGAATATATCCACAAGTTTCTAGAGGTATACTTTGATGATTGGACAATATTTGGGTTGTTAAGCAAACATACTGGAAGTTTAAGACTTATGCTTGATACATGTAAACAATATCAGATCTCCTTGAACTTAAAGAAATGCATATTTTGTGTACCTTTTGGTATATTGTTGGGACATATTGTTTGCAAACAAGGATTGATGGTGGACCCTGCAAAAATTGTTATCATTGTGAACTTACCTCCACCAAAGATAATAAGATAGCTTCACACTACATTGGGACATACATGATATTACAGAAAGTTTATCAAAGGATATGCTCAGATTACTACACCTATGGAAAAATTGTTGAAGAAAGATGTCACTTTTCAATGGGATGAAGAATGTCAAAAGAGCCTTGACATATTGAAGGAAAATATGGTAGTTGCTCCTATACTAGTATTCCTTGATTGGAATAAGGAATTTCATGTACATGTGGATGCTTCTTGTATAGCTTTGGGAGTGGTACTAGCACAGCCTGGTACAAGAGAAATTGATCATCCTATAGCTTTTGCAAGTAGGAAACTATCTAAAGCTGAGAAGAATTACACAACTACAGAAAGGGAAGGATTGGCAATGGTATATGCCTTGTAGAAATTTAGACATTATTTGTTGGGATCACATTTCAAGATGTTTACAGATCATTCTACATTAAAGTATTTGGTTAATAAGCCTATTTTAGGAGGGAATATTTGCAGATGGTTATTGTTGTTCCAAGAATATGACTTTGAAATTATTGTTAAGCCAGGAAGACTGAATGCAGGACCTGATCATTTGTCAAGATTGGAAACAGGTGAAGAACCAACCAGTATAGAAGATAATCTCCCTGATGTGCAACTATTTTCAATCAGAGTTGAAAATGACCATTTTATAGACATTATTCATTTTTTAAACACAGGAATGGCTCCTTCAGAATATACTATGAAGCAGAAGAAATAATTAGTGGTGAAGGAAACTTCTTTTACATTAACAGCAGGACACTTATATAAGATGGGACCAGATGAGACACTGCACAGGTATGTTCCTGAATATGAAAGGAAAGCATTCTAACAGAGGCTCATCAAGGTGAAACTGGTGGAAATTATGTAGGAAAATTTATTGCGTAGAAAGTTTTGAGAGCAAGATTGTGGTGGCCTACACTACATAGAGATGCAAAGGAGTATTGCAGAGCTTATGATGTATTTCAAAGAACAGGAAAACCTTCAAGAAGGGATGAGATGCCACTAGTACCACAAGTTACATTACAAGATTTTGATAAATGGGATATTGATATTGTTGGACCTATCAATCCACCTAGAAAGAGGATTGGTGCGAGGTACATAATTACTTCAACTGATTATTTGACAAGATGGGCCGAAGCACAACTAGTAAGAGATTGCAACGCAGAGACTGTTGCGAAGTTAATTTTTTAATACATACTGTCTAAATTTGGGTGTCGAAATATCTTGATGAGGTGATCAAGGTTCACATTTCCTTAACAAGACTATCAAAGCATTGACTGAGGAATTCCAAGTTTATCATCAAAAGAATACTCCTTATCATCCTTAGGACAATGGCATTGTGGAAGCATTTAACAATATTTTGGAGAATGCATTGACTAATGTATGCAATGTAAACAAAGATGACTAGGACCTTAGAATTCTAACAATGTTATGGGCTATAGAGCTACATGCAAGAGGTTGACACGTCAAACACCCTTCAGGTTGGTTTATGGGAAATAAGTTGTGATTCCCATGGAATACATTGTCCCTAGCTTAAGGATTGTATCTTTTACAAATATGGCAGACCCTGACATAATGGAGGAAAGAATGTCACAGTTGGTTTCTTTGCCAAAGAATACAAATTTATAGCAGGATTCCATCAGCAAGTACAAAAAGTAAGAGAAAAGGCATGGCATGATAGGCATATTAAGCAAAAGAAGTTCCAGGTAGGAGACCTTATTCTCCTCTATGACAGTAAGTTTGTGAAGTTCCTAGGAAAATCCAAAATTCACTGATTAGGCCCATATGTTATCAAGTATATTATTGATGGAGGTGAAGTTTAGTTAGCGGAGTTAAATGGAGAAGTGATTTAGGGAAAAGTAAATGGAAATAGGTTGAAGTTGTATAGGGACAATCCTGCCCCTACAACTTCGCTTAAGGAAGAAAGGAGAAAAGTCTTTGTGCCACTTGCAGTTGAAAGTGGGCACTGGACTATAAACTACGCTACAGAGAGCTTCGATGTAGGAAGTTACTTTGCTACAGTCTGGAGCATGTTGGAGTTCATAAGAGCCGCGATAGATGATGGGATGTACGCTACAATGGGGAATGCGTCGAAGTTCACCAGAAAATAGAAATATGACAATTAAAAGGGAAAAATAGGTGGAAAGTTGCATTTATGAAGACAGATTGGCAAAATATAAGGATAGATATGAAATTAATGAGAAAATATGAATGTAATCTGGACAAAATCAAATATAATGATGGGGTTCAAATTTCAGAATTGTTATAAATAAGCCACCTCCCACCTAGATTAATAAATTTTCTAAATCAAGAGCTTGAGTATTGAAAGTGCAAAGAAATTACAGAGAATTTTTGCATGAAAATTTTGTCAACTGAAGAATTTGTGCGTATTCTTTATGAAAGAGGCATAGAAGGATTCATGGAAGCAGCCGTCGTAGCAACCGCTAGTATGCCCACAGCATCATCTCAGATGCCCATAGTAGTAGCACCATCACCATAGAAATAGAGTAGATACCCGAGAAATAATCTGGCTAAGGAATCGAGAAGCAAGAAGAAACAGGATAAGAAACTTGCTAAACCTCAGCAAAAGCCCAAGCCAGTCAAAGATAGTGACGAAGAAGTGGAGGAGATACAGGTAGAGGAAGGTGGTGCAGTGCTTTTATCACCCCTACCACCATACATCCCGCCAAGGAAACCAAATTCCAAACCTGTAAAAGAATCAAAACATGCGAAGTAGGACACATTTACACCCTTATTGCCGAAAGCAGAACCCTTTAAAGGAGAAGTTTTAGGAAAGGTTTTGTAGCTCAAGTTCATGGATTATGATTTTAATGACAGGAAGAAGTGCTCTCAGTTCACACCATATTGATATTTGAAATAGGTTCACTACCTAGATAGTGGAGTGACGAGGATAGATCCATAATAATGGGTGAACGGGTTGGTGCAGTCAAAACTGCTAAATATGTTGAAAGTGTCGCACTTCGGCAGAAGTGCGGGGAGCACAACATGTGTAAGGAAATTGCTTGCGCTGGTGCACGATGAAAAATTATGGTTGGGGAGTAAGATACCCACAAACCCTATTCTAATCTGGAGGATCACAAGACTTCCATACCAAGGATGGAACCCCTCGGAGGAGTTTGTTGGAAAGGATCAAGACCGCGCTATAGCAAAAAGTATGAAGAAAAAGTTCGAGTTTGTCAAAGGAAAGAAGGGCTACGACATAAATTTGATTAGTGACCAAGAAGTTCGCTTCGCGATGCACATATTGGCCGAGAAGATTATGAGGAAATTCCGCATGAATAAAGTTCCTGCGTCAGTGTTGTCATTAGCCACGCAGTGTGCCAACAGGGTTCAATATAACTGGGTCGGATACCTATGCAAGGAGTTCCTGGAAAACTGCCTCAAGGTCCAGGATAAAGGTACAATTTTCCACTACGCTTGGTTGATTTTGATTATTTCTATGTTGGCGTGGAGAGAACTAGAGGAGTCGCAGTTCCCTCAAGTGCCTACAGATACCTGTGAAGCTGTGAGGTATGCTTCGTTGTGGTTTACCACCAATGCGTTGCGTGCACAAGAAAACAAAATATTTTTTGGATTATACCACATGGATATACACATGCTAGTGAACCAGCATCCCAAACTCTCGCCGAGCTTATACGAATATTTTTTGGATTATACCACATGGATTTACACATGCTAGTGAACCAGCATCCCAAACTCTCGCCGAGCTTACAAGAGCAGTATAGCTTTGTGGAGAAGTTCAAAGCATATTTTCACAAGGTGTACATATAGGCATGCAGGGATGCAAAGAATAAATGGAATGCCTTGCCATATATGGTGACTGAATATGATCTTGCAACATAGATACAGGAATGGCCCGAAGAATGGATGACTCCACTGGAGGTAACAGGAGATAGTGAGATAGAAGGAGAAGAGGTGGACACTTCGCAACATGGCCAAGTCAGTGGAAAAGATAAGGAGCAGGATGAGCATGAGTCATAGGAGGACTAGCTACATGATGAGGATTAGGAGGATCCTCTTGAGGGAGATGAGTAGACCAAGGAGATATAAAAGGCATAAACAGGAAAAACTGCAACGGAAAAGAGGAAGGTAGAGGGCGAAGTTTCCTCAAAGAAAATGAAGAAGTAGGAAGCTGATAAGATGAAGGATCTCATGGCCCTTACTGAAGAGGACTTAGATAAAATCAGGGAAAGGATACATGAAGCAACAACAAAATCCTAGAATAGAATCGAAGATTGCTACAGCACACTTTTGTCCAGTGTCGCGGAGTGCATCGCAGAATTGAAGATATTAGCGCAGACAGTCAGCCAGCCCGTGTAGATAGAGGAAAGGGTTGGAGCAAAAAGGCAGATAGTGCTTGCACTTGCAGTGAGGATAGCATAGATACCTGTAAGAGCCTTATAGTTTGAATATGTCAAACTAAAATGGTAGGCTAAAGAATGGAAGCATGTCAACATGAACATCACAGAAGTACCGCTGCCAAGACTACACAAGTTGCAAATGGAGATAATTGAAGAACTAAAGTTGAGGGAATAACATACATCACAGCTAAATAACAGGTGGAAAAAGAGAAATTTGTGTTGTGGGAGAAACTCGATCAGGTGATGCAAGAAAAGGATCAAATGGCTAAGGAATGCCATAAGATCAAGGACGTGGTCAAAGCCACATGTAAAGATGTCCTAGAGCTTGATGTCCAAGAGGAAGAGCTAGTAGAAGAAAAGGTCGTGAAGCTCGGCCTTGCAGTGAAGGAGTATACGGAAAAAATTATTGAAGTGAAATTTAAGTATGAAATGCATATTAGTAAGCTGCAAATGAAGTTGTATCCAACTAAGCCACAGGAAGTGAAGGATTAGAGGGATATTGACCTAAAGACTGTAATGGCCAACATCTCTGCAGCATTGGAAAACTATGGGAAGTTGTTAGATGAAAGTTTGAAAATTTAGACTTTTATGCAAGAAGATCCAAATGTACAGAAATTGTAGGAAGAAATGTAGCAGAAGCAGCAATAGTTAGAAGAGACTCGGGCATCTACAAAGACCTTACCAATCTCACAGAGACTCGTGAAAATCATTGAGAGTAAGGCCCTCCAAAAGAACATTGATGAACTGAGTGACTCGGGATGAGTCACATGTGAGCAATGGGGGCATGTTGGGCACAACCCAACTTGGCCTTGTCTTTGATGAAGAATCCACATTTTGGGGAGTGGAGTGCGAAGTAAAGGATGCAGTGGAGCACGAAGTGGACCACGTAGTAGAGTAGTAGAGTGCCAAAGTGGACTGCAAAGCTTTGGATTAAGATGTTGTTATGTCAAAAGGGTGTTATGCCTCTAGATTGATGTTTAAAAGAGGTCAGACTAGATCTACAGGAAGCGGAAAAAGATTCAAAGCCGATCATGACAAGTATATTTAGGGTGAGTATAGTCCAATATTGGGTGAATCGGACAGCGAAGAAGAAAGGAGAAACCCTAGTACACCTAGAGGTGTGGCACAGTCAGAAAATCAAGGCACTTCTGGGATTCCCCACCCATCCACTCCACCTCCACCTCCACCTTTGCCTCCACCTCCACTATTCAACATGGCTAATGTAGTGAAGATGACTATCTTTAAGGGTCAGAGATCATAGGATCCTGATCAATTTTGGTTTGCCGCAGAAGTTGTGTAGAAAGTGCACGAGATCAATGACAATAATATGAAGAAAGTACATCTTGTCACAGCATTTCAGGAGAGAGTGTTGTCTTGTTATCAAGTATAGTACGGTGAATCCAGTTGCTTCACTAGTTGTGACAAAGAACACACTAAACGTGGAGCTTAAGAAGCCCAAGTCCCAGTCGCAGTGTACCAAAGAAATAAAAGAGATTAAGCAAGTCATCAGCAAAATTGTCTGGGATATAGATCAGAGGTTAAAATTTTTTATGGGACAAGCCAACTTCCATATCTTTGATGAATTTCACAAAGAGTGGTATATAGTTGCACTACTGCAACACCTCATATTACCATTATCGCAGCAAAATATTGGAACGTAGGTGGCAGCATTATAAATCACGATGAGATTAAAAGCTTCACTAGTACAAGACACTCACATAGGGTCTTAGCAGATACAATCCCGGTTGGCAAGTTTGCATATGGAGTTGCAAGACCTGAAGAAAGGAAAGGGAATTCAGTCTTAGATGCGCTCAGAAGTTTGGTGCCTAAAGTGTAAGAAGGAAGGTCATTATAAGGACCAGTGTTTGATCTACCCTAATTATTTGGCTAGTAGAGGTCCCAACCCCTTGAATCCAAAGCCTAGTGTTGGACCAAGTATCGGACCGAGCATATGGTGTGGTATTTTCCGAGTTTCAAATGATCACTACAATTTTCTACAGAAATATGTGCATTCATTGCAACAATTATTTTGTAAATTTTTTCATTCAGTAGGACATGATGAGAGCCATTGTCGCAGCTATGACTTGATGATAGATCAAACCCCAACATATAGGATGCAAGCTAAAGGCCTTGCACATGAAGAGATCGGTTCACCTGTGAGTTGCAAAGGATTTCAAGGTCGAGGTCGTGATCGCAGAGGAGGTGCTAGACGAGGATGGGGTCAAATCATATGTTATAATTGTGGCGAAGCTGGGCATTATACGCAAGATTATCAGAATCTGACTCACCCTTCATGTCAGTATTGTAGAAAATTTTACCATGTGATAGAAGATTGCCCTATTTTAATGGATAAGATGCAAGAAAATAATAATCAACAGCCTACACAGAATATACAAATGATGTGATCCGAACAGTGCGAGGATGACCCAAGCATTAATATAGTGGCATGAAGTGGTGCGGCTACCAGAGGCGATAAGGCAAAAGGTAAAAATCCTAAGGCAGATACATGGGTTAGGGAGGCAAGAGAAAAGAACACTAGGTTCAATCTGTAGAAGGAAAAAAGAAAAAAACTTTCTTGGACATAGGAGCTTTGACATCAAAGATGCAGACGCAACTAGTACCAAAGAAGAACGCTCCTAAAGTAGGTACCACAATGAAGAACCCTTGTTCGACTATTCTGAATTCCTTTCTGTAGACGTGTATGAAGTTGTTAAGGGACCAGAAAGCAGTGGAAGGGTTGCAATAATTGATCGATAACTGTGCCAGTAAAGAAAAGCCACAACTAGAACAATGTGCAGTAAATAAGGTCAACCAGAATAAGAAGAGGACTGGTCGGGAGATGCGATTAACTACGCAGATTGGTGAATTTGAAATGGATCAGGTAATTCTGGACTTACGTTTCGATGCAAATGTGTTGCTGAAGCAAACTTGGGAGAATATGGGGCAACCAAAGCTATAATAGTCACCAATTTAGTGTGCATGGCCAATCAACGGAAGATTATCCTAATGGGACGGTTGCAAGGTGTTATGGTGGATATTAAAGGAGCAAGAGTGAGGGTGAACTTCGAAGTCATCAATATTGTGGATGATAGTAATCCATATCTAGTTTTGCTCAGAATCGACTGGGCTTTTGATATGGATGCCATAATCAATCTAAAAAGGAGGAGTATGGTATTTGAAAAGAATGGTACAAGGGTCATTGTTCCCTTAGATCCATCTGAAGGAGCGAGATATACAAAACCCGTCCGCGAAGAATACAGTGATGACAATATTGACCACACCTATAAGTTAACTACGTGTGAGGAGGATTGGATCAACCCCACCGCAGATGGATGGATAAGTTGGGAGAAGGATAGTTCATGTCATTTAGACTCGAATGAAGAACTGGAAAACTAGCAGAACCGAATGCAAAAAGTTTCTACTCTGCATTGTAATAGAATGACAAAATCTCTTCGCTACATATCAACTAAGGTACTTAACTTTTCATATTATCATGGGATAGGTGATGTCATCATATTTCTGGATAAATACGAAAGGGATGTACCAGAAGAACAATGATTTTAGGCCTTGGATCTGGCTTTGAGGGCTACACTTGCGCATTGGTGGGGTACACTTAAGGATAATATAGGAGATTGGTGAGAGTATCGACGATTCATGAGGCTCAAGTTTTGTCCTGCAAACACAAAGATCATAGAGAAGTTCAATGGCAAAGATGATCCTCGAAATCATTTGTCTCGGTTGACTAAGGCATGGGGCAAAGAACCTCGACCATAATGGATTCATGTATTTTTTCACACTTTGGATGTGATACCAATGAATTGGTATCTTGAAACAAAGTTGCACCATAGTACCATCGATTGGAATGATATGAAGGAAAGTTTTATTTTTACCTTTAGCTTTGAGAGGGGCTTTCAGTGTACCAATGATTCTCTTCAAGAAATTAAAGCAGCGATTTTCCAGACACCTAAGGAACCAATGACTTGGATCCTGCATGACTGGAATGCGTAGTTGCAGGACGCACTAGAATGTTATAATCTCACCACTGAGGAAGGCGAGGAAGGTCCGTGAAGCATTAATATTCCTGAGTTAGAAGGACAGCATGAAGTGGCAAGTCCAGATGTTAAAATACCTTATGTAACACAACATGTTAAGATGATGCAAGTCAACATAGGCTCAAAGACGGAGCCCAAGTTCACACGCATAGGAGATTAATGGGATGCTGATACAGTAGGAAAGATCACCGAGTCACTACATGAGTACCAGGAATTGTTCCGAACGAAGTTTACGGAGTTAAAATGGATCATGGGAGACCTGGGTGTCATGAAAATCAATTTAAATATGGATGAAAAGCCTGTAAAAAACTGATCATATAGGTTCAACCCAAAGTACAAGGAAAAGGTAAAGGAGGAAATTGAGAAGATGGTCACAGCTGGCATAATCTAACCTGTAGAAGACTCTGACTGGGTGAGTCCAATGGTAGTACAAGAGAAAGTTACAAAGGGTGAAATAAGGATTTGTGTCGACTTAAGGAAGTTGAATGACACATGTGTACATGACCCATTCCCGACACCATTCACAGACGAAGTTTTGGAAAATGTAGGAGGACATGAACCCTACTCCTTTACAGATGGGTTTTCTAGGTACCATCAAATTAAGATAGCATCGGAAGATATGAGTAAGACCACCTTCGCCACTGAATGGGGATCTTTTTAATATATATTCATGTCGTTTGGGTTGAATAATGCACTGGCAATATTTTCTAGAGTTGTCGTCGCAGCGTTTAAAGAATTCATTCACAAGTTTTTGGAGGTATACTTTGATGACTGGACAATCTTTGGGTTGGTAAAGAAGCATGTCTCAAGCCTGCACTTGATGTTGGATATCTGCAGGAAGTATTAAATCTCATTAAACTTTAAGAAGTGCATTTTTGTGTACCTTATGGGATCTTACTGGGACATGTTTTCTGTAAGCAAGGGCTGATGGTAGATCCTGCAAAAATCATTGTTATTATTAATTTGGATCCACCAAAGAATCTGAAGCAGCTCTGCACAACTCTTGGACACACTGGATATTATCAGAAATTCATTAATGTGTACGTGCAGATCACTGCACTGATGGAGAAATTACTAGAGAAATATGGCACCTTATGTTGGGACGATGAGTGTCAGAAGCATCTTGATGTATTAAAAGAAAAAATGGTCACTGCACTGATCCTCACGTTTCCAAATTGGAAGAAGGAGTTCCACGTTCATGTGGATGCATCATGTATAGCTTTGGGAGTTGCCTTAGCACAGCCAGGGGAGGGGGATATTGATCACCCCATTGCATTTACAAGTCGAAAACTATCTAAGGCAGAGCGAAATTGTTCCACGATGAAACGAGAAGGCTTGGCTATGGTGTGCGTGTTGCAGATGTTCAGGCATTACTTGTTGGGTGTGCACTTCAAGATGTTCACGGACCATTCTGTGCTAAAGTAATTGGTGAACAAGCCTGTGTTAGGGGGAGATTTGTAGATGGCTATTACTGTTTCAAGAATATGATTTTGAACGAATCGTCAAGCCAGGACAAATAAACGTTGGGTGAGATCATCTATCTCAAATTGAGAATGGTGAAGAACCGACCAACATTGAAGAAGGATTGCTTGATGCGCAAATCTTCATCGTAAGGGTTGTTGATGAACATTTTGCAAATATTATTTACTTTTTGACTACTGGACTAGCCCTTGTGGACTATACAATGCAATAGAAGAAATAATTAATAGTCAGAGAGGCAATTTTTTCTCTGATTGTTGGACATCTATATAAAATGGGCCCTGATGAACTATTGCGCAGATATGTCATTGAGCATGAAAGACACAGTATTTTGGTTGAAGCGCATGGTGGTGTCACAGGAGGGCACTACACAGGAAAAGAAACCGCGCAGAAAATTTTGAGGGCATGAATATGGTGGCCCGTGATGCAGAAGGATTCTAAGGAACAATGTAGTGCTTGTAATTTTTTCTAGAGGTGATCTAAAATCGGGGTTTGATAACTTGTTATATTTACAAGAACCTTCCACTCAATTGAACAAATAAATGATCTAGCTTATATATGACATTTGCAGAATTAAATACTTGAAACAGGTGTATGTCTTTTTATTTTAACTATTTAAGTGCTTTAATTCCATTTGTTTCTACTGATATTAAACACATATAACAGCCATATAATGCAGCAAATAAAAATCAGCACATAACAGCAAATTTAACCTAGGAGTTCACCCGAATATCATGGGCTATGTCTCCTTGAGCTTTTGTCATCTTGACTTGGCTCTTTGGGATTATGGAAAAGTTCCTTTTACAAGTTCCACACTTAACTCTAAAGGTTACTAAACTGAACCAATGGGCTTAGAATACCATCTATATCCATGCCATGGTTGTCATCACTCTGCAAATAGATCTAAGCTCCCTTAGATTTGATTCCTTTAATCAATGCTCTAAGCTACCCTGAGCTTCTTGATGGCACTAAATCCTTCAGAATTGTTTAATTGTCACTAAAACCTCATCTACTATCTCCAGAACATATTAGACACCGAAAATAGACTAATCATTTTCTCAAAATGAGCATTGCATCTCCAAACTAGGCCTTCCTCCATGGTTGACACTGGGTTGCCTGAAACTTCCTTGTAGAATCTCTGCCTTTAGAAGTATTCAAATGTATCTACAAATCCTTGCAATGGATTCATAATGCTCATTACATTCGGAAATGACTATTGGTTCGCCGAGAACGAGTACTGGTAGCTCCTACAACTGCCTCCAACTCCTCGTGGCCCTGAGCTCCAAAATCTCCCTGGATGAAAATATCTATGAATATGACTTCTTTAGCTTCTCTGGACTATTCCATTGGCTTCAGAAGGATCCAATTAGCCTAGCTAGCCTCTTGTTTCACTCTCTCTCGTCGAAAACTGCTCTTGGATTGCATTTAGTCAATATCCCTAGGGATACTTCACCAAATTTGGTGAACTAGCACTTAACCCCAGATAAAATGGCATATCTACCTAATTTTATCCACTCCGCCTAGCTGACCATCGGAGGTAGCCATTACATAAAGTTCTGGTGCACATGGGTGGTATAACCTCAACGGTTAGGGCTTATGCTGGCGATCGTATCAATCTTTCAACATGCATGTGCGTTGCAAACGGCGGTTACATCGCCATCGGGACATGTGAACAGTTTTATGGAGACCGTTGGCGGGTAAGACCGCTAGTGATCCTAACCCCCAATCCTCCAACCGTTACAAAATATGCACCGCAATAGGTATATGTTAAGAAACACATCATGTGGAGTTGGTAGAGTGTTGTCCTGTCTTACCGGAGGTCGTGGGTCTAATTCCATCGGACCCCTAACAAATTTGCATAACCATTGCATGGCCACGTGGCGGCCTTCGGGCTTTCCACATGTCGACACCTGATTGGTCCCCAAAATGGAATATTCTAGGGAATATTCCTTGGAATATACTTTTTTAATATTTCCAAAAACCAAATTAATTTTGGTTAAATGTCCAAAAATTATTGTTTACTGGACTTTTCAAATATTGATAACTCATTCATACGGTGTCAGTTTTTCAAACCATTTGTGAAGATGGAATCAAGAAGATGAGATCTATCCATTCGCTCAAGTTTGACACACTTTCGAACACTTCGAAATTTGAGCTATCACTTAGTTCATTGATCAATATCTTATCACTCCTCCCCATTAGGAATATTTTGGACCCCAAATACTGATATACTAATATGTACAGTAGATGAGAGTAAAGCACCCTCTTCTTTCAGCCTCCATACACTTGCCTTGCATGGCTAGTGCCTTTGAACCAAAACTCGAAGGTAGTCGACACTTCCCTTCCTGGATGCACTTGTCCTCTTGTTAAGAACTGTCTTCCTTGAACTCATTCAGAATTTTTGTTGAGAAGTTTACAGAAGGTAGCTGAACATCGCATTCTTGATCATCGACCCAAGGTGTCTCAAACAAACGTGAGATTGCATCATAAATATATGCATACTTAACTGAAATTTGCATATTTACCAATGAAAGTATGTTGTACTGTGTCAAGAAGTCAAACCACTTCTTACCAAGCCACTTCTATGGCGACTTTTGTAGTTGTAAATCTTATTCTGACATCTTGAAAAAAACAACATAATGCAAAAAAAACAACTTAACGACATAAATTCACATCATGTGAATCATCATCATGTCTCTTACATATTGTGTACAAATGATCGACTAAATCACAAGCCGACAAAAACATACCTTTTCAAACATCTGACTCTCCAAGTCAAGCATGTACAAAAAGAACTTGACGATTCTTTTTCAAAGTAGAAAGAATTCCACCTCTTGTGAAACACTTCATCATTATCTCCATTTTTCAATCTTGGAGACAAAATCAACCTTTCCAAGTCAATATGACATTGCATGCATGTTTAAACAAAGCAATCGACCATCAAGTCAAAGACACATACATGTTCAAATACAATGAAATCGTCAACATTCCTTTGTTCATACATACCATTCTCATGCATGTATTCCATTCTTCAAATTTCTCTCAAGCACAATCATAAGTACAAGATCCTCAATCATATGTAAATGCACTTACAAAGTTGAAATGAACATAATTTTGTTGCAATAAAGTGAGTCTCATACTCAACTTTTTCATTCGCCTTTTACCCTACAATTTGCATTCCATTGGCAAAGAAATGTATCAAATCAAAAGACACGCAACCTTTAATTGGATAAGAAATCTAACAATTTCTTACCAATCCACATCAAAGGTGCTTCCTTTAACTGCATATTGACATCAACATGTGAATCATCCTGAAACACATCAATTATGGAAACTTCTTTTCCATTCTTGCCATTTTCTTTTTCCACCTTCTTCAAATTTCATGGAAGCATTGTTGGATTCAAAATCCAACATTTTTCAGCAATATGTCCTTTCTTATGGCAATAAGTGCAACACATGTTCATCCTCTTTACAGCATAATTTTCCTTGTCCAATGGACCTTTGGCTTCTTGCCTCCTCTTCTTCAAAAGTTTCCAGTATGTGGCCATTTTCTTCCAACATCTAGAAACACTATGGTTAACTAAACCACAAAAGGAACATGCATTTTTTTTCCAATTCTTATGTGGAAATTTACCATGCTTAACATAATCAAAAGAAATGTGATTAAAATCAGATATATACCTTCCTCTTTCACCTTTGTTGCCTTCATGAGAAGGCGAATTGAATGAAGAAGTGGCTCCCTTCGGAACACCATCAATCTCTTCAATGATTTTAGAGCCTTCACAACTCCCTTGTTCAAGTGCATTCTTATGAACACCTTCTTCTTGCAAACTATGTTTCAAACAATTGCATTCCCCATGAATACAATCTTTACAAACTTGAGGTAGAGAACCTAAAATGAAACTCCTTCTAGGAACTGTTTCAATTGCCTTCATGGTTGCTTTGGAACTTTCTCCATAAGATTGTCCATAGCCAAGACCCAAATACTTAGGCCGTTCCTCAACCATTATTGGCTCAAAAATGACCTATGCATGTTTGCCCAATCCTTTTCCTTCATAGCCCATTTTTGACATCAACTTGGACCCTATACCTCTTGTATGTTTTTCAAAAGAACCAACATAGACATTCTTTGAGGAAATTGAAGACAAACTAGGATTGTTTACCTCTTCTTCAAATTGATGCTTGACTAAGGTTTCCTTGGCTACAAGGAGTTGTATCTCCAACCCATGCATCCTTTCTAGGTTCATATTTGCAATATGAAGTTGGCTCTCCATTTCCTGCAATTTGTCAAAAAGCAACTGCTTCTCTTCCTTCGTGGAATTCAACTACTCTCGAAGTTTGGTGCTCTTCCTTTCATCTTCATACATTTGTTTCACCATATCCATCATGATGAACAAGTCTCACTTCATGTCTTCATAAAAGAATCTTGTGGAGGAGGAGGATTTTCAAAACTCACTTGTAGAAGTTGTCATTATAGAAATGAACAAAAGAACTTCAACAAAATTCACAAAGCTTTCAAAAAACTAATGGTTATAGAGTCAAACTCTTATTCAAGTAGCCTTTTGCAAACAAACCCTCTTGTGCTTCAAGGGTTGCCTTGAGGTCCTTTGGGTAAGGAGAATGCCTTCAACCCTTCTTCCTTCTTAAACTCAAGCAACAGTCAGTTTACAAACATTCAAATTTTGTATATTGTTTAAACAACTTTCAAGTCCAAAAAGCAACCTATTGCTCTGTTAATCAAGCAACCTGCTCTGATACCACCTAATCTGAAATGGGGGTTTGATAACTTGTTATACTTATAAGAACCTCCCACTTAGTTAAACAAATAAATGATATAGCTTATATATGACATTTGCGGAATTAAATACTTGAAACAGGTGTATGTCTTTTTATTTTAATTGTTTAAGTGCTTTAATTCCATTTGTTTCTGTTGCTATTAAACACATATAATAGCCATATAATGCAGCAAATAAACATCAACACATAACAGCCAATTTAACCTAGGAGTTCACCCGAATACCGTGGGCTACGTCTCCTTGAGCTTTTGTCATCTTGACTTGGATCTTTGAGATTATGGAAAAGTTTCTTTTACAAGTTCCACACTTAACTCCAAAGGTTACTGAACTGAACCAATGGACTTAGAATACCATCTATATCCCTGTAATGGCTGTCATCACACTGCAAACAGATCTAAGCTCCCTTAGACTTAATTCCTTCAATCAGTGCTCTGAGCTACCCTGAGATTCTTGATGGCACTAACTCCTTCAAAATTCTTTAACTATCATTGAAACCTCATCTACTATCTCCAGCACATATCAGACACTGAAAATATACTGATCATTTGCTTAAAATGAGCACTGCATTCCCAAACTAGGCCTCAACGGTTGGCATTGGGCTGCCTGAAACTTCCCTGAAGCATCTAGGCCTTTAGAAGTATTCAAATGGCTCTGTAAATCCCTTAAATGGATTCATAATGCTCATTACAGTCAAAAATGACTATTGGCTCGTTGAGAACGAGTACTGGTAGCTCCTACAACTGCCTCCAACTCCTGGTGGCCCTAAGCTCCAAAATCTCCCTGGATGAAAATATCTATGAAGATGACTTCTTCATCTTTTCTGGACTATTCCATTGGCTTTAGAAGGCTCCAATTATCCTATCTAGCCTCTTGTTTCACTCTCTCTGGTCGAAAGCTGCTCCTGGAGTGCATTTAGTCAATATCCCCTAGGGATACTCCACCAAATTTGGTGAATTGGTACTTAACCCCGGATAAAATGGCATATCTACCTAAGTTTATCCACTCCGCCAAGCTGACCATCGGAGGTAGTTGTTACATAAATTTCTAGCACACATATGGGCGGTATAACCCTGGCGGTTAGGGCTTATGCTGGCGGTCGTATCAATCCTTCAACCGCATGTGCATTGCAAATGGCGGCTACATCGGCATCAGGACATGTGAACGGTTTTATGGGGACCGTTGGCGGTCCTAACCCCCAATCCTCCGACCGTTACAAAAAAAATATGCACCACAACAGTTATATGTTAAGAAACACGTCGAGCAGAGTTGGTAGAGCGTTGTCCTATCTTACCGGAGGTCGTGAGTTCGATTCCATTGGACCCCTAACAAATTTTACATAACCATTCCAGGGCCACGTGGAAGCCTTCAGGCTTGCCACGTGTTGACACCTTATTGGTCCCCAAAAGGGAATACACTTTTTTTAATATTTCCAAGAACCAAATTAATTTTGGTCAAATGTCCAAAAATCACAGTTTACTGGACTTTTCAAATTGTGATAACTCCTTCATATGGTGTCGGTTTTTCAAACCGTTTGCAGCGCCGGAATCAGGAAGACAGGATCTATCTGATCACTTAGGTTTGACACTCTTTCAAACACTTTGAAATTTAAGGACCTGAAGACAATCACAGAGAGATGAATTACCATTGATTCCACAAGCAACTTTGCAAGCTTTTGATAAATGGGCAATTGATTTTGTGGGGACTATCAATCCGCCAGGAAAGAAGACAAGTGCATGCAATATTATTACTGCGATAGATTATCTGACCAGGTAGGTTGAGGCACAACTTGTAAAGGACTGTAGTGCAAACATTGCTGCGCACTTCATCTTTGAATATATATTATTGAGGTTTGGGTGCTCGAATATTCTCATGAGCGACAGAGGAACGCACTTCCTCAACTGCACGATTGAAGCATTAATAGAAAAGTTATAGGTACATCGCCAGAAGAGCAGGCCTTATCATCCTCAGGCAAATGGCACGGTTGAGGCTTTTAATAAAATTTTGGAGAACGCTCTAACGAAGGTGTGCAACGTCAATAGGAATGATTGGGATGTGTGCATACCTGCAGTATTATGGGCATACAGGACTACCTGCAAGAAGCTTACAAGGCAGACTCCGTTTAGGTTGGTGTATGGACAAGAAGTTGTAATTCCAATGGAATATATAGTCCCCAGTCTTATAATCGCAGCAGTCACGAATATAGCAGACAACGATATTATGGAAGAAATATTGGAACAATTGTTCACACTAGAAGAGGATCGCTTTCTCACTGGATTTCACCAACAAGTACAAAAAGCTCGGGAAAAGGTATGGCATGACCGACATATTAAGCAACAAACTTTTAAGAGTGGAGACTTGAATTTTCATTGTAATAGTAAATTTTTGCAGTTTCCTGGTAAATTCAAGATGCATTAGCTAGGCCCGTACGTTATCAGGGATATCTCGAATGGTGGCACAGTTTAGCTCACGAAGTTGATTGAAGAATTAATTATTAGGCGCGTAAATGGGAGTAGGTTGAAACTTTACAAGGATGACTCTGCCTTTGGGACTGCATGATGACTATATGAACAGAGGACAGTCTTAGTGCTATAGGCAGATGGAAGGAAGCACAGGCCTATAAAGTACTCTTCCAATGAAGGAGCTTGTCGAAGAAGGAAGGTTGTGCGGCATTTAAAAGGATGGCATAGGTGGATAAAGCTGCGATGGAGAAGGGGTAACTGTGCTGCAGGGAGGACTCTAATGCAATTCATCCCGAATAGGACCGTTGGGGTTGATTTAACAGGGAAATTTTCATTAAAAGGAGCGGGGGAAACACATTTAAGAGGCATATCTAGGAAAATTTGCTGACAAATCTGCATTTATGAGGAAGATCTATGGGGAATTTAGTGGTTTGAATTTGAAAAAGGCTATAAATACAGCACCCTACTCCACATTCAGACACTTTTTTGTTGAGAATTCGTTGTGTGATTTTATGCCTAAGTGTGAGTTGAGCTTTCTGCTGCATGTCTAGTTGGAGTTGGAAGAAGCTTGAGCATGAGTTTTTGAGTCGAGGGCTAGAATCCATTATGACTTACTCTCAGCCAGCACATACTACTGCACCTAGATCGCCAAGAACTAAGCCTACTACTATAGGATCAGTGACCAAGAAGTAGAAGAAGCCCCAAAGGACCCTGATTATACAAACACCGAGGAAAATCCCTGCAGAACTACGAAGTAAGGAGAAAATGGATCCGCAAAAACAACCAATGGAGCCCCAACATCTGGATGAGGAAGCATTAGCCAGTGTATTTGTGGATATCATCGCAGACAAGGTGGAACCAATCTCCAGGTTGCCACCCTATATGTTGCTGAGGAATCCAATTACGAAGGTGATGAAGGACCCAGAATCTATCAAATACAAGGTATTTACATGCCTGTTACCCGAGGAAGTGCCAATTGAGGAGGATATTATCGAGGGGGATATTATGGGTCCTCACTGTAAGCGATAACAACATAATTAGTTACAATAATATCAGGGTTCAAAATGGGGTTGAACAATCCTAGTTCAAACTATTTTACCAACAATTAATGAAGAAAGGAAACTCAAGGTACAACTAGAAATAATCATTGAAACATGGATTAAGTAGTGTTGTAGCGACTACAACCATCCTCCAAAAATTTTCGTTAGCTTCGTTTTGGAGCCTCCCTACCAACCATCCTTAGCAACATGTCTTGCACTGCCTAGGTACTTATGCTTTCAGTTGAGTTTCTTTGGCTTATCAGCTTGTGTTCACTAACTTCTTTCCTTTCATCCACAAGCTCACTCCTTGTGACTTGGTCTTTAACCGATTCTTGTGCTAACTTGGAGAATTGCATAGAACTAGAGAGAAACCAGCCTTTCTCTCCATAATTGCATAGAGTATCCGGGTAGCCAGCTGCTATCCAAAATTGTGCAAAGTATCCAAGCAGCCAACTGCTTTCCAAAATTACGTAGAGCATGCAAGTTGCCTTCCCCTAGAAAATTATATAGAGCAGCCCATCACTAGGCTGGTTCTCAGAATTTGCACAATTCTGGTTGGTAACCTTGGCTTCAATCTAGAAAATGCGCAGAGCTTGAGGGGCAGTCAGAGCCACTCAACCTAGAAACTACGCAGAAGTCATCCTGAGGGTTGTTGTCTATTGCATGTGCTCACAAGTTGATCGGTTCCCTCCAGGATTGTGCAATCTTGCCTTGCATGCATGGGAAGCTTTTTCCCAAAAAAGAAAGAAAGAAAAAAGAATCCCTAGATTTTAGGGATCTTTTTTTAGCAGCTGGGGGTTACATGCAAAAGTTGTTTTAGAAACCTCCCACCAAGTCTTTTTCCTAGAATTGTGGCATGCGCGTCATAAGCCTCGATCTTGTCAAACTATTTATTTGATGCTTTAGACCTCATTCTTCACTTCGATCTTGGAGCTCTGGCATCCCCAACGCATATAAGAACCTTCAGCACACTCAACACAACTTTGTCTGGGTAAGTTCACTTTTCATGTCTTTTGCTTCTTTTCAATTGCTTTTTGTATTTGGGTTTGTGTGAGTGTTGTTTGCTTGGTTTGAACGCTTGTTTTCATTTAATCCATGTTAGCTTGTAGAAGAATTATTTCAAGTTTTTCACTACATCTCCTTGTTGTTGCATGCATGACATTGTTTTTGCACAAACAGTTGCCATTGCGACGACTCACTTCACACACTTAGTTGTTTTCCCATCTTACTAAATCTTGCACTCATTGATTGCATGAATTCTCATTCACTTATGTCTGCACCTAGTTCAACACATGCATTCAGTCCTTATTGTTTTCAGTCATCCGTCGGTGGGTCTGAGCTGCCTTGGCCCTGACCTTGCCTTTCCCGGATTGCACTGTGCATTTCTGGGATGGAAGGCCTTGCCTTACTCCCATAAATTGCATAGAGCCTACCTCACATAGGCCTCCCAGGATGTGCTCTTCACAATTTTGAGATGTAGTGCCTCATTTGGCCCCCAGAATTGTGCAATGCAATTTACGCAGTTCCAGTCCTCAGCAGGCCAAGCTGGATTGTGCTCTCCGTATTTTTAGTATTTAGTCAGCTCACTAGTAGTCCTAACTATGCTCTGCATAATTTAGGCAGCCAATCTCCCAGCCTCCCAGTGAAAATTGTGCAAATTTCCCAGTCAGTCATCCAAATGTGTTGCATGACAGTCCTCAAGTTGCTTTTGGTTTTCAACTGAAATTTTTCTTGCCATGAGTGTTTCTCTATCTCCGGGTATCACAGGTGTTCATCACTCTCTCAGCAGTACAGGTACAATGGCTTCCAAGAGAGCAGGATCAAAGGACACCATTGAGAGTGCAACTAGATATGTGGTCGAGCAAGTGTCTATGAGCTTTCCCATCTATGAAGATACTAATTTTTTCATAGACAATGAGATCAAGATCAAATGGCAGGACATCAATGACATATTTGCAGAAACCTTTGAGGAGAATCTGGAGGACCATATATTCTATGTCAACATACACAAGTCTGGCTTGTACCAAGTTGCATGCAGGTATCTGGAATTTCCATGTGTGGACATGATCCACTGGATTGTCTCGCATACTAATCCAGAGACAATGGTGTTGAGAAGTGTCAGTGGAACAGAACTTTCTACCTTTAGGTCAGAGAACTTTTAGGAGATGTATCACTTTTCGCAGTCGGTGATCACAATGGATGCACCATTCACCAATCCTAGCAGCAGTGCAAACTCAAGAGACATCTTGAAGAGATAGGTGAGAAAGCCATCAGAGTTCAGGACAACACCCAACCAATTATACAAGACAAAGTACTACGAAATTCTTATCAGTTCTTTGTCATCTTCGCATGTTTCTTATATGGCTAGGAGAGTACAGAGACCTTCCCGCGGAGTTGGGTGATTGTGTTGGATCAGCTAGCGAATGAAAGAAGACCTTTCAATCAGTCTGACATGTTGGCTCTCTAGCTGAAGGGACAAGTAACAGATGCCTGACATCTGCCCAAGGGTCAGAAATAAAAATCTCTTCATGTCCAACTACATTCTTGATGCAATTTGTGCCCTTCAATAGTTCTATGGCTTGGGTTGGGCATGGACACCTTCAAAAACCTCTGTGCACACCTATTGCAGGTTATTCTACGAGTGTAGTTTCCGTGGAGTTATACTATAGCTATCAGACCACTTCATCACCCCGTTGTACAGGATGATATTTGAGAAGGATTTACCTTTCATGTCACAGGCAGCGATGGAGGCATTAGTCAACATAGTAATTGGTATGCCTCACCCCTTGGCACCTTCATTTGGATGTACAATGCGGAGAAGGCTCCGCATGTGTTACCGAAGTTTGACATGGATAAGTTGGTCATGCAAGAGGTTGCATACCACATCTCAAAAGGGTTGTCAGCGAGACTGCACTGGAAGAAGAAGGCACCTTGGTCTGCTCTTCCTTTGTGGATCAGGTTGTATGAGATCTAGAATCTCAAGCATGTTGAGGCCGAGACAAAGAAATTCAAGAGGTTCACCTTCAGCACTAGAAGTTTCAATCCATATGACCTGCATCACTTTATAGAAGACCACTATGTGAGAGTGTATCATCCTTGGATCCACGGGGCGTGTCATTGGCATGAGAAATATCCATGGAGATACTTTTATAACTCCTCAAGGATCAATGAACTAGTAAGAGTGGTTGTAGAGTGGTGAGCAGCGCACAAGACAACAACATCTCAGAGAGCAGCAACATCAGCAGCAATAGAGGGAAGTAGACCTGCACATGGCAAAGGCAAGAGAAAGGTTTCTGACAGCGCAGAGGCAGAGCAAAGCTGCAAGTTCAAAGCAGAACCACTTGTATTAAAAGCATCTTTGGATATTGAGGCCAAGATGCAACAACGTAACAGAAGGATTGCACAAAGATAGAGGGAGAAGCAGAAACTAGAAGAGGTAGAGAAGAAGTTATAGGAGTTGAAGCAACAACTAAAGGAAGAACAAAAGTTGCACAGAAGAGAGAAGGAAGCACAGCAAGAAGAGGAACAACAGGAGGCGTAGCGTGCACACATTGATGAAACTGTGCAATATAGGTTATTGATTCATTAACAGCTGGTAGATAGTGTTATCACTTAGATTTTCCTTGAAGTTGTTGAGAAGAGGAAAGGGGTCCGAGGTAACCACAAACCAACTTTTAGGTACAGAATCTAGCCAATCTGTACCCAGAGAGGGCTCTCTCTTTATGATTTAGCTTTGTTTTGGAAAGGTTTTAGGCTAGTTGTGAAGTTTAGGAGTTTTGTTTGAATTTGGGTGGTGAGATTCAATAGCAAAGGGGTAAGACTGAGTAGCTTAGTCCATTGGGCTGATGGAGTCAAAGAAGATGGCTTAACTGGACTTGGTTTCTTAACAAAAGATGGTTTCACAGGGCAAGACGGTCAAACAGGGAACAAATAGCAACTTGGAATAGATGGAATGGGCTTAAAATGGATGAAGGGCAGTTAAGAATCCTTTAGCATATATAAAGAGGGAAAGTGAATGATTACTACTAAAGAGCAGTTAAGTATTGTTTAATAAATAATCAAAATGAAAGAACTAGGAAACAGGAGCAATTGAGATTTCACTGTTTATACTAATTCAGAAGAAAACATTGAGAATAATAACGATTGAAAACAAAGTGCAATCAAGCATATTCTGAATTATTCTTTTTCCTTTGCCATTCAGATGTGAAACAAAGATGATATAATAAACAAGGAAAACTTTAAAACATAAGGTATAGAGGACTTATTGCTCCGGTATTTGCTTCAAGAAATCTGTGAAAAGTCCTTTGCTTCAATTCTTCATCCAGCAAGCCATACAAAAGTTGGTCCAACACCACTTTATTCCAAAATAGTCAATATTACAGCAATGTCTAAGAATCCACCCTCAATACTCCAATTGAGGGGGTATTTATACAAAAAAAAAATATAAAAAATATCTCATAACAGAGTGAAATAGATTCTAGGGTGATTAATCATATTTTACAAGAAAATAGAGACAACTAGTCTCGAAGATAGGAGAAAGGTAAATGGATGTTGTGTTGTTCCTTTTCTTGTTGAGTGTGCTAGAGGCAGGCCCTATGTTTTGGCTTGTTGTTGTCTTCTTTAGTAACTCTGTGCTCGCTGCCCTATTTTGACTGATACTATTTACCTGTCCTAATACACTTCGACCTGTTTGACCTTCGTTCATCTCTGCTCACCTTTATTCATCTTACCACAGTAAATAGCCCAAAATTTACATTTTACTGAGGATGAATTTACAAATTTTCCAACATGTCTTCCCACCATTTTTGTTCTGGAATCTGTGTTTCTGAAGTTTCCTCAAAGTTTCATCAGTTTCTGTATATCTGAAAAAGGTAGGCTGGATTGGGAATAAGTGTTTTATCTCATGCTCAACATAGAATAAGTTCTCTAAGCTATCATAGAGAACTCAGCCTGTGGGGAGTGCTTTTATTCCTGATGCACTTGTTGATGAACTAGCTTGATTGCCAGCATACTTATTCAATTTGCTTACATAATCTATATGCTTCATTAATCTGTCATTAATCACCAAAGGACTTGGTAGCCCTTTATTCTGCAAAATAGTGAACTTCTCCATAAAAGAATTAATTTCCACCTGCATATCTTGACATCTTCTCTCCAAATTCTACATAAAAGTTTTCTTGGTTAGCACCCTTTTGATTTCCAAAATAGTGTCTGGCCTGTTTGAGATGCCAAGTTCTTCTAGTTGTTCCTTATTTCTGCTATTCAAAAGATGTATGAGTCGGTTGGCTTGATCAGGAATTTGTCCTAACAGAGTTTTTGTCTTTTAAATTTCTCCCTATGCTGCTCTCACCAGATCCATCTATTCATAGATCACTTGGATGGATGGCCAAACATCATTTATGGATTGGGTGATGTTGGCCCAAAGAATATTCTTGATCTCTTCCAGAGGCTTGTCAAAAGTGAGATCCTTTTCTAATGTTTTAACTTTATTTTCTAATGCTTTGATCTCCCTTGTTTTTTCCACAACATTTCTTTTGGAGATATCATAATTTCTTTCTACCTTAGCCAACTTCTCTTTTACCTGTTTTAATTCTGAAACTTGTAGTCTCATTTCTTCCATTGCCTTTATCAACTCTTCAGTGCTTAAATTAGCACTACTACCCTATCATGTTCCTGATGTTGCTGTACCTGTGACCACCTCTGTTGTGGCTGCTGGGATGTTTGGAGCTAACGTTGTTCCAACTGTAGAAGGGACTACTTTTGAGACTATGGGGATTACATCCGGATGTTGAGAGGTCGACTCTCCCTACTTGTCCTTCAGTGCTTTTTCTAATTCTTGCTCTGTGTCATTCAATATTTCATTGAGCTTCAAGAGGAGATCCATCATCTCTTCTTCAGATTTCTACTTTATAACCTCAGAAGTCTGTGGATGCCTTGAAGGAGGCAGCTTTAGCTGCTTCCTCAAGGCAGCAATCTCTTCTTCTTTCTTCTTGATTAGTGCTTCTACACCTTTTACATCTTTGGGATCATGTCCCAATCCAATAAAGATTTCTTCTAATGATTTTATTCTATTATCCTTGGCCAAGGAGGAGGCTTTTTCTAAGTTCAGCTGGGCAGTTGTATCATCCAAAGAATTTTGTAGCCTCTGAGCCATAAATGCTTTACTAGTTAAGGTTGAATAGACCATTTCTCCAGTTTGCTTGTGAAGTTCAATCTGATCCAAAGGATTAATATCCTTAGCCAAGACTTCCAGATTTTTCCTGATATAATATGCTGCTATTTGAGGTTGTTGAACCTTTGGCTTGAAGTAGCTCATTATCATTTTTCCCTCTTGAATGTCATAGGCTGACATCAATCTCTGCTGGTTTGTGGGGGCCATTTTCAATACTGATTGTAAATTTGAAGTCTTATTGGATCATTTTTGGCTTTTATTTCTGTGAATGTCTTCTTAATATCTAAGGCCTCTTTACTTTGTAGCCTGGTGGATGATACTTCTGCACTGTGTTGACTTTCTACCTCCTGCCTCTGTGAGCTAGTGGATGTTTCTCCCAATGGGAAAGTTTGTTGGCTCACTACCCTTTCTACTCTTTGACTATTTGTAGTTTCTTCAATAATTTCCTCTTCTGAAACAGGATTCAGTCTTTGCCTCTTTGTCCCAGGCTTTCCTGTAGGTCCACTGGTGGGGGGCGTGGTTTCCATGCCCCTCTTTTTATTTCTTTCCTCATTTAGAGGAGTCTGCAAAATTAGAATTTCTGCTACTTTGATTTGATCTAAAGGAGCTGGTTCTTGATCCTGTTCTTTGGAAATTCCAGGCTAATCTGACATTGTAGGTTGTTCTGTGGTCTCTACTTTTTTGCCTTTGGATCTTCCTGTGGCTGGTATGTTGACTTCCTGTGGAGGCTGTTGAGAAGTTCCAGCAGTGGATGTACTAATTGCTGATCTCTGAGACAACTTGAATGGTACCTGCCCAAATGAATCCAAGTCAAGGGTTTTCTCAAGATCTCTCATAGCATTTTCCATATTGACCTGTTCACTAACATCTTCTACCAGGGTCCCCTCTATCCATTTATCCAAGTTTGCAAACTACTCAATTTTTGGGATCTTATGATGAATATATGGGGATAACCTGTTCTTCATCCTTCTGTCACATATAAAACTGTAGGGGTCATATGGCACCCACCTAAAACTCTTTCGTAGTCTAAGGTGAACTTCTAAAATGTTTTCAGCTTCTTTCCATGCATCCCTAGAGTTGATGACAAAAGGGCCTAGTTGGTTCTTTATTCTTAGTTGTGTAAGGACTCTGGACACCACATATCTCCACAATGGTATGGTATTGTCCACTTTGGGCATAAGCCCTCATGGATTTGTTTTTGGTCTTTACCCCAAAAGGCCTCATAAAAATGGAGATATTTGTCCATCCTTATATACCCATGATCTTCCGCACTTCTAGTCAATGTGGGACTTTGGTCATATACCCAACAATCCTCCCCTCGAACAAAGGACCATCAAGCCTCCCCTCGAATGATTATCCATCCATCCACTCTCTACCAACCAGGATTCTCCGCTCCAATGCGTTGGAAGCACACGCCTTACATGGAACACCACCTGTCTTGAGAGCTTGCTCTAACCGAGCTCATCCACGGATCCCATTGTGATATTACCGGGGCTCACCACCTTCGTTCGGCATTCCGAGGATTCATCCACTTGGCTAACTTCGAACCTTGGCTCTGATACCACTTGTAAGGACTCTGGACACCACATATCTCCACAATGGTATGATATTGTCCACTTTGGGCATAAGCCCTCATGGATTTGTTTTTGGGCTTTACCCCAAAAGGCCTCATACCAATGGAGATATTTGTCCATCCTTATATACCCATGATCTTCCGCATTTCTAGTCAATGTGGGACTTTGGTCATATACCCAACAAGCTGAGCTTTCTTCTTGGCACCACAAAAATGGACTAAATCTGCATTTATGATCTCTCTGAAATACTCTAATACAAATAATCTCATGGGAACATACATGGGTAACTTGAAAGGGCAAAGTTCACACCCATACATCCTTATTTCTATGTGATTTTGATATAGGTACCAGTCACCTATCTTGTACTGCTTAGAGAGCTGGAGAATTTTCTTCATGTCACCATTAATCCTAGGAGGGGAAACTCCTATCAACAGAGTGGTTGCTGGATGTACAAATAAGTCAATGAACTCATTATAAGTGTAAGGGGACTCACAGGTATTATGAAAGATTGAACTCCAAAAGATAACAGATCTAGGATTTTCTTTGGTGTCCAGTTTCTTGAAAGGGAAAGGAAAGTTATCTGACTAATAATATAACCTAAGATGGTATATGAAAGAGGTGTATTTGAAAACTCCTTCCCTTTCCAAATTCAGGAATTGATCATGGATCTTGTTGGTAATAAAAGTGGAATATTCATATCTGACAGCAGGGGGTTGTCCTGGAGTAAAGATTGATAATAAGACTAGGGTGATATCATCCACATATTCACTAGAATTAAACCCCATAAGTAGGGCTATCATATCAACAATGAGTCTTCCAGTCTCAGTGAAGAAAGTCTGCATATAAGGAGGTGGACCTTTGGGCTGGTGCTTTAGCAACATGAAGGTTTGAGCAATACGAGTCACTTCTGATTGGGACAACTGAGATGCTTTTTCAAGTAAATATCCCATGGAAATAGAAGTGAGGGGTTGACTGGAGTGGAATTGCAACATTTCATTGATGGATTTAGCAGTTATGGGAAAAAGGATGTCTGGCTTGGAAACATAACAGTTCTATGGTTGGGATCATAATTAGCACAACAATTATGAATTATGTCTGGGAAAACATGGACTGAAGGGAGGAAATACATGGGAAGGTTAGATTCCCATAGTCCAAAAATGTCAGACTTATTCAGATAACTATCTCTAGCATGACAGAAGACCTTAAGATGGTTACTATCACCAGATAAGTCTTTTATCTAAAAATCTTTATCAGCCAGAGGTAGATAATCTAAGTCTTTGTGAGGAGCGTTCATGGGTGTGACATTCAGGGCTATAGGGGTTTCCATTTTGGTTCTTGTCGATTCAAAATGGAATTTAGACTTTTTGTGAGAAAATAGACCAAACAACAGGTTTGGAAACTTTTTATGGCAACCACAGACTGTCCTAGAACTGAATTGGGTCCTTTCTTGTAGAATTTTCAGTAGAAAATTGAAATTACAGGGTTTCAGGGTAAACTGGATAAATACCTGTATCACGGAAGTAAACAGTACGATGGCAGGTTGGATGATAGGCTGCGGAGTGCGTCGCTATAGATTTTCTGATCAGGTGGCAGTTGGGAAACTGGAACAGTTGACTTGGACGTTGTTTTGCATGGGAGCATTGGTCACAATGTATAATTGTGAAAATTACATTTTGTTCGTTTATTTAACAAAATTGAGGTTGGCAGGGTTTTTTGGATTTATCGGGCGGATGACGCAAGCGGAGATGGGATGTTTTGTCATTTTATGGAGGGGCGGTAAGCGGTATGTGCTCGCACCGCTTTTGGGGCTGGGCGGTTTTGGACCGAGGGCGAGTGAGCATATGCACTGCATGACGCGTGGCGGGGGTACATGTGGAAAACCGCCTAGTGATCGCGTGTTAAAGCGCGGTCGCCAGGGGGGAGCGATATCAGCGATGGTCATCGGATGAATGAGGAACGATCAGACGGTGGACAGGGAGCAGGATACGGCGGGACCTTAACTATGGTGGGCCCGACACATTTGACCATAATTTAATCATATCGGGGTCAATGTGATTGGTCGGGGGGTGGTTGTTAATTAACCTGGAGAGTTAATTAATTCCATTTTGCGGGGCAGGGAACTTTGGTTATTAACGAATTTTTGATAAATCCATTAATCCCTTTTGACTATACTTTATGGTTATAATTAACCGAGGCGGGGTATATAATGTTTCAGGGATTTGTATATAACTAAATAATACGGGAAAGGGAAATAAAGCGGGTTTTATATATTATGTATGTTAATAGTTAATATGACTATGAAGTGTAAAAGCGCCAAGTTAAAACATTTCACGTATATATTTGAACTTAGGCTAAAGATAAAAAGGGGTTGTTTAGGTGATATTGTGCATTATTCCTAAGTAAAATAAGATTTTACTTAAGAAAAACTTTATGAAATGAAATGAACGGTTTATGGATGATACTAAGTACTTAGGCTTTTCAAATTACTGGGCCAAGGGTCCAGTCCCTCCAAAAGTTAGAGAAATGCTCTGAGCCCCTTTAATTTTCAAAGATCTTAATACTTTAGGGGGAATTAGTGAAATCTTTAGGGGAAAATGTGAATGGAAGTTAGTTATTTGACCTTGTTTTGCTTGAACTGCATCAAGTATAATGTCTACCTTGCACTTGTGATAAAAGTAAAAGTTGACACATTTAGAGACATGATCCATCACAAGTATCATTCTGCAACACCATCTACCTACCCTACCTACTTTAGCCTGACATTTTTTATTCTTTATTAGGGTGCACTTAGACTGGCAAACCCTTATCACACTTTTTCTTTTACATATAGAAATCTATTTAAGTCTAATCTTATTACATCCAAGGGCTCATATTAAACTATTGAGCTCCTTTTATTCACTCTACCTATCTATTTATCTGCCAAGTTTAAACAGTTTGGTCAGATTTTATTCTCTACTCCTAGAACATGAAATTCAAATATGAACTAGCCAAGCTTACGCTGTTTGACTATTCATCGATTGTGGCATAAGTTACAAGTTGCACACAATTTAATTATTACATAAGAGTAAAAAGTAGTGGCATTTAGACTTGCACACTTTCCTTGGTCTTTCTTTGGTGGGGTTCATTTTTCTTCACTTTTTTGACCATTTTATTTCTTTTCACCCTTTGATCTTTCTTTTAGGGTATACCCTCTTTACATTTTTAAAATTTTTTATTTTTTGGAAATGTAGAAACCTTTGCAACAAGAAAAGGTATGAACATATTATAGAGCTCATCAAGTCAATCATGAAATATGACACCTATTGGTATAGGAGCATAACAGATAGCAAACAGGGTGAGCAGTCGCAAGAACAGGACTTTGCTCAGGAGATTGAACAAATGTTGGAACATATGGACATGGATGTGGTTTAGCCAGAGCAGGATCAGGATACAGACCTCATGCCTAAATACCAAGAGGTCACTCCACCGAAATCACCAGATCCAGGAGTAGAGCAAGTCCCAAGTGATCAAGGAGACACTGAAATCATTGAGGACAATCCAGAAGAAGATGCGCACAACATATCCTTCAACAAGTCACAACACAGAGTTGTGCACTTGCGCAGAGTGTCCACCCCAAATGCCCATGTATCTCCCATGCATTTTCAATAACGAGTGATCATCTCTGATGTGCATATACATCTAGCTACTTTGGTCGATGCTATAAAGGCATATACCAAAGCCACCAACTCAAGTGTGAGATTCTTGATAGCTGAGAATGAGCCCATGGCTAAGGAGTTGCAAGCGGCCAAGCAGGGAGAAGAGAAAGCTACAACATCCACCAGAGCAGAATTCAAGAAAGAAATACTTGATGAAGTATCGTCTCTCAAAACAATCATGTGGAAGTTGTACTTCAAGCTCATCACCGTGCATAAGTCATTTGTTCATCTTAACAATTGACAGTAGTGTTGTGCTAGGAGAGAACACATCTTGACAGACACACACACTGATGTCGATCACATGGAGATATGGATAATGAGGTACAAGGGAGCCCCGTTGTACTTGCCAAAGATGATGAAGCCAAAGGCAGTGTAGTTGAAGGCACGCATCTGGAGTCAGATCGAGAACTATGAGAAACTCCCATAGCTCATCGCCATCTTATAGGCTTCACATGCATGAGTGTTTAGGAGCATGGATGTCATTGTGCACGCACATGTGATCCCATCCATCGACACACTCACTGAGGCGAAGGCAAAGAACCAAGTCTGACTAGAGCTAGACATGTACCAATATGTCATTGGTCCGGATGCACTCAAGACCATGATGCGCATCCTATCTGATGAGTTGGATAGAGGTGCCAAATTAGTGTACCTGAATGCAATGGAGGCAAGAGTTTTCTTTTAAAAGGATGTCACCACGGAGTACGTAGACACCATAACGGACTACCATGCTTGGCATCAGTTCGTCACCATCGATCATCAAGAGGATGTCAATGAGTTAGTCTTCCCATAGCTATTTGAGTCTCAGTGATGTCTTTTATGGCTTACTCAAGCCCATTTTTGTCTCACATGGGTACATGTTCAGATTGTATTGTAAACATGTTGTAAAGTGAAAGACCAAGTGTCAATAGTAGAATGTAAATAGTCATATGTAAGTTGAATAGTCATGAGGGTAATTGAAGAGTCAAAAAGGGGGAATGTCAAGGGTCACCCCACCCTTTTCTATATATAGAGACTCATAACTCATTGTAATGGCTTTTGGGAGCCAAGCTTCTGATAGGTATAACTTAGAGAAAGCTTGGAGTGTATTGTAACAAACCTTGGCTTCTCCACAGGGTAGAGAGAGTACATCTCTTTGGAGGAGCAGGCAGCAGTGACTATAATGTTCCACTATTGGTGCTAGTGGGTGCCATGGTTTTATGTATGATTGGACCTTTCAATCTTAAAATATAACAGCGCCAGTACGTTTCATGCATATATTTTTATTGTAGTTCGACTATTATGGTTACTCTAACGATGTATGTATTTGTAATTTACGCATTTATGTATGGAATATTCTGTATGTGTTTGTATGAATCTTATCGAAGCGTGTTGTTGGTATAACTCATCAATTTGGATTGTCGACTATTCTGCTTTCCATCTCGTGATGTCTTTCAGCTCATGTGTTCCCTTTCAAGCTATGTGCTATCACAGGCTTCTAAGGAGTGCACTCTTCTCCCCTTCCATGTGTTAGAGCCTTTCATTTACCTTCCCGGACTTGCTACAAGGTCACAACCTTGCTTCCAACAAGGACATCTTACTTACCTCTACACGCAACCACAGTCAATGTGATATTGTACTACCCACTGCTAAGACTCCTACTGCAAACGGTCTGAGGTATAGTTGGGACTTCTTACTGGGGAGATCCCCTAACATGTTGGTGGGTCCAACACCGTCAAAAAGTAGCTATGAAATCAAGAAATGTTGAGTACCTATCAAATGGAAAAACCTAGCAATGGAAAAGGAAACATGGAATGATGTTTATTCATGTAGAAACACCCACAATTACTCAAGTGTTGAGAACAACACTTGTTTAACAGGGAGGGTCATGGCAAGCCCTAGACAAAGCCCCATGTAAAGTCCTTGATAGTGAGTTATATTTCTATTTTTATTTTGGTGTTTTCGGCTAAACCCATTAATTATAATTGTACCACTATAGATCCTAGATATCGGTTACTACTATGTCCATGGAATATTTGTACCAGAATAATCCACCTAAAGGGAGCACTTTCTATTGGCTCAACCATGAAGCCTGACCGCAAGAGTGTCGATAGAATTGAACCAGTGACTTCTCAATAGAAAAGGTGCATTAATGATGGGGACTCGACCAATTGAGATAACCCTCAGGGCTATATATATATATATATATATATATATATATATAGAAAGGAGACATAACTTTAAGATCCTCCCATTTCATTCTTGTACATTTGTTATATTGTAAGAGGATATTTCCCCCTTGAAGAGGCATATCTTCCATTATTATATCTATTTATCAAAGTTTGGAGCTTTTTCTCTCTATTTTTAGGCTATGTTGGTATTTATTTCCTGTTACTAAGACTTGAAGTCTTAACTGTAGGTTTTAACCCTGTACAGAAATTACCTGCATACGAATTCTTAAATAAAGAAAATAAACAATGCGAGAGCATAACCCATAAAACACATATGCACAGAGATTTTTCCATGGATCCCAAAACCGGGACTACCAGCTTGATTTTTCATTTTGTTCCTTTCAATGTTACAATACATATTTATACATGCCGAAGCATCCAATACCATGGACCGAAAAACCATCGCGTCCAATACCATGTGCGAAAATCATGCACAAAACCATAGGTAGGTTCACCCAACCTAATATAGGGTCCAAAAAAAAAATTTCCCGGGATGCTGCCCCGGACCCCATAGAGGGGGGCTACCCGCCCCCCTCAAACCCCCCGAACAGGGGGGGCTTCCGCCCCCCCTGTGACCCCCCCGCTGCGCAATCGGCGCAACGAAGGGGGGCTACCGCCCCCCTCTAACCCCCTGTTTCACTACGTAGGTTAGTCGTGGAAAGAATATAACACAACCCAACAATCTCCCACTTGTTGTTTTCTTTCCACAGGAGAGCTTAGTCATTTTTCCAGCCCTGAAACACCCATTGTTTCTCTACACCAAGAGAACTTCTCAGAGCTCACAGATTTTGTCAATGCATCTGCAGTATTCTTCAAAGTGTCCACCTTTACCAGCAACACCTTTTTGTCTTCTATCATATCCCTCACAAAGTGATACTAAACATCAATGTGCTTTGTCTTTGAATGATAAGCAGGGTTCTTTGCCAAGAAAATTGCACTTTGGCTGTCACAGTCTATTCTTATAGCTCCCTGTACTAACCCCATACTTGAACACAATCTCTGCAACCAAACTGCTTCCTTGCTTGCATGAGTGGTTTCCATGTATTCTGCCTCTCTAGTTGATAGTGCCACTACAGATTGTTTCTTACTCATCCAACTGACTGCACCTCCAAATAGGTTAAACACATACCCACTTGTAGATCTTCTCTGATCCAGATCTCCAACCCAGTCTGCATCAACAAAACCATGAATATCCAACACTCTGTCCAATCCTGGTCTTCCTTGGTAGCACAAACCATAATCACTAGTGCCACGCAAATACCTGAAAACCCGCTTCACTGCTGTCCAGTGCTCCTTCCCAGGTTTTGACATAAACCTGCTCAATACTCCCACTGCATGTGCAATGTCTGGTCTAGTACAGACCATTGCATACATCAGGCTACCGACTGCACTTGCATATGGAACACGGGACATGTCCTCTTCCTCTTCTTGTGTCTTGGGACATTGTTCAGCAGATAACCTCACACCTACAAGAATAGGAACCTTCACCGGTTTACTATCCTGCATATTAAACCTCTGCAGTATTGTCTCGACATACTTCCTCTGGTTTAACCATAGCTTCCTCTTTGCCCGATCTCTTTTAATTTCCATGCCCAAAATATAGTTTGCAGCACCAAGATCTTTCATGTCAAATTTGGAGGACAATTGGGTCTTCAAATCCTGGATAATTTCTTTGTCATTTCCAACCAGCAACATATCATCCACATACAAGACCATATAAATAACACGGTCACCAATTAATTTAAAATACACACAATGATCTGCTTTGCTTCTGGTGAAGCCAAGTCCCCTTATAAATGTATCAAATTTCTGATACCACATCCTTGGTGACTGTTTTAACCCATACAGAGACTTCTTTAACTTGCATACCAGTTCTTTCTTACCCTTCACCGCAAAGCCTTCAGGTTGCCTCATGTAGATTTCCTCTTCCAAATCCCCGTGAAGAAATGATGTCTTCACATCCATCTGTTCTACCTCAAAATCAAAAGCAGCAGCAACAGATAAAAGTAATCTAATAGAAGCTACCTTGGCAACAGGAGAAAAAATATCACCAAAATCAATTCCCGGCACCTGGGAATAACCTTTTGCTACCAACCGAGCTTTGTATTTCTCCACCTTTCCTTCTGCATTAGTCTTCTTCTTGAACACCCATTTGCTGCCAATGGGTTTCCTTCCAGCCGGCAACTCTACCAGATCCCAAGCCTCATTTTTGTGCAAAGATGCCATTTCATCAACCATGGCCTCTTTCCAGAGTTTTCCATCCTCTGAATCCACTGCTTCCTTCACAGTTCTGGGATCATCATCAGTAACAGACAAAGCAAAATTTGAACTGAAAGCAGATGGACTATACCTTTCTGGCTACCTTCTTTCTCGACCTGATCTTCTCACAGCCGGAGTTTGTGGCTCTTCATCTTCTGATTCCTCCTCTGCTGCAGAGTCTGATTCTTCCTCCTTTGGCTCAAACTCTATCTTCTCAGGTTCCTTTGGTTGGACTTCAGATTGAATAACATCTTTTACCTCTCTGAACACCACATCTCGGCTGTACACAACCTTCCGTGTGACTAGGTTCCAAAGCTTATAACCCTTTAAACCATCCTTATACCCAATAAAGATGCACTTTTCAGATTTACTATCCAACTTGGTTCGTTTCTCCTTTGGAACATGTACATATGCATCACATCCAAATACCCTCAGATGTGAAAGAGAGGGTTTCTTACCAGTCCATACTTCTTGTGGAGTCTTATCCTCCAACGCTGATGAGGGTGATCTGTTGATCAGGTAACATGCAGTATCCACCGCCTCTGCCCAGAATTCCTGTCCTAACCCGGCACCACTGAGCATGCTTCTTGCCCTTTCCATCAACGTCTTGTTCATTCTTTCTGCGACTCCATTTTGCTGAGGTGTATATGGAGTAGTCTTCTGCCGTGCTATACCACACTTCTTACAAAATTCTTCAAATTCCTTGCTGCAAAATTCTCCACCATTATCTGTCCTCAGCACCTTTATCTTCTTCTCTGTCTGATTTTCCACCAGAGCCTTAAATTCTTTAAACCTGTCAAAGACTTCAGATTTCTTCTTAAGGAAATATATCCATGTATTCCTTGAGAAGTCATCTATGAATGATACATAGTACATAGACTTACCCAGTGATGGAACCTTCACAGGTCCAAACACATCACTGTGCACAAGCTCTAATATCTGTTTCGTCCTCTTACCACCAGAGGGGAAACTCACTCGATTCTGCTTCCCATACACACAATTTTCACAGAAATCAAAATCCAGAGAGCTATCATTCATACCTTCTACCATACCTTTACCATGAAGTATTCGAAGGCCCTTCTCTCCAATATGTCCAAGCCTTTGATGCCACAACATGGTCTTCTCTCCAGAGACCACTAGATTTTCTACTCCATTTTCAGGAACCATAGAACTATTGCACCCATCAACAACAGTGCTACCTTGCAGCTTGTACAGAGTTCCAATCCGAACTCCCCGCATCAATATCAGTGCTCCTCGAACCATCTTGCAGGTATCTTTCTCGAACACCGTCTTTACACCTGCATCATCCAACTTGCTTACAGAAATCATATTTCTGGCCAATGCAGGAATATGTAGAACACCCGGAAGTGTTCTAACCCTTCCACCTTGCAACTTCAACTTTACTTTTCCCTGACCAATGATTCTAGCCTTCCTATCATCTCCTAAGAAGACATCACCACCATCGTATTTATCATACTCGCAGAACCACTCTCTATGGGGAGTGAAGTGAAAGGATGCACCTGAGTCAATCAACCATGCCTCATGATCTACATGTGTACTTGAAGAAGCCAAGTACACATCCCCACCTTCATCTGAGGTGGTTTTCGCCTCTGCAGAAGGAGCATCATCAGATCCCTTTCCTTTATCAGGAGCTTTAGATTTACAATCCCTTCTGAAGTGCCCTTCCTTTCCGCATTTCTAGCACACCACCTTTGTAGGTTTTCCTGGAGATTTAGATCTCCCTCTAGATTTAGATCTCCCACTCGATGACTTATTTTTGTTTCTATTCTGGGACCGTCCTCGTACAGACAAGGCATCACCATTCTGGTTGTCCATATTCTTCCATCTCATCTCCTCCGTCAGCAAGGCTGAGACTATTTCATCAAACTGCAAAGCAGTTGCATTGCTACCTATTGCAATAACTAGACTATCCCACGAATCTGGTAGAGAACACAATAGACTGATGCACTTATCTTCATCTGAAATTTTAATATCAACAGATAATAATTGACTTACCACAGTATTAAACGCATTCAGATGCTCTGTCACCGAGTCTCCATCTTTCATCCTCAGGTTATACAGCTTTTTCCGCAGGAATAGTTTATTCACCAGAGACTTAGATTGGTACAAATTCCCTAACTTGACCCACAAAGCCTTTGTTGTAGCTTCCCCTGATACATTCAGCAATACTGAATCTGAGATACACAATCGTATTGTGCTCTTTGCCTTCCGATCCAATTTCTTCCATTCTTCATCGGTCACTCCCGATGGTTTAGTACCCGGATCTACCGCGATCCACTGATCTTTATCGACCAACAGATCCTCCATCTTGTGTTTCCACAACTCAAAACTCTGACCATTGAACTTCTCAATCTCGATCTTTCCACTGCTCGCCATCTTCTTTCACCACCAGAATCGATCTCGCAGATCTCCCACTGAACAGGGTCTACCACAGGCCCGAGCGAAACCCCTCAGCAACAAAGGCGTCCCCTTGAAGCCAAAACAGCTCTGATACCAAATGTAGGTTTTAACCCTGTACAGAAATTACCTGCATACGAATTCTTAAACAAAGAAAATAAACAATGCGAGAGCATAACCCATAAAACACATATGCACAGAGATTTTTCCCTGGATCCCAAAACCGGGACTACCAGCTTGATTTTTCATTATGTTCCTTTCAATGTTACAATACATATTTATACATGCCGAAGCATCCAATACCATGAACCGAAAAACCATCGCGTCCAATACCATGTGCGAAAATCATGCACAAAACCATAGGTAGGTTCGCCCAACCTAATATAGGGTCCAAAAAAAAAAATTCCCGAGGCGCTGCCCCGGACCCCGTAGAGGGGGGCTACCCGCCCCCCTCAAACCCCCCGGACAGGGGGGGCTGCCGCCCCCCCGCTGCGCAATCGGCGCAACGAAGGGGGGCTACCGCCCCCCTCTAACCCCCCGTTTCACTACGTAGGTTAGTCGTGGAAAGAATATAACACAACCCAACATTAACTCCATGCATTTGAATAATGAAATAGGTAAAACTTGGAAGCTTTGGAAGTCAACATGAAATGCAATGGTAATATTTGATGGGAGAGAGCCCTTTACAATGATCTCCTTGGTATTCGATGGAGAGTTTGAGGTGTACATATGATGCCACTTGGCCACCAAGTACAAGATATTAATAGCTCAAAATCGAACACAATATGTGCATGGAATACTTGAGTGTGTATAGAGATATTTATCTAGATCAAAAGGTCCATGATTATCATGATTTCTCAATGGCTAGTGCCCTATCTTATCACTAGAAATTTCTCACATTTCTCTTGGCACTCTATGAGTCATTCTAGTATAATCATGGTGTTTAAAGGTTAAGATTATCCCAACCTTAGGTTGTATTACATTAGGTTTATGGTACTAATGTTGGAACCCTACATTTTATCACATTTACACTTGCAATTGAGTATTTGGAGGTTGAGTTTTCTAGTATGGCTTTATCCCTTCTCTATGTGTCTTATGAGCTTTACATTAGTGAAAGAAGAGGTGGAGAATTGTGGCATGACTTAAATTGCATTGCATGCATTGTTGGATGATTGTGGTTGTCTATTTAAGCACTCTTCTTTGAGATTGTGTGTGTTCTTTTGGTTTTTAATGGATGCCAGCACTACCAACAATTTAACACCTATTCTACAAAATCAAATCAATGTGGAAGAGGTAAGCTCATACTTGTAATCAACCTACACTTTTTTTGTCATTTTGTAATGTTTACATGTTAATGGTGATTATGGATGTTATAGAATGCTTTTCACATACCTTTTTATTATTTCATCCATTCATATGCATATTAACTTTCTTCGAGTTTATGGAAAACAAACAAAACAAAACAAAGACAAATAAGAATGAAAAAAATTTATTTGCAAAGTTGTATTATTAGAGGTAACTGACTATAATGTTTTAAATGAAGTCTAGAAGCCAGACTAAAATGTTTACTTCTTTGATTCTTGCCCCTATATTTGCATGTTTAGAAGATAATATGTCGTCCTAGAAGAATTATTTACTAGCTTGGAATTATATCTTTGTGATTTGAAGATGACAAGAGGTTATATGAAGTGGTTTCCATGTTTGTTTTGTTTTTTAGTTCGTGAAGCTTAGCATTGAGTTAATGAAAATTCTTTCAAATTTCATTTTCAATACAATATTTCATTAACTTAATCCACATTTAAGATCAATATTAAAAACATCTAGGGAGTCCCATTATCTGTAAAGAGGAAGAGCTCCACCAACTATTCTAACAAAGAAACCTTCCCATGAATTTTGATTTAGGGATTAACTAATTAGGGTTTCATTCCACTTTTCCTCTCGACCAATGTTATAAACATGTTTTCAACATTGATCCTTAGTTTTCCATTTTGATATTCAACAACTATCATGTTGCAATTTAGAGAATTACCCTAACTAATGTACTAATATCAATTTATGAGTTCTAACAAAGAAGAAAATAATCATTGGATGAATACAATGTAATGAAAATAACAAAATGTGACATTTTTACATGTTGACGATGCTAGACCCACCAACATGTGAAGGGATATCCTTGGTAATAAGTCCCAACTATACCTCAGACTGTTTGGAGTAGGAGTCCCAATAGTGGGTAGTAACGTAGTGCCTTGACCGTAATAGGGCGCAGAGGTAAGTATGATAACTTTGTCGGAAGCAAGTGTGTGACCTTGTAGCACTTCAAGTGAGATGCATGGCGGTTCTAACACACAGAGGGGAAAAGGAAGTGTGTCCCTTAGAAACCTATAATAATACATAGCCTGAAAGGAACACACGAGCGAAATGACATCACAGGCTGGAAGCAGAGTTGTCCACAATCCAAACTGACGGGTTAACACAACACCACATCTTCAACAAAATTCATACAAACGCATACAAAATAGTTCATACACAAATGCATAAGTTAAATAGCATACATTGCTAAAGTAACTAGAATAGTCGAACTACAATAACAACATGTAGATGAGAATGTGATGGCTCAATTATATTATTAAGTGAAAGTTCCATCCATACATACGCCATTGACAGCCACTAGCCCCAATAGTGGAACATTACATTCAACATTGCCTTCTCCTCCAAAGAGATGTACTCGCTATATATTGTGGAGAAGCCAAGGCTCATCACAATACTCTCCAAGCCTCCTCTAAGCAATGCCTAGCCAAAATATTGGCTCCCAAAAGCCTGTACTATGAGTTATGAGATTCTATATATAAGAAAGGGTGGGGTGACCCTTGACATTCCCCTTTGACTCTTGGACTACCCTCATGACTCTTCACATTACATAGTGACTGTTCACATTCCACTAATGACACTTGGAATTTCACTTACAATATATTTTCAAATAATAATACAATTTCCACATATACCCATGTGGGACAAAAAAAGATTGAGTCAACCTAACAAGACAAACAACATCATTTTGGGTGTTGGGGAAAGACCAACTCGAGAACTTCCTCTTGATGGTCTTCTGTGAC